>JABTTQ020000848.1:0-320599 GCA_016081115.2 Rehmannia glutinosa | reverse complement strand
TATATTATTGAAAATATAGACATAATAAGTATAATTAAAAACAATGTTTCAAGTACATAAAACCAAAATTTATTTCATAACTCAAATCTGAAATGTGATAACTCACATAGACACACAAAAAAGTGCTGGAAAAATGAGCAATAAAATAAATTCTATCTATTTTCATGTGTAGATATATCCATTGAGTATCATGAAGTATCATATAAAGATACATATCGGATACATATCGAATATGAATACGGATACGGATACAATACCTCAGAGAAGTGTTTGTGCTTCATAGTCTCATATAAACAAATCTTGTCCATGTTCGACTCTACTAAGATCATCTCCAATAGTTTGCACCATTTTAATACAGATTTATACTATTTTAGTGCAAAATCTACTCCACCTCCAACAACTTGTACTAAATTTTGCACTAAAAAGAATATTACATAATATTTCATTTTAATACATATTTTAACACTAAAAATCATTAATTTAAAAATAAATTAGCACAACTACAATGTTGCTCCATTTCCTCTCGCAAAACTATTCCCATTTTCAAAATAACCCAGGCTTTGCCGCAAGATTGATCAAGTTTTTATATCAACATTGGAGATACTTTAATTGCTAAGAAAGTTTTACACTTGAAGTGAGGGAAAGTTATTACTCAAAATTGGACTCTCCTCCCGGAGCTTGCGGGGGCATATTAGAGTATGAGATATTAAATCTGATAAATGATTTCAAATTCAACATGTCATTGTAACTTTAGTGTTAATGATGCTACCCACTTTAGCAATTACCCAACGTTTCTATACCATCGATTAACACACACCCATGTGAATGCTGTGACAAAGGCTGATCCAACTATAGATATAAGTGGTTTACCAAGAATAGATTTAGTATTCTAAAATAAATATTTTGTTTCTAGATTTAATAGTATGATTGTACTTATAAATATCTCCTGGAAAAGTAAGCTATCAATTTCCACAAATTAGTTGCTAACAGAAAGCAGAGAACTCCATCGCAAGGAATAACTTTACCAACAAGAAAGTTGCAAATAAAGGGCCAATCAAGCCACCAAATAGAGGCAAAAACTCATATGACTGACGGTCTCACTGGGATTAGATCCATGAGACTTTGTTCTTTACACAAAGTTTTAAATGTTTTTTTAGATTTTATTTTTCTTAGGGTTTATATTTGTTTTTTTAGGGTTTATTTTTTATTTTTTGAGTTTATTTTTGTTTTTCGGTTTATTCTTTATGATTCATGTTTTTAGGTTTATTTTTGTTTCTTCATGGTTCATTATTATTTTTAAATTTATTTTCATGGTTCATGTTTCTCAAGATGAAGCCCTCTTAGGAGGTCCGTCACACACCTGATTTAAATCATGGAGACCGTCTCACAAGATACTTGCTCCCAAATAGAAGAGCCAAGGTCTTCAGTTTGTGAATTATGTTTTGAATATAAAATTAAATATTAGCTTCATTAAATTAAAAATGATATTCTGATGTAAGAGCAATCAAGTTATATTAAGTTGACGTGTTATTAATTAAATGATTGTAAATCCCACTGTAGAGATAAAGTATTATCCTACAATTAATAAATTTTAGAGATAATTACGAAAGGAACTCCTGAAGTTTGGGCTAATTACATATTAACCCAGAAATTTTTGAAAAAAAAAAAAAAAACTCATTAATTCTATCTTACATTTTCCCTCTTCATAAGGAAAAATATTCAAAAACTCGACATTCATAGAAATATTAGAGTTTTTTTTTTTTTTAGAGGAAAACAGAATAATATTAGGAGACCATCTCCGCAAACACGATGTCCGCCATCCGACGGAAGATTCCCAATTAGTGGCTCATTACAACTAAGATTAAAAGCAAACGTGCAAATGATGGCCACAAGATGTTCGATCGTCTAACAAAACTAGGAATAATCAAATCGAAATAGGAAAAAGTGAAAAATATCCATCAAAATATTGCCGAGATAAGACAGATTCTCCGAACGGCTCTTCATCTTGTGGAACAGAACGATATTATCAACCTCCACCATGTTAGAGTTAAAAATATTAGAATTAAGACAAAATCAAACCTCAATTACAAAAACCCTGAATTGTTTTTATAACTCTTCCCAGACCTTTTTTTTTTTTTGTTTGTATGTAATATCCCAAAATTTTAATTAATTTCAAAACTAATATAACATCATATCAAATATCAATGATGTAAGTTCTATTGAAAGTGATACTTTCACTAAGTACGTATTAAAATTTGAAATTGATGGTTAATGTAGAAATAAAACAAGCGATAGTCACGATACTTTCTTCTCAAAATGAGTAAAATAAGCACATTTTTCCGTACTTTAACCAGATAAAAACAAAAGCAAAAATAAAACTGAAAACAAAAGCTTTCAGATGACAGCATAAAGTTTTATGTTAAACATATATATTGAGGTAAATTTAATTTGCCCCAAACTATACGAGTTGTTTTAATGTTGCCCACTTAACTCGTTCTTTTTACCCATGAACTTTGTAAATTGTTGCACTTAGCCTATAATTTCCAAATTTACTCCTTAACCTTTATGATTATTTTATTTTCTGATATCTAAAAATTGTATCATATCCTAGATTTATTGGTGAAATTTACTATTATTTAATAATATTTGTATATTGAATAAAGATGAGATTTTGAGAGAAAATGATCCAAATAATTGTTCGGGATGTAATAGCTACAGATAATTTACTAACAATGAGAGGTAAATTTGGAAATTATAGTCTAAGTGCAACAATTTGCAATGTTCAGGGAGTAAAGTAGAACAATTCAAAGTTAAGTGTGCAAATTAGAAAAACACTATAGTTTGGGGACTAATTAAACTTACCTCATATATATATATATATATATATATATATATAATGGTGGTTTTGGTGGGATGTCCTTGTTCCATCATTCCTATTAAATTTTTATAATTGTTTTTAGGGAAGCATAATATGGCCGTTGACAATTTAAAAAGTCAACGAATACCAATTCACCCAAAAAACCGAACACTACGTGCCATCCAATTTAAACAAAGCAACACTTAAACTTTTCCTTCAAATACAAACACACAACCCTTAAATTTCCTGTGTGTGTGTGAGAGAGAGGTGTTAAAAGTGTTACGATGAATCAAAGTCAAAGGAATATCACTTCTGATGAGCAAATTCAGAGAGAAATAGACAAACTAGACAGCACCAACAAAAAACAAGAGCAGAACATAAGAAACCTGGAATCCAAAGCCATCCAAAATGTCAACTTATATTTCATCTTCCAAGCCGTCATCCTCGCCTCCATCACCTGCCGCCACTGGTGGGTCCCCTTCACCCTCTCCCTCCTAGCCGCCATCACAAACTTGCTGAGCTTTCTCGCCACCACGCGAAAGTCCTAAAATCAAGAGAAGAACTCGATCAGAACTTATCCGATCTCGTTCATGAAGCTGTATCCAATGACAATAGACCAACTCAATCAAGTTTTGCCGGGTACTCCACTGAATCATCGAGGCGGGGAGATTGTTCGGCCGAAGGCAGGTTCGTGAGAAGGTGGAAACGCCGCCGTTGTTTACTTGTCCGTTGGGTTGTTCGTCGGTTTCAGTGCTGTTGTGATGTATGGTTGCTATAGAATACTTTGCCAGCCAGGTGACAGAAAATGTGTCAAATTATGTTGATTGTTACAACAGTATATGTCCTAATACTCAGAAAGCAACTTGGCTTTGTATATGAATCATTACATCTTACAAAATCTGTAATATATGCTAAAAAGTTACATGCAGTATAAACTGTTGCAAATAACCACACTTATATTTTTGCATCAAATCAACGCCGCCGTTAAATGATAAAAAGAAGGGATGATTACAAAAAGTATCCCTGAGGTTTAGGATATTAACAAAATTAACCCAGACATGTTTGAAAATTACAAAAAAATACCTTGAGGTTTGATTATGTGTTAAATGTAAGGGGTAATTGTAATATTTTTACAAATGTAAGGAGGGTGTTTGAAATGTTTTTGCATATGAAGGAGATTAAGTGTAATATAGAATCAATCCTCAGGAGTGTTTTTTGTTAATTTTCAGAAACCTATGGGTTTTTTTGTAATTAACTCAAACCTTAGGGTGGTTTTTGTAATTATCCTTAAAAAAACAAAATAAGTATGAGATATAAGTATAGAGAGACCCTCCTCTTTTTGTTATTCATGTAGACGAACAGTTTAAAACGTCCGTGAATAGTATAAATTGTATGTCAAAGTAGCATCTAAACAACACTTGGCTAGCTATACCGAAATTGCCCTCTTTTGGATGATGATGCACCCTGTGATGATGAAGCTAAAGAACACAGAGCCCGTCGAAAAACATGTACTGTTGGATCATCAAAACCTTTTTTTTATATCAATTGTCGCCTCTATTTGTGACCAAGTCCAGATTGCCTTTCCTCATCATCGCAACAAACTCATCATAATTTATCTTCCCATCCTGCCAATTAACATAACAAAACCTTATCGAAAAAGAGCATTATATAGTACTCACAAAGTATGTCATTTTCTTTCAAACATCCTGAAACCGATAATGCTATAGGCAAATAAAATAGAATGACCTCAGACAAAGTCAATTAGAGTTGGAATTGAAAATTCTAAAGCATTTATTTGGCCGCAAGAACAAGAGAATGGTAATAACATCTGAAACAATTTATTGAGAAGAATTGATGGGACAGAAATGAAAAGAGGAAATCTTTTTCGCTTCTTTCTGATTTTCTTTTTTTTTAAACGAGTGACCTTAAAATGCATGCCAGAAGCACAGTGGAGTTGTGTGCAGATATATAAAGATAACTAAAGATGCATTGCCAGAAAATGAAAAGGGAAAAGACGCAGTACCTGATCAGTGTCTACTTCCACAAGGATTTCTTTTAATACTTTAGCATCACTCATGTTGTATTCCTTCAATGCATGCTCCAACTCTTTTATGGTGATGTACCTAAATCACAGGTAAGGATCAGAAAGCAGCAGATAATATCAGAAATAACTTGCAGAAAAACATACAAAAACCAAGTTCTAACCCGCTACAATCCTTGTCAAAGTACTCAAATGCTTTATATAGACGGTCTTCTCTCCATTCGGTTCAAGTGCATTGTCGCCGTTATAAATTCGATGTAATCTATTGTTCCATTTCCATCCACATCAGCCTGGAATAACAACTCAATCCCAAATCAAGTGACAATAAAAGTAATCTATAATTTCGCCAAGGTGAACAATAGTGCATTCTATACTACAATCTAGGATTATGCCAAGATAAATAAATGGTGTATGCTAAACTACAGCTGATAACTACATATACTTACAACAGCTTTCACTCTCTAAGAAAATAAACTATCTAGCATACGATATAAATACACGGTTCTAGGACTTAATGGGAAGAGAAGCTGAAACTCTCTAAACAATAAACACCATTTGACATTAGCACAAGAAAATAGTGGCTATGATCCAGAAGAACATGAGGCTAAGGGCATGTTTACAACTTAATCTTTTGTTATACAACAGACTAGCAGTAGTAACTGTAACTAAAAGAGAGATACTTTTAATTTCTACAAGCAAATTAGAGATGTTACCGCTTCCATTAACTGCTTGACTTCTGATTCGGTAGGTATCGTACCCAGATTTAGCAGACCAGCTTTTAATTCTTCGAAAGAAATTGTTCCGCTGTTATCTGTGTCCATGGATTTAAACATCTCCTTCAAGCCTATAATTTCTTCTTCAGAAAGATTTTCTGCAATCACCTAGATACAACACAGACATTCAGAATTTATCAGCAGGAGGAAACTCAAAAATGGGATATATTCCGACCTTTAGAGCAACTTTCTTGAGCTTGTTCATTGCTTGGAATTGCTTCATTCTAGTCAACACAGCAATATCAAGAGGCTTGTCAGATGCATCACCATCTTCTCTCATCCATGGATGGTCTGCATATAGTCGCTTTGTTGTTTAGGTACTGATTTCTGAACCATAATAATAACGCGACACAGGAAAGGAATTACAAATAAAGAAAGAAAGAAGATGTTTTTCCTATTGTATTCATTATACTAAAGATCAACATAACTCCTAAAAGGTTAATGGCCTGATGGCTCATATTTAACATAAGATTGCATTAATCCACGTATTATGCATGGTCATATCGGCTTCCACTTCCTGAAAAGGAATCTTACGGGCATTCTGATGTAACGGGGTGTGGAAACTTACTTAAGACTTCAACTGCAGTAAGCCGTTCTTTAGGGTCAGCTTGTAGCATCTTCTTCACAAGATCTTTGGCACTACTTGATATTGATGGCCAGGGATCAGAAGAGAAATCAACATGTCCTCGCAAAACAGCACGAAAGATGCCCCGCTCATTCTCTGGAAGTAAAAGAACAAAAGATATAATAAGTATATTATAGTTTGGTTATGAATCAGTTCACTAAATGGATTCCTTTCATGGAGCTCCTAAAACACGGTGCCATATACGTACCTCCAGAATCGATAATTCAAAGAAGGTATAACTCTATTGAGCCAAAATATTTGATCAAGTAACTATATAAAGTTGGGTTAATACAAAAAGTGCCCTTGAAGTTTATTCTAATTACAAAAATCAAGTTATCTTTCAAAATTGCAAATACTGATGCACCCTTTGGGCGGGTTTTATCTTATGTTTCTCACTTCATCAAGACTCACCTCCCCAGAAGGGTGGGACACCACAGAGCAAAATATACAGAATCACTCCAGCACTCCAAATATCAGCTTCAACACCATAACTTCGACGCAACACTTCAGGAGCCACATAGTATGCACTTCCAACAAGATCCTTGAATACATCTCCTGCAATCATATATCATCTATAAGTGTAAATCAATAGCATGTTGAAATTAGAGAAAGCTATGTTGCGGCTGAAGGTGATTTCTCTTTTTCTTTTTGGTAGTATTCAGAAAGCTTAACAAATAGCAGAAGCATAAGTGTATATATTTGATATACCTCAAAGCACGAGCAGTTGTCAGAAATGAAAGTGTGAAAACAAACACAAACACAAAACACGAAGACAAGTATGTTTTGCTCGCACAACTGGAAGAAACTCTAAATAAATCTTGCTTTCCATGGTAATGTTGAGTTTCTCCCTTTCCTTATCAGCACATTAACTCAAAGTATCAGAAATGTCTGCCTAAGCATGTCTAGCACGTCAAGTTTTCCAATAATGCTCAAGCATTTATAACAATTCCATAATCTCGTTTTGATAATTTTAACAAGTAACAGAAACAAAAGACCAACAAGAATTCTCTAAAATTGTCGTGTTTAGCACTACAACAAAATATTAAAAGTTTGATTCCATCCTTTTTCATGTTTGTACAATTTAAATTTCAGAAAACAATGAAAACGCTCCTTTGCGTCTGCTCATACAATTACTGACCTGAAAAGCCAGAATTTCAAATTTCCACCATCCGAAATTCATTAATTTCCAGCAGGTCCATTTCATACAAAATCCCACAAAATACAAGCATATATCAATAAACAAGAACAAATTCAAAACCAAAACCTTACCAGGTTTAGAAAAAGCAGACAACCCAAAATCAATTGCCTTGAGTGGCGAATCCTCATCCGTATCCAAAAACAAGAAATTCTCCGGTTTTAAATCCCTGTGCATAACCCCCATGGAATGGCACGCGTGCACCACCGTCACAATCTGCCTACACAGCTCCGCCGCCGCATGCTCCGAGTAATGCCTCTTCGCGATAATCCGATCAAACAGCTCTCCGCCGGCGCACAACTCCATCACCAGATGCACATAATGTCGATTTTCAAACACTTCTTCCAGCTCCACAATGTTCCGGTGTCCCGTGAGGTGATGCATTATCTGCACCTCGCGGCGGACGTCGGCGACGTCGTCAGGCTTGACGAGTTTTCGCTTGGCGATTGACTTGCACGCGAAGGTCCGGCGCGTTTCACGGTGGGTGCCGAGGTGAGTCACGCCGAACTGGCCGCGACCGAGTTCATTGCCCAAAATGTATGCGGAGCGGATGTCGGAAATTGCGCGGCCCAGGACGCGGCCGGTGCCGGTGGGAGGCGATGGCGCATCGGCGGAGAGTGGTGTGTTGCGCGAGCCTTCGCCTCCGGGTTGAAGAGGCGGCGGAGAGGTGGTGGTGGTAGGCGGTGAGGTGGACGGATAGCGGCTGCAGTAGTTACCCATATGAATTGGGTTGGATTTAAATTTTACGACTGTTAAGTCAAGACTGCTGGGGCGAGATTCATTTTGAAAATTTTTATTTTAGCACAGAATAGTGGTGAAAAAGTTTTGGGAAAAAAAAGGTTAAATTTTGAGAGTATAATTAGATGTGAGATTAAAAAATAATGATGAGACTTGAGAGTTGATTTAATTTAAAAATAGTAAAATAATAATTGATGTGATTGGTAGTTAGAAATATGTGTAGGTGAATAGTCAAATTCATGAGATAATGTGTAATACTAATTAGTTTTTTGTGAAAAAAATGTATAGATGTGATTGATAAAAAAAATGAGAAAAAATAAAAATAAGATAATATTATATTTTCTGTAAATTTTCATGAACAATCGCATTTTGGTCAAAAAAATTCTCCGATCAACAAAAATAGATTCTCATTGATATTCGACCGCGGCCTCGCTAAGTGAGGTTGAACTTCCGAGGATATAATTACATGTCGACGGAAAATCAGGGTAAATATTATCAAAAGAGACACGTGTCATATAAAATTTAAAGAAAAAAAAAGAAGGTTGAAACTTTAGAGGATGTAATTACATGTCGACGGAAAATCAGGGTAAATATCATAATCAAAAGAGAGTGTCATAAAATTAAAATTTAAAAACAAAATAGGAAATTGCGTTTGCCGGGAGTCGAACCCGGGTCTATTGCTTGGAAGGCAATTATCCTAACCGTTGGACTACAAACGCCTGTTGTTTTAGGCAGTTCAAATTACTATTAAGTCTTATCTATTGTCAACAATTTATTAGTTTTTTCACTTGTCAACAATTTAGTTGAATAATTTGATTGCATGTTGTTATATTAGGGGTGTCGGAGGCGGAGCTGACCGAAAATATTGGGTCTTTGGAAATTTTTGGAGACCTAAATCAATAAAAATAAATATTTAAGACTAAAAATTAATATTTTAAAATAAAATATACATATAAATATGGAGATTCCTAAATTTTTGGGGCTAAATTAATAAAAAATTAATATTTAATACTAAAAATTAATATTTTAAAATAAAATCTACATATAAATATGAAATATTCAAAAAAATTGGGCTAAAGCCCCCCAATCTATGCCTTAGAATACGCCCTCGTGGGTGTCAATATGTGACAAAATGGCACCCTAACCTAACACGAATTTAGCAAAGACATGATAATCTTTAGTAGGTTCGGCCTAACACTAACACACGAAATCAATAGGTCGTCAGTCGAATTCGACCACGTGTTAACACGATTGACCTATTTAACCCATTTAATTTTATAGTGACATATTATTTCATATTTTTGATGTTTTAGTTAGTTATATGATAATGAACAAATTATTGAATGCATGTTCTAATAATTTAAAGTAATTTATATATATATATATATATATATATAGGGGGAGATCAAGTGAGACCATGTCTCTGGTGAGACACAATGGACTAATCTCAACCATCCCCCACTATTAATCAATGGGTGTGATTTAATGGATAAAAATTATATTAAAACATTAATTTAATCAATATAAGGGTAGTAGGGTAAAATAACATAATAAGGTAGTTATAAAAATGGAATCAAATCTCTTTCTCTCTCATACATCTCCCAATTTTCCCAATCTCACGTCTCTCTCTCTCTCTCTCTCTCTCTCTCTCTCTCTCTATCTCTCTCTCTCTATCTCATTCCTCCATTAACGCAAATAAAGAAAAAAAAATCGTGAAGAACTCGAAAATTACAGAGAAAAACAAGAAAAAATCAGGCAATATTCCGGAGAAATAACGAATGCAAAGGAGTTTGAAAACTAAATATGCAACAAAACTCAACTAAATATGCATTATCTCGCAAAACTATCTATGCAACGTAAAAAACTAATATGTAGTACAAGATATCCAACTATGCAAGACGTCATAAACTATGCAACAAAATCAACTAACTATGTATTATCTAGAAACTATCTATGCATTGTGGAATAACTAAATATGCAAAGACATTATGTAACATCCCATTTTTATAATTTCCAAAAGCAACATCCCATTTTCATAATTAAATATACATTATATTGAACCTATTTATGCAGTGTAGTATAACTACATACGCAAAGACGTTATATTCAATTATGTCTTGTTTTCGTAAAAAAAAGGCCAACAAAATAACTAAATATGCATTATTTGATGTCTAATTATGCAAAGAAGAACCCTAACTATGTCAGAAAATAAAAGTATTTGGAAAGAAAACAGTTCCTTAAATTCCGCCACGAAATCCTAAGAGTGTCAATTCCACCATAAAATCTACCGGGACCACTAGTTTGAATTACAAAATTACAATCTTACCCTTAAAATCAACGAAAATTAGGAAATAATTAAAAAACTAAATTAATCACATCTCTTTATTTTTTATAATCAATTGGTAAGATGAGTCCACTCGTCTCACCTATGGAGGGTGGTCTCATTTGAACCAAATCCTATATATATATATATATATATATATATATATATAATTTTAGTTTTTCTCCTTTTTCGTGTTATATAAGTTTTCCGCGTCGTGTTCGGGTTACCCGTGTCATAAATAGTTCGTGTCGTGTGTGCAAATAATTAAACGGGTCACGACTCGCGAACACGATATACGACACGATTGACACTCCTAATTTATATAACTGTCACACGAAATAACAGACATTATTATACATATACAACAATCTATATGTCAAAGAATTCTTTTTTTCTGGAAATACAAATTACGAATCGAACCATAATGATAATCCACGACAAATAATAGTATATATCAATCTATATCTGTATCTATATCTATATCTATATCTATATTTATATTATATTATATTATATTATACTACTATAAAAGTGTGGATAGGTTGAAAGGTTTCTTGAAACTTTTGATTGGACAAAAATATCCATTTAGCATAGTTAATTTTAGGGGTAATGAAGTAATTTGATATTTATTTAATTAGTTTTGTTTAAGTACAAGACAAGTGACCTTTTATATCCCAAAATTTTCTTATGTAACTTTTAATGTATCTTGAATTTTAAACTACATTCCGAAAGCTTTCCAACGATATGTTATAAGCATATATAGAGAAGACTTTGTATAATAGAATTTTAATGGTTTAAATTAAAGTTGAGTATTATGCAAAGTTGTATACTTATAATTTTTTTGTATTTTTAAATAATTAAAATATATTTATAATAATTATAGAGGAAAATGAAATCTAAATTTACAATTGAAACAAAATGGAAAAAAATAATCATTCTAATCATAGAAGTTGTGATTAAAATGTTAAACTTAAATGTTATATATATTCGAGTTTAAAATTTTAAATTTAAATATATAATTTTTAATTTTTGGACTTATAGCCCGATAGTGGCCCGTTTAGCCCGAAGCCCACTACGGTTAGGTTCCAATATTGCCAGATCCGCTTAACATCGCCCGCTTAGCCCAAGACCGTTTAGCCCGAAACTCACTAGACTGGCCCTATAGGCTAGGGTCAACCCGCTTTAAAGATCTCTAACCTGGATGATAGCAATATTTTCTACCCTAACGAGATACATTTTTAGTATTTAATGTGGAGGTATAAGAAAGAGTAATCTTTTTTTCCATTTTAGCTGTTTTCTTGTGCTTTTTATTTTTCATCGCCTAAAATATTAATGGACGAAAATACAAAAGAAATTGACAAAGAACAAGAAGAAGAAAGACAAAGTATTTTTTGCGACAAAACAAATGTCCTTTTAGACTCTAAATATAGATAACATTATGACTTATACAAAATAATATTTATATCTCACATCATAAACTTTGATTTACAGCTTATTGTTCTTTATTAAGATATATATGATTTCAATTTATATTATCAATAGAAAATGAACGATTTAATGATAAAAAGAACAATATAAATTAGTAATTAAAAGAAAAATTAAGTGTGATAGAAGTTAAAATTGACATATATTTCCTATTAACAAAATTTGAAGAAAAATTTAGAAGTCATTCAATACATATTAATTTGAGTTTCTCAAAGACACTTGATTGCGAGTTAAAAATACCCTTCTAAAAGATTATAAAAATTAAAAATCAAGTACGATACTATGATAGAATCACGAACCAAATAAATATATTTAAATAATTTTCTTTATCAATGTCTAAATATCTATACTATACTTATACTTTGTTTTTCTATATATTTATCTATACTTATATTAAACGCGTGAATTTTTGGATGGTTTTTTGAAACCTTTTGATTAGACAAAAATATATTATTCCATAGTCAATGTCAAATTATTTCTTTATTCAAATTTTATTATAATTTCAAATACTTCTATTCCATTAAAAACATTTATTTACGACTTACATTGTGGGACATTGTTCAAATCTTTAATACTTAACTTATTAAAAGATAGTTTCATGTTTAACTAAATGAAACATATAAAAGGTTCAAAGATTAAAAGTAAAGGGCTAAAAATGATATACGTATCATTGCTAGAAATTGTTGAAGAAAAATTAAAAAATATTCATAATATATATAATACGACATTTTCGATAAAATAAATTGATTTACTTAAAAATCACATCTTTAGAAAGTAATAAAGATTCAAGTACAAACACAATAATTATTACAAAATCCAAGTATAAAATATCTTAAACTTTTACAAAATGAAGTATATGAAAAAATATGTGACAAAAATTAGAAACAACAAGTTTCTAAATAAATATACATGAAATTTTATAAAATAAATAAATAAAAGAAATTTTTAATATGAAAGGGTTTGATACATGTGTCAAACTTTGGTATTTATTAAATTACATATTATTTTGGTACCAATATAATATTCATAGTACTATTTATGTATCAAATCAACAGTGTTAAACTATGTATAATACTAAACTGGAGCGAAATGACCACGTTTCGTGCTAAGTACTGTGAATTCTACGGGCCTAAGGCAGGGCAAGGAGATAGTTGAGGAATTTTTTGCAACTTGAAATATAAATTTTTAGCAAGTACACTTTCTTATCTCGATCAAAAATATATATATATATATTCGTTTTTTTCCATAATGCATTAATTTTTATGAAAAGGCATGGTAATTATATATTACAACACTAAAATAAATATGAATTAATTCTAGCATATTACTTAATAATTTAATTTGTATAACTATATATTTTAGAAAATTTACAACTATATATTTTATAATAAATAGAAAGAGTCAAATTCAACTATAAGTATCATATATAATAGTATAGTATATATTTCTAAAACTAATTGAGTTAGTGATTCTTTTAAAAGGCATAATTATATTTTTGTAAAGTAATTTTTAAATATAAAACTTAATAAGTATTATATTTAATTATTGAAGTTTAACTTAATGTGGAGATTGATAACTTTTGTTTTTAACTATTTTTGGTTTAATTGTTTATTAAGAGAATATATTTTGTATCAATTGGATAGAGTTTCAAAGTTTAGATTTTAAGTTATCACTGTTTCGATTTAAAAACATAATTTTTAATGACAAGAATGGATTAGAATTGTCATCTATATTTGGTTAATGTTTATTATTTTAAATACGACACTTAAAATAAATGGATTGCTATAACTTTAAGTTTAAGTGTTATGATAAAAATATTCACTTTTTGGCATTAGAATTAGGATTCTTTATGAAAAGTCTTATTCTTTTGGCACATATTTTGTACGTTAATATATGTTTTGAGTTACGTTTCTCTAATCGAAGTTAGAGATAATGAAAGAAGTAAGCACACGATCATACCAGGATAATATTAACTTTTATTTTATATGTTTTTCGAGAAATAAGAATTATAGAGAAAGTCATGAGACTATTCTTGATTTTGGTAAAGAAGTAATTTAATAAATTTTAAAAAATTTATAAGAGTTTGTAGTTAAAGTGATATCGCTCACTCTTTGAAAGTATGGTGATACAAAGTCGAGTATTCCTGCTTTTCGCATTTACACCCTCGCTCCCTCCATTCTTCCCAACTTATCAAATTTTTAATCAATGTAATAACTTGTGATATATCAATTTTTAGCTCATGAATTACCGAATAATCGTGCATAATACATCTAATTTAAAAATAGTTCTGCAATTAATTCATAAAAATACTTTCATAGCCATTAAACTATCACAAAAGATTGATTAATATGATCATAAACTAATATAAAAACTTATTTTGCTGTTATAATAATTTAATTATTTTGTTGTATTGAGTTTTTTAAAAGATTTACTTAATTGTTCATGTAGATTTATAATTACAAAAATAAAATGTTATATTAAAATACTTTGAAGTATTTCGATTTTAATAATCCAAGCATTTAATTAGTACATATTTATTAGTAAAGCACTTTAAAATGTTCATCAATAAAATTATTTAAATTTTAATAAATTCATATGGATCAAGTCGCGAAGCACGTATTTCTTACTAGTCCCAATAAATAACACGAACCGTCGTGTCTATATTTCCTACGCCCAAGAAAGAGACAAATACAAAATTCACCCATAAAGTTTAATTTAATTACCAAAAAAAAAAAACATAGTTGGCCCCGATATTGTTTCTATTTACAAATTGCACCCTCAAGAAGGGTATATTTGTTAGGTAAATAAAAACCTCAAGGATTGTTTGTAACACTTTAAGGGGTATTAAACTTAAAAAATAATTTGGAGTTTTTTTCGTAATTAAGCTAAACCTCATGGATAGCATTTGTAATCACCACAAGCACTTGCGAGCTAAGGGCCAACTGTCCCCACCCCACTGCTTTTTTCAAAAACAAATTCTATGTAAACCTTTTTTAAAAACAATTATTTAATTTTTATATGGTTTTTCATTTAATTTTTTGTCAAGCCTACCCCAATTTCGTGGTGTTGTTGACCCCATTTTTTGTCCTCGTTACGCCATTGACCACACGAGTAAACAAATGTAGTTTGTCCATGTTGAAACAAAGATCATTATATGGTTGAAGAGTTGAGAGCAGACATAGATTCCGGAAGCCCAAAAGAGGAATGCAAGAAATATTGCAAGAACTTGAACACTTGGAACTAATAGCCGAGTCACGGCGAGGGCCCCGAGCCCCATTTTTTTAATTAATTTAATGGTTTAATATATATGTATATGTAAAATAAAGAATACACTTTGCATGAAAGAGCTCCTTGTGCAAATGCGGCTTATGTTCTCTCTTCAATACATGAGGTCTCGTGTTTCTAGCTTGCTCCTGGATACGAAATATGTTTTCTTATTTTTTACCTAAGCAGACGAATAGAACGGTAGAGTAATGCTCTTTCTCGCTTTCACATGGTATCGAGCTAGGCAAATTTTTTTATTGTTTTTTCTGAAATTTTTTGAGCTTTTCTTCACCTTTTCTTCATCACCATCACCTATTTCTCTCAAAACACCGCATCCTGCTTCATCATGTCGATAATGAATCAATTCAAGAGGTAGATGGGCACATTAACCAGGCTACCTGCACTCACGAACTCGTTTTCCTCTTCCATTTCCAACCGAGGATCCAAATAAGCCTTTCTTTTACCTCCTCGCATAATTCCCACACCATAGAAATCAGCCTCCTTTGATGGAACAAATTACACCGCATGGAGCAGGCCTTCTTTAAGCATCTCGCTTAAAAACAAACAAGGTTTTCTTGATGGCACTATTCCCGCCTCCGATTTCGGTGATCCTCTATACATTCCTCGCTTAGATGCAACAATCTCATTCTCACTTGGCTTATCAATTCTCACAAAAAGAGATTGCTTCATCTATCATTTATATGAACTCAAATGCTAAAGAAGTTTGGGATACTTTAAACTAAGATATTCCCAACCCGATAGTGTGAGAATATATCAATTACAATATCAACTCACCAAAGATCACAAGGTTCTTCATCTATATCCTGACTATTTCACTTCTCTCAACACTATTTGGGAAGAGCTTAGAATTACGGACCTTTTCCCCATTGTAATTGTGGGCAATGTACTTGTCAAGCTCTCAAATCACTGAGATTCAATACTCGATTACACTTTCAAATTTCTAATGGGACTCAATGATTCATATGACAAAGACAAGAGGACAAATATTGCTTATGAATCCTATTCCCTCTCTGATCTTCGTGTATGCTATGTTGCCGCAAGAAGAAAGGCAGAGAGAGGCCGATTATCCTTCATACCCTCAAGTGAAAGCTCACTTTGCCAGTAGGCACTCATCCTTCAAAGAAGAAATTCAAAATCGATGTCATCTGTCAAAGATTGTGGAAAACCTGGACATAAAGATAGATAAATGCTTGAATCATTGATTTCCTCCAAATTTCAAGTTCACTAAAGGCAAAAATGTTCCTGGAAAAGCAATGGACCAAATCATTCAAAGAAATTGTGTGCCAAACCAAGAAACTCCAAAGCAGAAGCTCAAAACACCAAACTCTTTTCCTTCACCCAAGAACAAGTACAAAAGCTCATGACACTTCTCAATGGAGATCCTATGGAGATATCACACCCATCCCCAAAGACTGACAACTCATCTAATCCTTCACACTTCTCTAACATGGCAAGTAATATCTCTTCAAATTCACAATTAAAATCCAAATTTCTCTCGGATCATCGACACCGAGCATCGGATCATATAATTTGTTGTCCTTCCTTCTTTATCGCTTCCACCAATATCTCACAATACAATCCATTTGCCAAATGGCACTCAAGTTATCATATTTCTAAAGGGATGTAATTATCAAATCATATAATTCTCAAAGATGTCTTATGTGTACCTCAATTCAATTTTAATCTCTTGTCTGCTCATAAATTAACTCTTCATTCATCTTTGACTCTCACCTTCTCTAAATATCAATGTGCTATACAGATCTTTCTTCGTGGATGATGATTGGTCATGCTAAAGTATTTCAAGGGCTATACATACCGCAACTCCACAAGAAGGCCACCGCCAGCCATCATTACATCCCTCGCCCACTTAGTTCAATCAAAAGCTCAAGAAGCTAGCTTATGGCATAGAAGGCTCGGCCATCTATCTACACAGAGATTGAAACTTATAGAAAGCTTAGATCTCAATTCAAAAATTCTCGTAATAGATGATTGTAGCATATGTCATTTAGCAAAACAAAGAAGGAAATGTTTTCCGTTCATGTGTCAATGACTGATTCACCCTTTTCTCTTATTCATTGTGATGTTTGGGGGCCCTATGCCAAACCTTCACTCAAAGGGCATCACTATTTTCTTACAATAGTAGATGATTTTAGTAGAATTACTTGGACTTATCTAATGAAGAACAAATCAAACACAATCAGTTTTACAATCTTTTTTCATATGGTTGCTAATCGCTTTAACACCAAAATCAAGATCATTCAAGTGATAATGGCTTGAATTTCACATGCCTTCATTCTATGAATCTCGGGCATTATCCATCAAAAGTCTTGTCCATACACACCCCAATGTAATGGTGTGGTAGAAAGAAAACATCAAAGATTTGCTCAATGTGGCTAGAGCATTACTTTTTCAAGCATCTTTACCTATTTATTTCTGGGAGATGCAATCCTCACAAACCACATACCTCATTAATGTAACTCCTACACCTCTTCTCAATAATAAAACACCTTTTGAGGCTTTGTTTAAAACCACTCCCTCATATGATCATCTACGGATTTTTGGATGTCTTTGCTATGTTTCCAACACTAAACCGCATAAAACCAAGTTTGAACCAAGAGCTCACAAGTGTATTTTCTTGGGATATCCAAATGGGACCAAAGGATATAAAGTTTTTGACCTGAAACTAAGTCCTCATTTGTCTCTGTGGGATGTTCATTTTGTTGAAACTTTTTTCCTTTTAAAAATGATCATTGTCCCGAGGAATTCAATCTTCCTCTTCCTCCTTCAATGTCTCGATTATAATCATCCTATTTCTACCATTCCCACTCTTGATCATGCATCCCCAATGACAAAGAATTAACTGACAAAGAACACAAACACCATCCCTCACACACCTACCGCTTTCCCTACTACAGAGGGATGAGCCTATTTCCTCTCGATCACCTTCATTCTCGAGGACAATTTGACCGCCCAGATTCACCTCCCTCTCCTGACCTATCAGAATCGAAGACCTCCTCTTACTTACACGATTATTGTTGTAATCTTGTTGCTCTCTCCACTCGATCATCCTCTTCATCTTTATTATACTTACAATCAATTATCACCTTCTTACAAAGCTTATGCACTCTCTTTATCCTCTATTTCGAACCTCAATCTTATCATGAGGCCATTCAGTTCCCACATTGGCAACATGCTATCTCCTCAAGAACTTCAAGCCCTCGCAAATGGTACTTGGAGTATTGTACCATCGCCTCAAGGTAAAAAGCCAATCGATGCAAATATGTTTTCAAAACTAAACTAAAGGTGATGGCACCATTGACAAACATAAAGCCGATTAGTTGCCAAAGGCTATACTCAAAAAGAAGGTTTTGATTATCAAGAAACATTTAGCCCTCGTTGTAAAAATTACCACAATGACTTTTCTTTGCTTTAGCATCAATTCAAGGTTGGCATCTTCATCAACTTGATGTTCACAATGCATTTCTTAATGGTGATCTTGATGAAGACATCTATATGACTTTGCCTCCAGTTTTTCCTACTCGGGGAGTCTCGTAAAATCCTTAGTATGTAAACTTCACAAGTCTCTATATGGTTTAAAACAAGATCAAGACAATGGAATTCAAAATTTACAAAAATTTTACTTGATGAAGGTTTTAAACAATCAATGTCGATTATTCTCTTTTACAAAAATGATCATTCGCTTTATTGCTCTTCTTGTCTATGTTGATGATATTCTAATTGGAAGTAGCAATCTTCAAACCATCGAATCACCAAGAAGTTCCTTCACTCACAATTCAAAGTTAGAGATCTAGGAGAAGTAAAATTCTTTCTCGGATTGAGATTGCTAGATCAAAAGAAGGAATTCATTTGAATCAAAGAAAATATACTTTAGACATTCTCAATGACACGGGTATGCTTTGGGATGTAAGACTTGTAAAACTCCTATAGAACAGTAATCATAAACTGTGTCATTCATCATCTAATCTCATCAAAGATGTCACTAGTTATAGAAGACTAGTTGGAAAACTAATCTATCTATCTATCACTAGGCCGATATCACTTATGCAAAGGAATATACTCGAGCCAATTCATGGACAAACCAGAATCAATTCATCTTGACTCGCCTATAGAATCCTTAGTATCTAAAAGGAACTATAGACAAGGGATATTTTATTCATCTCATTCGAATTAAATCTTAAAGGTTATAGTGATTGATTGGGCTTCTTGTCTCCGAACAAGAAGATCAACCACCGGATATCGCATTTTCTTAGAGATTCTTTAATCACTGGAGAACAAAGAAACAAGTCACTATTTCAAGATCTTCCACGTGTTTGAGTATAGAGCTCTAAAGACAAACATGCTTTGAAATGACATGGATAACATATTTGCTTTCGTTAACCCAAATCAAAATTCATGAGCCTACTACACTTTATTGTGATAATCAATCACCTATATATCTCACCGTAAATCCAGCTTTTCATGAAAGAACAAAGCATGTGGAGATAGATTGTCATTTTGTGAGACAAAAGGTGCTTGGAAGGAAAAATTAAGACAAAATAAGACATGCCATCAAAATTTCAACTTGTCGACTTGTTCACCAAAGGATTAAATGCGATAGATTCAATTTCTTATTGTCCAAGATGGGCATATTAAACATATATGCACATCTTGAGGGGAGTCTCGTAAAATAAGAGAAGAAAAATGCAGGACCAAAATGCAAATTCGAAAAGTGCAAAACAAATTAAGAAAAGGACAAGTGAAATTGTACAAAGAAGAGAGTAGGAACCGTAGGGAAATATCACATTGGATAGATTTTTCTCTCGTACATTTTTTTCGAGAATTTATTCCTTTTAGATGTATATAAATAGGGGACCAAATTAACAGAATGTTGTACGAAATTATTCCTTTTGTTCGAAATGAATTCAAGAAATCCAATCATTTTATGCTCTTTCTCGTTTTCACAGTTTACCTAAGCAAAAAGGTAATTAGTTCCCTTTAATCTATGATGTAATGATATTAAAGTATCTCTTTTTTGTAGTAGAAACGCCTAAATGGAAATATAATGCTCATTATTTTATTAATTTTTTTTTACTTTTTTATATGAATATAAAGGGCCTCTTTTTCGTTTCGCACTGCACTCTTAAATTATAGGAACGGCCCCGCTAATAGCTGTGGTACAAGAACAGGATCCAGCATGTTTGGAATAGTGGTTCACATGCATCTTCACCACTTCAAAAATTACAATACAATCAATCAACCACCTTTTACAGCCTATCAATGATTTTTTTCACTCTCTGAGGCATCCAATTCTAGCAGATGGTGAAAAGAAATTTGTTATGAAGTTGCGTTAAGCCCTTTTAACACGCGCATTTAACGTACCAATCCAAGGACCATTTATGCTGGTAAAACTTGTTCATTTTTCTTCACTCAGTGCTCACATGTTGGTTCTCGGTCAATGAAAGAGGCTAAGTGTGAAGCCCCATCACCGACCGACAAGGAGAACAGAGCACCACTAACGGAAAGGAAAATCGACTCCAGAATATGTTCTGTGTGATTAGTAACTCCAAACATCAGACAAGAAAGTGCACAATCTCATCAAATGTATCTGATGCCTTAAATTATGAAATATCAGTAGTAACATAAAGACAAGTAGGAATTCATGATTCATCAAATATGCCCATTGCCTCAATCAAATAGTCAAGAGCTTGCTGTATTCATTGTTCCTGCTACGTTTAGAGGAAATCATATGCTATCTAAGTCAGTTTTTGTGAACCTCAATTTCTTGCACCATCTCTAAAGAAAGAATCACTTAATTATTGAAGTTTTTGAATATGCTCATCTACTATCATTTTTTCGGAACACTAAGTTATTTATTTAAGATTAGAATTACAGAGAAACATATAATATGGATGAATAGTTGCTTTATATGAAGACAGACATAAAATACATAAATATAACATCAAATAGGACTTCAAATTTTATGTTGGAAGAAAGGGGAGAACACCCTATATACTTGGATAAAAGTAGAAGCTGTTGAAGGAATGAAACATATTCCAATTGCTATGATTGCAACAACTTGTTGCACTCATGTGTTACAGACTAAACTGTTAGGTTTCTGAGAACTACGTTACGTAATATTCGCATATGAAGAATAAAAGAGGTATCCATTACCTGGTTTAAGATATGGCTGAGTTCATCACTGAAATATCTTTTTAATATTGAACAAATTTAATAGATGAACATGTTGATTTTACAATATCAATCATGTAATGGGACATGACTAGAGCAACTGTATCAACTCATCGCTGTCTCATCGTATTTTCCATGCAAGTGGAAAAACCTGTGATGATGATGGTTTTGGAATTTCATCTCATCTCTCCTTTGTATGAAGGTTGTGTCAGGAAGGGCATCCGGCGTAAAACTTTGCCACTTTGCTTTTTGTGTGAATTTTGTAGTGTTAACTAATTTTAGACTATAAACTTCACACCACCGACCCCACATAGTGGGATAAGGTGCAGTTGATGATGATGATGATGATGATGATGAAACAGATGATCATGTATGCTAATTATTCCAAATTATTGCTTATTATTCTTTTCGGAACATTGCATGCATAAAACTGAAAAAGTAAAGCCAAAGTGCAGACCCTGATATTTCTATTTCTCATCTACATATTCAGTTTGAAATATATAGTTGGCAAGCTGATCTTTCATGCTAAGTGACATAAGAAGATATCTTTTGAAGACTTGGACAATGAAGGATGCATGGTTTGCAATATAATTTAGATTCTAATTCTCTATATATGCAACATTATTGAGGTTAAGCATCTCTTATCCAAGTTTTTAGCTGAATTTTTTCCTTCTATTACTGCTGTATTATTCTCTTTTTCTACATATCATATCCTTAGCCAATTCCTCTCCTTTAAATCACATTAACCTTCTCTCATTTGTTTCATCTCAATTCTCACTCACCCTTCTTCGCTAATCATCACTATTTTCATTTATTACGTCCTCCCAACGTTCATCGATCAAAAACAAGAATTCGACAGGAGTTGCAAGAACTCGTATCAATTGTTTGGAAAATGAACGGCAAAAAGGGTAGCATTGAGATCAACATGCCTCCCATTAGTAAAGCTAAACTAACAGAAACCACAAAGAAATATGAAGACAAATTTTGCGTCTCATGCAAAAGGGTCTGGGAATTTTGCAAAGAAGATAGCAACAGAGTAATATTTTTGCTTAAAGTGGGCTTTGCGGTCCTTCTTGTATCTCTGCTGATACTATGCCAAGCGCCTTATCGAGTTTTTGGCACCAATATTATCTGGTCAATCCTCACCGTCGCCATCATGTTTGAATA
The DNA here is from genome assembly GCA_016081115.2 of Rehmannia glutinosa. Classification (NCBI taxonomy): domain Eukaryota; kingdom Viridiplantae; phylum Streptophyta; class Magnoliopsida; order Lamiales; family Orobanchaceae; genus Rehmannia; species Rehmannia glutinosa. Next base: position 297,921 of record JABTTQ020000848.1, on the reverse strand, counting down.
CATTAAGTATAAATATATCTCAGTCTTCATAAGTCAGACATTCTTTTATGTTTATGAATAGCCCAAAATATTCAGTTGAATATATGCAGATATGCAAAAAAAAAAAAAAAAAACCATGAGAAGAAAGGAGAGATGAGAAAAAGAAAAAGACAGGATAGAAAAGAGGAAACTTTATCAGAGAAAAAGGGAAGATGGGTCATGGGAGATAAGAGCCTTCATTGGCAAATCTAATTAATAAGTTTTAGAGATAATTACAAAGGAACCCCTACAGTTTGGGCAAATCACAACTTAATCTAGAAATTTTTGAAAATAACCAAAAATTCCTTTGATTTTATCTTACATTTTCCCTCTTCATAAGCAAAAAAACATTTCAAAAACTATGATATTCATAGAAATATAGAGTTATCCTCAAATTCAAGACAAAGTCAAACCTCAATTACATAACACCCTAAATTGTTTTTATAACTATTCCCAAACGGGCCAAACCTCATTTTTTTTGTTTGTTTGTAATATCCCTAAATTATAATTAATTTCAAAACTAATATAACATCATATCAAACATCAATGATGTAACTATGTAAGTTCTATTGAAAGCTATACTTTCACTAAGTACGTATTAAAATTTGAAATTGATGGTTAATTTAGAAATAAAACAAGCCATGCTTTCGTTCAAAATGAGTAAAAAAAGCACATTATTTCATACTTTAAACAGATAAAAACAAAAGCAAAACTAAAACTGAAAACAAAAGCTTTCAGATGACAGTATAAAGTTTTAGGTCCTACACATATTATAAGGGATAATTACAAAAACACCCCCTGAGGTTTGGGCTAATTACAAGAAAACCCGGAGATGTTTCAAAATTACAAAAACCGTATTGAAGTTTAATTTCGTCTTACATTTTCCCTTTTCATAAGCAAAAAAACATTTCAAAACACCCGTGACATTTATAGAAACATTAATTACATGTACCCCTTAAATTTAAGACAATCAAAACTTAAGGATTTTTTGAAATTTTCAAAAATATCTGGAGTTTTTTTATAATTAGCCCTAATCTCAAGGGGTATTTCGTAATTATCCCTATATATAATGGTGGTTTTGGTGGAATGTCCTTGTTCCATCATTCCTCTTATAATTGTTTTTAGGGAAGCATAATATGGCCGTTGACTATTAAAAAAGTCAACCACATGCCAATTCACCCAAAAACGAACACTATGTGCCATCCAAATTCAATAAAGCAACACTTAAACTTTTCCTTCAAATGCAAACAAATAAACCTGCATTTCCTGTGTGTGTGAGAGAGAGAGAGAGTTTGAGAGAGAGAGGAGTTAAAAGTGTTACCATGAATCAAACTCAAAGGAATATCAATTTAGATGAGCAAATTCAGAGAGAAATAGATGAAAGTTTTTGAGGTCCAAAACGTTCGTTTCAAAGAATGTCGAGAAAAAGTGTTAAACTGGATGTTGAACACTTTATGAAACATGCAAATGGAAAAAGAACACACGAAGAAAAATTTATCTACAAGTTAAGAATAACTTGTAGAAGTGTCAATTATGACGAAATCACTAGTTGAAAATATCTTTAGTACAACTCGAATATGAATGATTCAACTAGTCTAGGAAAAACGAACTCCTACTGAGTAGATCTGTTTATGTAAATTGCTTCGCCCAAAATATCTTCAAACTATTCTATGAAACCTAACAAAACAATGAATGGATGAAAATAAATCAACAAGACTAAATCGACTAAGTGTTATTCTCCATGATGCAAACACTTCTCAAGAACACTGATCGTGTGTTTTGATAAAGACTTAGAATCTTGTTGCTTTTCTCTCTCGATTGTATCTCTCGTGGTATTGCTTCCGTGAATTTCGTGTTCAAGGTGTAGGAAGAATGATGGCTTCTGCTTTCTTTTATATAGGGCTTGAGTCCTCGATCTTCTTGATGTCCAAGATTCCTCGATGTTCTTGAATTCTTGATCTTCTTGATGTCCAAGACTCCTATTCATAAAAGGAAACAAGGAAAACACAAATATGGAACCAATAGATTCTTTATAAGTTAGGAAATAAAATAACCGACTCCTAATACTTCTAGAGAATCAAATCCTATTAAAGGTAGGAATCCAAAATAAATCTTTCCCATATTCATTAAAACTCTAAGTTTGAAATAGTCTAGAAAGGCAAAAACAAAAAATCTTTTTATTTCAAAAGTTCGATTAAAAGTAGGAATTAAAATTCCTAACAATCTCCCCCCTTATCGCTTTCTCGACAAAACAAATCATTTCAAAAACTTGAGAATTAATCATAATAAGAACTCCCCCCGAATTAAATAATCCCAGCCAAGTGTTGAACAAAATGCCTTATCAAGTTGTTGCAACTGCTCCTAAATCACCCGCACGTTATTAGCAAAAACAGTATAAAAACACATGTGCAAAGTTCGTATAAATACATAACCTAACTAAGATTAAGCCCAAAAAACCATCATTAAACCATCATCACAACAAAGCCAAAACAAATTATTCAAAGATTATTCAGATACAAATTTCAATCACATCTCCCCTCAATATGTGCATCTTCAGAGCACTACTTTTGCTTGACCCGGATCACCACCACCGATCGCCTCCCATGCTTGTGTGCTCTAATCACATTCTCACCGAACATTACTCGCTTCTCCCCTTGTCCAGAAAGCTTGGAGAGAAGGTCTTGAAATCGAGCTTTGTAGGCCACGTAGTATCCCAACCGCTTGAGCATTCATAATGGTTGTTTGAGCAGTGGAAATAGTTTGTTGAGCAAAGAGGATCTGTTGATCGGCAAATGTGATTTGACCCTGCACAAAATCAAGTGACAAAGGAACAGAGCCTGCAGAAGATGGGTTAGCAGCAGTGTCAACAGAGATGTTGGGAACACTTGGCATGACATCTCGCGTAATGCTTTGGGGAACATCTCGCCTTTGAGCTCGTTCATCATCCGAAAAATATAATGGCAGATCAACTTCCCGCTTGTTTCTATCCATAAGCTCGGGAGACACAAAATCATCTCGGGAGCAAAGTAAATGATTCATTTGCGCTTTATCAAACCCTTGAGAGCAAGAGAATCGATAGATGGTACTGAAATGGCAAAACACCGTAGGTAGAGAAGACTCGCCGCCTCAAAACTTGATCGAATACCAAAGGGACCAAAATTTAAAGCCAGCCCTTTCCCAATCAAATAAATGACCCTAGCCTGCTCCCCGTAACACTAGATGAATGGGAAGATGGAACCCAATCGACAAAGCAATTTTAAACAAAACACCATGAGGAAGTAAGAGCAGAGAAGAAACCTTCTTAGGATGAGCAGCCACAAAGTCATGCGATTCCCGCTTAAAACCTTCGAACCAAATTAAAATCTCCGATTTGTCGACCCTCCGCACAATCACGGCCCAAAGAATTCATTAATCACCGACTGATCGAAATCATAAAGCTTATTCCGAACAAACACTTTTCCAAATTTGCTAGATTGCTTATTTCCCACATCATAAGTTAAATTCGCATAAAACTCATGGACAACCTTTTCAATATATGGAACAAAGCAAAACGATTGTGCTAACAAGAGACCGCGAGTAAAAAATTTGTTTAAATTGTACCTCTCAAAAGAAGTGTGATCGCGACCTTTTCTTCAATGAACTTGCGCCCCGAACACTGGGTAACGGCCAAAAGATCGGGCGAGTAGAAAAATTCAGAGTGAGTACATCGGAGAGATCGTACTTTCGAGTCGATGAGGTTCCTGTTCCCACATTTTCTCAACATCTTCTCAAGCACTTTCGAGACATCCGATCATTTTCCGTGGGGTTGGCTCTACGGGTTCAAGAATGGTTTGTTTGTTTAAGATCACCTCCAACTTTTACACCCAAATTTGCGATAATATCCACAAGTACCGGCCCAGTGGTGCATCATCATCAAAGGGAGAATTTTCTCTCGCCGGCTCATCGTCACATCGGACAACACAACCTTGTGATGTGGTTGTGTTCGCCTACGGGACACCACAACCGAGTAGATCCTCGCCATCGTAATCGCTTGATCGAGCAATCGGAGAAGAGGGCACTTCAAAGTCATCTCCCCTCGCTTGGGATCTTTCACCCGTGTCGACTTCTTTTTCTTCACAACCCCTGTGAGGTGAGGTTCTTTGAAAACACCGGGAGAGTAACCCCTTTGGCGTTTGGAGCGTCTAGAACCGGAGTACCGGCAGTCGACCAATCGACCATGAATTTCTTGTATAATTGCGACATCGTGAGTATCCTCAACATTGATGGCATTACCCTCTTCCCCGCACAATTGCATGAACGGAGAATGGGGTTTTGCATATTCCACTACGGCGAGGTTGCCCTGTTCTTGTTCGGGATGAGGGATCGATGTCGTGGCAAAAGACGCGCAGAGGGACGGATTCCTCAACATTTGGAGCAAGGGGCGAGATTTTGGGAGGAATCATCGCCGCGGCCATGGGAGATGTCTGTTGGAGCTTCCAGCTTGCGCCTGTGGGAAGTGGGTTTCACGAGGTAACGGGTCAGTGTTGCTCCTGGCGATGGTGGTGGAGTATTCGTTTTGTTGGTGATGGTGATGGAGTCTTGCTAGGGCTCCCAAAAACTTCAAGACTGTTACAAAATTTGTCCATGGCTTTCCAAAACAAAATGTGAGTTATGTTGAGAGAATAGAAAAATCGAGAGAAAGAGAGAGTATGGCGGAGTTGGAATGCGTGAGTAAGAGCACAAGAGTATGCATGTTATAGGGAAGGGGTCATAAGTGTTTCAATCACATCAATACACATTCCCCTAGAAATTTGGAGATTATATGGGAAATAGAGAAATTCAATTTTAAAAATAACCCCGCATTTTGAAAAGCAATCAAATAATTAAGGATTTTGCATACTTGTAACAACCTAACCAAGGATATAGATAACTCTTTGCAAGATTTCAATCAATCACCCAAATCTCCATGAGGCACACAACTCCACTTTTCATAGATACCAAGAAATCCAAGATTTTAGAGAGAGAAAAATAAATATCTCATATCTTCTATTATTACCAAAAATCATGGATCCAAAATTCACCAAATTATGCAGCCTAAAAAACGATGCCTATACTGTAATTAATAAAAACGCACACAATGTGTAAATGGATCATCCGCAATCAGGTTGTTCCAAATGTTGCAACATTTTGAAAGACACTTACTAACAGATTCAATGAATTGCAATCCGAGTACCCAAAGATAAGGATTTTTCGAGTTTTTTTTTCAGAGAAACATGAATGCATTTAGCCAAATGGGTAGCTTTCACACTAGTCCAAAGGTAGCTCTTTTTCACATTGATCACGCCTCTTAAACACTTTTAAACATATGTAAAAATTGGTCACAAGGAATAGCTTTCACACAAAGTGGTAGTAGTTGTTTCCCCAAAGGCCTCTAGCCATGATCCGCAATTTTTTTACTCATCAACTGGGAAAATAACAAGAATAAAATACGCATTTGGAAAGATCAACTCACATCGCTTTTCCAAGTGAAATCCAATAGTCACTAGTTCAAAATCACAACAGATTGTTCCGGTATATGCAAATATGATCCTATAATGCAGATGCCTAAAACAAAAGAGAATAAAAGAGAAGAGAGAGAATATGCAGGTGTGCAGATGTTACAAAGAGTGACGTGTGCAATGTCGTAACATTTCGTGGGAATGTTTAGAGAACACACAGACTCAAGAGATTTTCGCAGATTTGAAAACCTCTCAAAATCTAAGGCTTTGGTGAATATGTCTCTAACCGATTTTCAAGATTAATATACTCAATGCGAACAATATTTTTCTCAACCAAATCTCGAATAAAGTGGTGACTAATGTCAATGTGTTTAGTGCGAGAATGTTGAACAGATTTTTCGATATATCAATCGCACTAGAGTTATCACAATAAATGGTTAGAATATTACCGTGTAGACCATAATCCTTTATCATTTGATTCATCCATAGCATTTGAGAACAATAACTTCCAACCGCCACATATTCCGACTCAGCTGAAAGTGACACACGCTTTTGCTTACGACCGTACCAAGATACTAAATTATTTCCAAGATAAAAGCAACCACCGTGGTACTTTTTCTATCATCAACATCCCCGCCCAAATGTAATCACTCAATCCAACAAGATTAGTATTTGTATCTTTGGTGTACCAAATCCCTAGATCAAGAGTACCACCAACATAACGAATAATTCTTTTTAAAGCTTTTAGGTGAGTGATTTTGGGATCGCTTGATATCTAGCACACAAACACACACTATACATAATATCGGACGACTAGCAATCAAATATAGCAAACTTCCTATCATGCTCCTATATAAGGTGTGATCGACACTTTCAAAGAACATCTTCACGACTCAATTTTTGACTTGATCCCATCTGGGGTTTTTAAGTGAGATGCACTATCTAAGTTGAATTTCTTCACCAAGTTCTTGCATACTTACTTTGAGAGATAAAAATTCCAAAGATCAAACCGCTTGATTTGCAAACCCAAGAAAAACTCAATTCACCAACCATGCTCATTTCAAGGTAGACGACATGCATTCAATAAATTCATTCAACAACTTTTGGGAAGAAGATCCAAAGACAATATCATCGACGTAAATTTGAGCAATCATGATATTTTTACCGCACTTTGAATGAAAAGGGTTTTATCCACTTCACCTCTTTTAAATCCAATTTTAAGAAGATATTCATTAATCTTTCCATACCAAGCTCCTCCTCGAGCTTGTTTTAGACCATAGAGAGCCTTTTTTAAGCTTATACACATGGTTAAAGCTTAGAAGGGTCCTCAAATCCTTTAGGTTGTTCAACAAAAGCTTCTTCATTTAAAATACCATTTAAAAAAGCACTTTTAACATCCATTTGGTGAAGGGTAATTCCCAAGTGACAAAGTATAGCAAGTAACAAACGAATAGACTCAATGCTGGCTACAGGAGCGAAGGTTTCATCAAAGTCCACCCTTCAACCTCGTATACCTCGAGCAACTAATCATACTTTGTTACGCATAATTCTTCCCGACTCATCAGCTTTATTTTTAAAATCCATTTTGTGCCAATCACATTTACATCCTTAGTTCTGGAACTAAATACCACACATCATTTTTAACAAACTCGATTAAGTTCCTCTGCATATCATTTATCCAAAATTCATCTTTTAAAGCTTCGTGAGATATTCTTTGGTTCAATGTTAGAAATAAAACAAAGAAGTTCTTACCACAATACAGATAGAGACAAATATGCTTAATCTTACCATATCACGATAGTTTACCTTTTCTTTCCTCCTAACAGATTCCTTCAAGAAACTTCACCTATTACCTGAGTCGTAGGATGATTTTTCCGAATTTTGCTTGGTATGTCCCTCGCTTCGCTACCACGTGGTCATCCAGTTCCTGATTCAGGCCAAAGATCTTGTTCAGCACCGAGATTCGAGTCGAGTCGCTTGCCAAAGGTGTCTCATCCTCGTCTTTTTGAGGTTCCCCGCATCTATCTAACACTTGGAGCAAAGATTTGTAGCGACATCCTGTTCGGTGCAACTTCGCTTGTTTTGTTTAACTCAATGAGATCTCGAGATATCATCTTCTTCATTTTTCTCGCAAGGTCAAGATAATCATCGAAGACAACATTCACAGCTTTCCATAATAGTCCTTGTTCGTAGATTAAATACCCCGTCGCATGACTATTAACAGAGTATCCGAGAAACAGACTTTTATCACTTTTGGAGTCGAATTTGGCAAGTTGATCTCTATCATTTCGCACATAAAGACACACATCCAAACACATGAAAGTACTTAAGATTGGGTTTTTGCCTAACAAAATCTCATATGGAGTCATAGTACTCCCAATCTCAAGTATACTCGATTAGCAATGTGACAAGCAATATTCAGGGCCGCAGCCAAAAACGCTTAGTCAAATTCTTTGAACTTAGCATGACTCTAGCCATTTCTTGTAATGTTCGATTCTTTCTTTCCGCTACCCCATTTTGTCAAAGGGGTTTGGGGTGCGAGAATTCATGTGAAATGCCCTTTCTATTACAAAAGCCCGAAAACAATGAGTTCTCAAATTCCTTACCATGATCACCCTAATTCTAACAACAAATGGTGTCAGATAAATTACATATCCTTTTATGCAAATTTCAAAAGACTAAACACATCGATTTTTCACGTAAAAATTTATCCATGTGTAACGGAAAAATCATCAACGCATACAAAGGAATATTTCTTACCACCAAAGACTTTCGACCTCAATAGACCCATGAGATCCATGTGAAGTAATTCAAGACAACGTGTTGTGTGAAAGTGTTGTGACACTTGGTGTGACACCCTAGTTTGTTTTTCCTTTTGACACGAACCACATACATAGGTATTTTTAGTATTTAATTTAGGCATTCCTCTTACACAAATTCATACTTAACCAATTTATCAATCATACGAAAGTTAGCATGACCTAACTTTTGATGCCACAACCAAAGCGGATCCGAAATTCAAAATGGGGGTACGATAAATTTTAGGCTAATCGTAGTTAGATTCTATAACTTTTTTTTTATGGAACAAAGTGTTTGTAGGGGAAGGAAATGTGGGAAATTGTGTAAAAATATGTAAGATATTTTGATTTTTTTTTTGGATTTTAATTGTTAAAAATACCATTTTATATAAAAATTGGGGTACAAAATATTATTAATATTATTTTTTAAACTATTTTTTTATTTTTTTCAAATCGGGGTATGCAGCTTGTACCCAATGACCAAGTGGCTCCGCCACTCGCCACAACTCGCCTTCACTTAAATTCACACTATGATATGCATGTACACCACCAAATTGATAGCAATTATCTACACGACCTTAATCCCGTCACAAGACACAAGAGTTAGTGTTGTCATAAACTTTGCGCTTATCTTTATCAAACTTCACATGCATATTATCATCACACGACGATGGCTTATCCGGTAGGTTTGTAGTTCTTCGACGTAGAACGCTTCAAGCTTTAGTAACCCCTTCACATTCAAAGTACTTTACCAATTATCAATCCACGAGCACCTCCACCATATTTTACCACACCTCCTTCAAGTTGTTCATAGTCAAAATATTCACGAATACCGCTATGTGTCGTGAACACCCACTATCGAAATACCAAGATCCTGCAGTGTTAGATCTTAAAGAGGTATAAACAACATTACACGCAATTCGGTTTTGCGAACCTGCATGTACCTTTTGAAAACGTGGAGTGTTGTGATGTTGTTCCTAGAGGTGTTAACAAAATCGTGAGACATTGTTGGTGACACTCAACTGTAAGACCATTTTAAATCGATTTTAACTTGTAGCAAGAAGGTCCGATATGTCCAGTTTGTAGCAAGAGTGACAAACGTAATGTCTCCGTTCACGACCCTTTTATTCAAAGATTTAGCTTTTCAACCGACGGGCGAAGGTTCGTAATTTTCTTTTTCTTTTCACAAAAACAGGGTTTTATACCCCACTGCATTTGTTATCACTTTCAAGGACAAGATTTCATCTAGCTTGGCCTTACCAAAGATTCAACCTTTTAATGTCTCAAGAGATTTGTCAAGTTCGATTTTACCTTTTCCAGCTTCTTCATCTTTTCTAGTCAATAGTACCTCCAAGCGATTGGAAGTTTTCTTCAATTCTTCATTCTCCTTAGTTAACTTTTCGCTCTCCTTCGACAGATTTCCGACTTATTGAATACGTTTGATCCATTCATGATACAAACCCTTTTCTTCAACAATATTTTGTTCTTCATCATCGAGTCTACTTCCGATTATCCTGCTTCAACTACGAGGTAGATGTTAAGCAAAAATTATCGAAGTGTTGGAAAGTGTACCTGGTTGGTGTTGGAACATTCCGCTCGACACCACGTGAGACACCTGAGGATTGATCCGCAGAGACCTTGTCTTTTCAATAACCACAATAAACACAGATTTTCCTCTCGACCGTGTTTTCTTCCTGACTCATCATCACTTAAGGTAATGCATGTTCATACCTCTTTTTCTCAAGGTGTTAGCACATTCATTAAGATAATGACCAAAACCGAGAAGCTCTTCACATTTTACCTTCTCAATATCAAATTGTTTTCCTGCTTCTATCTTGATTTTTATCGTAAATTTCTTTGAGGATATTTAGGAGTATCAATTTTAAAAGGTCTTTTGACTTTCGTAGAGAAATTGACTTTTGCTTTTGTTTTTCATGATTCTACTAAATTTTTTAGCAAATAAAGCCATTGATTCTTCTCCTAAATCGTTTCCTCAAATTCTTTAGTTAGTCAACTAATTCACCAGTTCCTCGCAATACACCGTAAAGCAACGTTTTTACCTCGGTGATCTCCTCACGACGGTTGAGTTCCCAAGTTTTGAGAATCCCACCAACTCATCTAACTCAGTAATGTTGTGATACTTGGCAGCTCTTCTATAGCAAAGAATTTTGACGCCGAATCTTTCGTAAGGATCGCATCATCTTGCCAACTCCGCCTTTGAGTTTGAAATTGGTTCACCAAGAGATTGAGATTCATTAGCAATGTCGCATAGCCTTCCATGATATGAAGTGATGTCTTCATCCTCCTCCATCTTTAAGTTCTCAAACCCGACGCTCGATGTCGCAGCTTTGGAGAGCCGACACTTGCGCATCCTTCGCAATGTCTTTGTAAGGCCTCCCATGCATCTTTAGCCGCAGATAGTTACAAATAATTTTGAAGTTATTGAAATCTACATCGCACCAAAGATCGTTGAGAGCTTTGAGTTGTAGTTCGCCATTGGATATTATCATCGGGACCAGTTGATCTCATCCTCGAGTTACGAAGTCCCCATCTTTGTCTTGAATTTTCGGAAGAGTCCAACCAACCAAAATCGCACGCCAAGCTTTCTCATCAATTGATTTGATAAAGCGCACGCATCTTTATCTTCCAGTTGAGTAGTTTGATCCGCCTAACATTGGAGGACGAAACATAGCACCCATCCGATTATCCATTACGTAGTTCGAACGTAGGATCAACACTTAGTGTAATCGTGTTGGCTCTAGATGCCAATTGAAAGTTTTTGAGGTCCCAAAACGCTCGCTTTCAAAGAAATGTCGAGAAAAAGTGTTAAACCGATGTTATAACACTTTATGAAACATGCAAAATGGAAAAGAACACACGAAGTAAAATTTATCTACAAGTTAAGAATAACTTGTAGAATGTCAATTATGACGAAATCACTAGTTGAAAATATCTTTAGTACAACTCGAATATGAATTATTCAACTAGTCTAGGAAAAACGAACTCCTCCGAGTAGATCTTCTATGTAAATTGCTTTCGCCAAAATATCTTCAAACTATTCTATGAAACCTAACAAAACAATGAATGGACGAAAATAAATCAACAAGACTAAACTCGACTAAGTGTTATTCTCCATGACACACACTTCAAGAACACTCAGATCGTGTGTGTTTTGACAAAGACTTAGAATCTTGTTGCTTTTCTCTCTCGATTGTATCTCTCGTGGTATCGCTCTCGTGAATTTCGTGGTTCAAGTGTAGGAAGAATGATGGCCGGCCCTCTCTTTATATGCGCTTGAGTCCTTGATCTTCTTGATGTCCAAGATTCCTTGATGTTCTTGAATTCTTGATCTTCTTGATGTCCAAGACTCCTATTCATAAAAAAACAAGGAAAACACAAATATGGAACCAATAGATTCTTTATAAGTTAGGAAATAAAATAACCGACTCCTAATACTTCTAGAGATTCAAATCCTATTAAAGGTAGAATCCAAAATAAATCTTTCCCATATTCATTAAAACTCTAAGTTTGGAATAGTCAGAAAGGCAAAAACAAAAAAAAAATCTTTTTATTTCAAAAGTTCGATTAAAAGTAGGAATTAAAATTCCTAACAAGAGACAAACTGATAAAGACCAACAAGAAACAAGAGCGAGAACATAAGAAACCTGGAATCCAAAGCCATCCAAAATGTAAACTTATATTTCATCTTCCAAGCCGTCCCGCGCCTCCACCACCGCCGCATCCTCCACCACCACCGCCGCCACCGCGGGTCCCTTCACCCTCTCCCTCCTAGCCGCCATCACAAAATCGCCGAGCTTTACGCCACCACGCCGAAAGTCCTAAAATCAAGAAAGAACTCGACGTAACTTATCGATCTCTCGTCATGAAGTTGTACCCAATGACAATAGAACAACTCGATCAAGTTTAGCCTTGGGTACTCCACCGAATCATCGAGACGGAGAGATTGTTCGGCCGGCGGCGTTCGGTGAGAAGGTGGAAACGCTTGCCTCGTTGTTTACTTGTTGGTTGGGTTGTTCGTTTGGTTTGTCTTTGTTGTGATGTATGGTTGCTATAGAATACTTTGCCAGCCAGGTGACAGAAAATGTGTCAAACTATGTTGATTGTTACAACCGTATGTCCTAATACTCGAAAAGCAACTTGGTTTTGTATATGAATCATTACATCTTACAAAATCTGTAATATATGCTAAAAATTACATGCAGATAAATCAAGCAAATAACCACGCATATTTTTGCATCAAATCAACGCCGCCGTTGATTGTAGTTCCGTAAATTGGGCATCCGCATCGTGTCTACACATTGTCCCGCCTGTTTGGGTTCGGCCGTTAAATGACAAAAAGAAGGGATAATTACAAAAAGTATCCCGAGGTTTAGGATATTAACAAAATTAACCTTACATGTTTGAAAATTACAAAAAATACCGTGAGGTTTAATTATGTGTTACATGTAAGGTGGTAATTGTAATATTTTTTACAAATGTAAGGGGGTGTTTGAAATGTTTTTGCATATAAAGGAGATAAAGTGTAATATAGAATCAATTCTCAGGGGGTTTTTGTTAATTTTCAAAAACCTATGGGTTTTTTTTGTAATTAACTCAAACCTCAGGGGTGGTTATTGTAATTATCCCTAAAAAGAACAAAATAAGTATGAGATATAAGTATATAGAGACCCTCCTCTTTTGTTATTCATATAGACGAACAGTGTAAAACTTCGGTGAATACTATAAATTGTATGTTAAAAGTAGCATCTAAACAACACGCCTAAGTTTAATCTCCACAAGAGAATTTTGATAGTATAGGCCAATCTGAACGTGAGACAGATATGGACAAGCAAAGGAAAATTGCACACTTGGCTAGCTATACCGAAATTGCACTCTTTTGGATGATGCAGTACCTTGTGATGATGAAGCTAAAGAACACAGAGCCCGTCGAAAAAATGTAGTGTTGGATCATCAAAACTTTTTTTTTTATATCAATTGTCGCCTCTATTTGTGACCAAGTCCGGATTGCTTTTCCTCATCATCGCAACAAACTCATCATAATTTATCTTCCCATCCTGCCAATTAACATAACAAAACCTTATGGAACAAAGAGCATTATATAGTACTCACAAAGTATGTCATTCTCTTTCAAACTTACTGGAAACCGATAATGCTATAGGCAAATAAAATAGCATGGCCTGAGACAAAGTCAATTAGAGTTGGAATTGAAAATTCTAAAGCATTTATTTGGTCGCAAGAACAAGAGAATGGTAATAACATCTGAAACAATTTATTGAGAAGAATTGATGGGACAGAAATGAAAAGAGGAACTCTTCTTCGCTTCTTTCTAATTTTTTTAATTTTGAAAAGAGTGACCTTAAAATGCATGCCGGAAGCACAGTAGAGTTGCGTGCAGATACATAAAGATAACTAAAGATGCATTGCCAGAAAATGAAAAGGGAAAAGACGCAGTACCTGATCAGTGTCTACTTCCACAAGGATTTCTTTTAATGTTTTAGCATCACTCATGTTGTATTCCTTCAATGCATGCTCCAATTCTTCTATGGTGATGTACCTAAATCACAGGTAAGGATCAGAAAGCAGCAGATATTATCTGAATTAACTTGCAGATAAACATACAAAAACCAAGTTCTAACCCGCTCCAATCCTTGTCAAAGTACTCAAATGCTTTATATAGACGGTCTTCTCTCTCATTCGGTTCAAGTGCATTGTAGCCGTTATAAATTCGATGTAATCTATTGTTCCATTTCCATCCACATCAGCCTGGAATACCAACTCAATCCCAAATCAAGAAACAATAATAGTAATCTATAATTTCGTCAAGGTGAACAATAGTGCATACTATACTAGAATCTAGGATTATGCCAAGATCAAAATAAATGGTGTATGCTAAACTACAGCTGATAACTACATATACTTACAACAGCTTTCACTCTTTACGAAAATAAACTATCTAGCATAAGATATAAATACACGGTTCTCGGACTTAAGGGATGAGAAGCTGAAACTCTCTAAACAAAAAACACCATTTGATATTAGCACAAAAAAATAGTGGCTATGATCCAGAAGAACATGAGGCTAAGGCATGTTTACAACTTAATCTTTTGTTATACAACAGACTGGCAGTAGTAATTGTAACTAAAAGAGAGATACTTTTAATTTCTACAAGCAAATTAGAGATGTTACCGCTTCCATTAACTGCTTGACTTCTGATTCGAAGGTATCGCACCCAGATTTAGCAGACCAGCTTTTAATTCTTCAAAAGTAATTGTTCCGCTGTTATCCGTGTCCATGGATTTGAACATCTCCTTCAAGCCTATGATTTCTTCTTCAGAAAGATTTTCTGCAATCACCTAGAAACAACACAGACATTCAGAATTTATCAGAAGCAGGAAACTCAAATTGAGGAATATAATTGAGGGATATATTCCACCTTTAGAGCAACTTTCTTGAGCTTGTTCATTGCTTGGAATTGCTTCATTCTAGTCAAGACAGCAATATCAAGAGGCTTGTCAGATGCATCACCATCTTCTCTCATCCATGGATGGTCTGCATATAGTGGCTTTGTTGTTTAGGTACTGATTTCTGAACCATAATGGTAACGAGACACAGGAAAGGAATTATAGATAAGAAAGAAAGAAGATGCTTTTCCTATTGTACTCATTATACTAAAGATAAATATAACTCCTAAAAGGTTAATGGCCAGATGGCTCATATTTAATAGAAGCTTGCATTAATCCACATATAATGCATGGTCATATCGGCTTCCACTTCCTGCAAAGGAATCTTACGGGCATTCTGATGTAACGGGGTGTGGAAACTTACTTAAGACTTCAACTGCAGTAAGCCGTTCTTTAGGGTCAGCTTGTAGCATCTTCTTCACAAGATCTTTGGCACTACTTGATATTGATGGCCAAGGATCAGAAGAGAAATCAACATGTCCTCGCAAAACAGCACCAAAGATGCCCCGCTCATTCTCTGGAAGTAAAAGAACAAAAGATATTATCAGTATATTATAGTTTGGTTATGAATCAGTTCACTAAATGGATTCCTTTCGCCGAGCTCCTAAAACACGGTGCCATGTACGTACCTCCAGAATAGATAACTCAAAGAAGGTATAATCTATTGAGCCAAAATATTTGATCAAGTAACTATATAAAGTTGGGTTAATACAAAAAGTACCCTTGAAGTTTATTCTAATTACAAAAATTCAAGTTATCTTTCAAAATCACAAATACTGATGCACCCTTTGGCCGGGGCTATCTTTTGTTTCTCACTTCATCAAGACTCACCTCCCCAGAAGGGTGGGACACCACAGAGCAAAATATACAGAATCACTCCAGCACTCCAAATATCAGCTTCAACACCATAACTTCGACGCAACACTTCAGGAGCCACATAGTATGCACTTCCAACAAGATCTTTGAATACATCTCCTGCAATCATATATCATCTATGAGTGTAAATCAATAGGATATTGAAATTAGAGAAAGCTATGTTGCGGCTGAAGGTGATTTCTCTTTTTCTTTTTGGTAGTATTCAGAAAGCTTAACAAATAGCAGAAGCATAAGTGTATATTTTTGAAAGTGTGAAAACAAACACGAACACAAGTATGTTTTGCTCGCACAACTGGAAGAAACACTAAATAAATCTTGCTTTCCATGGTAATGTTGAATTTCTCATAATAACACAACACATAGAGCATTCTCCTTTCCTTATCAGCACATTAACTCAAAGTATCAGAAATGTCTGCCTAAGCATGTCTAGCACGTCAAGTTTTCCAATAATGCTCAAGCATTTATAACAATTCCATAATCTCGTTTTGATAATTTTAACAAGTAACAGAAACAAAAGACCAACAAAATTCTCTAAATTGTCGTATTTAGCACTACAACAAAATCCTTTTTCATGTTTGTACAATTTAAATTTCAGAAGACAATGAAAACGCTCATTTGCGTCTGCTGATACAATTACTGACCTGAAAAGGCAGAATTTCAAACTTCCACCATCCCAAATTCATTAATTTCCAGCAGGTCCATTTCATACCAAATCGCACAAAATACAAGCATATATCAATAAAAAAGAACAAATTCAAAACCAAAACCCTCACCAGGTTTAGAAAAAGCAGACAACCCAAAATCAGTAGCCTTGAGTGGCGAATCCTCATCCGTATCCCAAAACAAGAAATTCTCCGGTTTTAAATCCCTGTGCATAACCCCATGGAATGGCACGCGTGCACCACCGTCACAATCTGCCTACACAGCTCCGCCGCCGCACGCTCCGAGTAATGCCCCTTCGCGATAATCCGATCAAACAGCTCGCCGCCGGCGCACAGCTCCATCACCAGATGCACATAATGTCGATCTTCGAACACTTCCTCCAGCTCCACTATGTTCCGGTGCCCCGTGAGGTGATGCATTATCTGCACCTCGCGGCGGACGTCGGCGACGTCGTCGGGCTTGACGAGTTTCCGCGTGGCGATTGACTTGCACGCGAAGGTCCGGCGCGTGTCGCGGTGGGTGACGAGGTGAGTCACGCCGAACTGGCCGCGGCCGAGTTCTCTGCCCAAAATGTAGGCGGAGCGGATGTCGGACATGGGGCGGCCAAGGACGCGGCCGGTGCCGGTGGGAGGCGGTGGCGCATCGCCGGAGAGTGGTGTGTTGCGCGAGCCTTCGCCTCCGTCGGGTTGAAGAGACGGCGGAGAGGTGGTGGTCGTGGGCGGTGAGGTGGACGGATAGCGGCTGCTATAGTTACCCATGTTAATTGTGTTGGATTTAATTTTATGACTGCTAAGCCAAAATTTTGGGAAAGTGACCAAGTGAAGTTTGAACTTTAGAGCCCTCTCAAAAGAAAAATAAAAAAAAAAAAAGGTTGAACTTTAGAGGATTTAATTACATGTTGACGGAAAATCAGGGTAAATATTATAAAATAATCAAAAAAAAACACGTGTCAATAAAATTAAAATTTTGAAAAAACAAAGATATTGCGTTTACCGGGAGTCGAACCCGGGTCTATTGCTTGGAAGGCAATTATCCTAACCGTTGGACTACAAACGCTTGTTGTTTTAGGCACATCAAATCACTCTTAACTCATTTCTAATGTCAACAATTTATTAGTTTTCCCACAATTTGTCAACAATTTAGTTGAATAATTTGATCGTATGTCGTTATATTAGGGGTGTCAATTTATGACACAACACGAACCTAACACAAATTTAGCAGATACATGTACAATCCTTAATAGGTTTGGGTCAAAATTGGCCGAACACGGTTAACTCACGAAATAAATAGGTCAGGTAAGACCGACCCACGTGTCAACACGATTGACCTATTTAACCCATTTAATTTTATAGTGACATACTATTTCATATTTTATAATATTTTAGTTAGTTATACTTATATGGTTATTGGCAAATTAATGAATGCATGTTCTAATAATTTAAAGTAATTTACATATATAATTTTAGATTTTTTTCTTTTTTTTTCGTGTTACATAGGTTTTTCGCGTCGTGTTTAGGTTACCAGTGCCATAAACGGTTCGTGTCATGTGTCTTGACGCGAATAATGAAATAGGTCGTGTTCATATCAAACGTGTCATACTAGCTCGTACCAGAACACGACCCACGAACACAAAACATGACACGATTGACACCCTAGTTTATATAATTGTCACACGAAATAATAACATTATTACATTTACAACAATCTATATGTCAAAGATTTTTTTTTTGGAAATATAAATTACGAATTGAACCATAATGATAATCTACGACAAATAACAATATATATCAATCCCATAAATAACACAAACCGTCGTGTCTATCTTTCATACGCTAAAGGAAAGGGTCAATTACAAAATTCACCCATAAAGTTGAGTTTAATTACCCCAAAAAAAAATCATAGTTGGCCCGCTTGATATCGTTTCTATTTACAAATTGTACCCTCAAAGAAGGGTATATTTGTTAGGTAAATAAAAATCTCAAGGAGTGTTTGCAACACCTGGCAAGCGTTGTTATAAAAAGCGCTAGCGCTAGTCGGGCGGCGGACAGGGCCTGGGCGCTGGGAAGTCTAGGCGGGGACTAGGCGGAGCCTTGAGTATATACAATTTTATGAATAATTCCCATAATACATAATCAGAAAGTCTATAAATGATATTTACATTGTTTTTGAACAGATCGATATTTAAACTTTAAACTTTAAAGTAATTCAACACCAATAATCTAATAAAATTATAAATCATCTAAAATACAATACATTAACAAAATGGCATTGATTTATATAATACCAAATTATCCATGGAAAGATTCTACACCACTAAAATTTTATTATATTTTTTCATTAAGAAATTTATATATCTTCAATTTTATTTAAGCTGAATTTTGAAGTCATCGGTCTACTTTCACTAGTCCGAGTCGTTTTGTTAGGATTTCGGAAAAAAAATATTGGGCGCCTAGCCCGCCTAGTCGCGCTGGACCCGGACCGCCTTTGGCAAAAATCCGGTGTGCTGTGGCCGCCAGCGCGCTAGGGGGATTTTTAGAACATCACAAGGGTATTAATCTTAAAAAATAATTGGAGTTTTTTTCGTAATTAAGCTAAACCTCAAGGGTAGTATTTTTAATAAAAAAATATTTAATTTTATACTTTTTTCTTTTAATTTTTTATCTGACTCACCCCAATTTCGTGTATAGCCCACCCCTTTTTTTTCCTGGCTACGCCATTGACCACAAGTAAACATAACCAGCTTAAGATTTGATATTTGTCATCTTTTATGTTATTATTAATAATATTATAACTAGTATTATTATTAGTCTTAATATTTTTTTCTTTATTATATTAAGATTTTATTGTTGGGCCACCATCAATCTAATTTAATTCAAGTCATTCGATGGTCCAATCCTATATTTTGATTTAGCAAAACCAAAATCCATTTAAATAAGCCCGAGTTACGCTAGATCTGTAATATATGTTAATGTTGCTGCTACTACTACTATTATTATTAAATTGTAATAATTATTTTGTTCGTTTGGATAAATAAATTATAGTTGATTTATATTTCTATAAAGTAAATATATAGTATAACAATGTATTTTTGGTTGAGACGAGATTTTTATATGGATTTTTTTAAACACAAACAAATTTTCCAGGGCTATAGCTAATAATTCCTCCAACTTCTCGTACAATTCAACTAGTTTAAAATTTCTAATAATATTTGTTTCATATTTTTGTCCCATGAACGAGCAACTATGGATAGCTTCCAACACCAAGTTTTTCTTCCCACGTTTTTCAGAAATTTGGAATATGCAATGATATAACTCATCCCATTTTTTTAGTAACAAATGTTGTGTAGAAGAATTCTCTCTGATATATACTTTAAATTAATTTTTGTTATTATTCATTTTATTTTAATAATAAACATAGATTTTATGAAAAATAATTATGTGTATAGTTATTGTTATTATTATTATATATACATAAAACTATGCAATTTTTTTAATATACACGTTGAGTTGGTTAAGGGATTTTAGTTTTTGTGGTACCCATTTATCTATTCTAATATATATTGGTAATTTATACTACTTTAATTATCTTATAAATAAATATTTATATGTAATTTACATAAATAATGATATGTATTATATCTATTAATTAGATAGTTTTTGAATTTTCAAACTCTTTTGGATAAGCCTAATCTGTAATACCCGATGATTTATTTCACTTGTTAATCATTTTCATAATAATATATATTTATAAATAAAATAAAAATATGTATTTTAATTAATTATATCAGCCATGGATTTTCTTCAAATTTCAAAAACTCTACTAGATAAATATGCATCCCTAATGATGTGGAAATTTATTCAGCACTTCTCCCACGTTCAACAAATAGGAGATTTCAAATAAATTTCCTCCCCCGTTTTCTCTTACGTTCAACAAATCTTAAAAGAAGAGAAAACACCTTTCTATCTTTTTCAGTCCCACGTTCAAAATTTGAGGAGAAGAGAAAGTCACCATTTTATTCTACCATTAACCACTTTCCAGTCACAATATTAACATGTGCCCACTAACCCGAAGCTTTTCCACATGAAGTCACTCTTTTTGTATAGAAAAATGGATAGATTATATTTGATTTTGGGTGTTGTTATTGTGTAATACTTATGCATGATTGTATGTATATATTTATGTGGGTGTATCACTGTGTGTGTTAGTATGTGTGGCTGTGTGATTTTTATTTACGAAGTGTGTGTGTGTGTGTGTGTGTGTGTTATATGTGATTTTGGTGCATGTGTGTGTCTGGCGTGCATGTGTGTGTCTGGTGCGTGTGTGTGGGTGTGTGCGTAGTTTTTGATTTCGGAGAAGATAAAGGGATGTGTTTACCCGAGTACTCCCAGCGGGCGGTTGGCCATTCGTGTCGCCGGTGAAGACCGTGATTGGAGTTAGGAAGTTTCAAATGTGAAAGTTTCGGAATTTTAGACCAGGGACCTTGTTTTTGAAAATTTAATAAGAGTTTGGTCTTGGTTGCAATCTTACACTTTTCAATTAAGCCCCCTTCTATTTCATTTTGACCCTTTATTCCCAATTCAATTTTTCTTGAAATATTTCATTTCAGCCCAAGAACATAATAGAACCTTCATGCTTTTACCAATTCGACCCCATAGAATTCAATTTTAGTCCAAAAGAAAATCCAATTTTAACTTCCTATTCCTTTCTGATTAAGACGTAAAACTTATATATATATATATATTATTAATTTTTATCTACTGAAAGTTTTAAGTATTTGTTTTTATACATATTTAATTATTTCCATTAGAAGTTAGTATTTAGTTTATAGCCCTAAATCGTGTTAATTATATATTATAGGGTGACGAGGAACCGAACATTTAGGCTTTATACTTCCGAGCTTTATGCATCTATCTCTTGCTATTGAGGTGACGAGGAACCGAACAAATAGGCTTTATACTTTCGAGCTGTGTGCATCCATCTCTTGCTATTGAGGTAGGGATTTTTCTTTACACTTTTTTGAGTGCAAAATTTAATTGTCTTTATTAAATATGTACCACGTATAATTTTATGAATTCTATGTTTAACAATGTGATTATAACTGTTGAACTTGATGTGCATATTATATGTGAAGAATTTATGTTTTATCTATGTGAAATGGCAAAGTAGGCTTCGGCCAATGGCAAAGTATATTTGTGGCTTCGGCCAATGGCAAAGTATATGTGTGGCTTCGGCCAATAGCAAAGTATATGTGATGACAAAGTATATGTGCTTAAATTCACTAAATTATACTATTTTATATTTAATTTGGACAATTAGAATCCTTACTGAGTATGTGTTACTCACCCCTATTATTCAAACTATTTTCAGATTAAATGGGTTGATGCGCTGCCGATGTTGGGGATAGCCGAAGACTTTACACTTTAGTTATGTGAATTTTGAAATTGTGACTATTTTCAAATTCAAACAAATACGATGTACTATCTCTTAATTTATTATAATATTATTAATATTTATTTTTAATATTAGATAATACTCTAAGTTGCTTATTTCAAAATTATTTGTAGTAATTTATTTTAAACTTCATTATTGCTTCCGCTCGAGTTATCTATTTTATTTTAAAATATATAAAAGAAAAGTAAGGGCGCAGCGAAACTTTTATAATTAGACTATGTTTTATAAAATCAGAGTAGCGCAAACAAAAATGTGATGGATTTTTGGATTTATTAATAAAATAGTTTCATTTGTTTTTGAGATGTGTCTTATTTGTTCACATTTAAATACACTTCCTTATTATATTAAATTTAACGCTAAAAAAAAACCCTTTATAAAAAGTGGGGCGTTACAAAACAAATGTAGTTTGTCCATGTTAATACAAAGATCAATATATGGTTGAAGAGTTAAGGGCATCCAGAAATTATGGGAAGCCCAAAAATGGAATGCAAGAAATGCAGCAACTTGAACACTTTTTTTTTTTTTTTGAACACTTGGAACTAATAGTTGTGGTACAAGAACAGGATCCTGCATGTTTGGAAGAGTGGTCCACATGCATCTTCACCAGTTCAAATATTACAATAGAATCAATCAACAACCTTTTTACAGCCTATCAATAATCTTTTGACTCTCAGAGGCATCCAATTCTAGCAGAGAAGCTATGGTTAAGCCCTTTTAACACGCGCATTTTACGTACCAACCCAAGGACCATTTCTGCTGTAAAACTTGTTCATTTTTCTTCACTCAGTGCTCAATTTCAATGCTACTATCAACTTGATATTGTTTAATTTCATTAAAGGTTGTTTAAAATCAAATGTTTGGCAAACAGTTATCACATCAAACTGCATTAGGCCACATGTTGGTTGTTCTCAGTCAATGAAAGAGGCTAAGTGTGACGCCCCATCACCGACCGACAAGGAGAACAGAGCACCACTAACGGAAAGGAAAATCGACTCCAGAATATGTTCTGTGTGATTAGTAACTCCAAACATCAGACAAGAAAGTGCACAATCTCATCAAATGTATCTGATGCCTTAAATTATGAAATATCAGTAGTAACATAAAGACAAGTAGGAATTCATGATTCATCAAATATGCCCATTGCCTCAATCAAATAGTCATGAGCTTGCTGTATTCATATGCTATCTAAGTCAGTTTTAGTGAACCTCAATTTCTTGCACCAACTCTAAAGAAAGAACCACTTAATTATTGAAGTTTTTGAATATGCTCATCTACTATCATTTTTTCGGAACACTAAGTTTTTTGAAGAATTTATTTAAGATTAGAATTACAGAGAAACATATAATATGGATGAATAGTTGCTTTATATGAAGACAGACTTAAAATACATAAATAGAACATCAAATAGGACTTCAAATTTTATGTTGGAAGAAAGGGGAGAACACCCTATATGCTTGGATAAAAGGAGAAGCTGTTGAAGGAATGAAACATATTCCAATTGCTATGATTGCAACAACTTGTTGCCCTGCATGTGTTACAGTCTAAACTATTAGGTTTCTGAGAACTACGTTACATAATATGCGCATATGAAGAATAAAAGAGGCATCCATTACCTGGTTTAAGATATGGCTGAGTTCATCACTCAAATATCTTTTTAATTTTGAACAAATTTAATAGATGAAACAGATAACATATACGTTAATTATTCCAAATTATTGCTTTCGGAACATTGCATGCATAAAATTGAAAAAGTAAAGCCAAAGTGCAGCCCCTGATATTTCTATTTCCCATCTACATATTCAGTTTCCATTAAGCACAAAATGAAATATATAGTTGGCAAGCAGATCTTTCATTCTAAGTGACATAAGAAGATATCTTTTGAAGACATGGACAATGAAGGATGCATGGTTTGCAATATAATTTAGATTCTAATTCTCTATCTATGCAACATTATTGAGGTTAAGCATCTCTTATCCAAGTTTTTAGCTCGATTTTTCCCTTCTATTATTGCTGTATTATTCTCTTTTTCTACATATCATATCCTTAGCCAAATCCTCTCCTTTAAATCACATTAACCTTCTCTCATTTGTTTCATCTCAATTCTCACTCACCCTTCTTCGCTAATCATCACTATTATCGTTTATTACGTCCTCCCAACGTTCATAGATCAAAACAAGTATTCAACAAGAGTTAGACGAACTCATATCAATTGTTTGGAAAATGAATGGCAAAAAAGGTAGCATTGAGATCGACATGCCTCCCATTAGTAACCCTAAACTAGCAGAAACTACTAAGAAATATGAAGACAAATTTTGCGTCTCACGCAAAAGAGTGTGGGAATTTTGCAAAGAAGATAGCAACAGAGTAATATTTTCGCTTAAAGTGGGCTTTGCGGTCCTTCTTGTATCTCTGCTGATACTATGCCAAGCGCCTTATCGAGTTTTTGGCACCAATATTATCTGGTCAATCCTCACCGTCGCCATCATGTTTGAATACACTGTTGGTATGTACATTCATACACATTACGTATAAATATCTCTCAATCTTCGTAAGTCGGACATTCTTTTATGTTTATGAATAACCAAATATTCAGTTGAATATATGCAGATATGCAAAAAATAAAAAAAAAAATTGTCTTTTAGCAAAAACAATTTAAATGAATAATCACCTCAGCTTATAATCTCTGGCATTATTCTCTGAAGGTGCCACGTTCAATCGAGGACTCAACAGAGCACTTGGTAGCTTGCTAGCCGGAGCCATAGCCATCTTCGTAGCAGAGTTAGCCCTGAGAACAGGACGAATTGCTGAACCTATTATAATCGGTTTCAGCATCTTCATTGTCGGTATGATAGCTAAACCATGCAACTCAAAATCCCAACCTCGGCTTGACATTTTATCAAACACTAAGAGTGCATTGATTTTAACATGTTGCAGGGACTGTAACATCATTTATGAAGCTATGGCCATCCTTAGTGCCATATGAGTATGGCTTCCGAGTTATACTTTTCACCTACTGTTTGATCATCGTTTCTGGATATCGTATGGGAAACCCGATCACGACAGCCATGGATCGGCTCTACTCTATTGCCATTGGAGGAATTGTAGCTGTAGTAGTGAATGTACTAATTTTTCCTATATGGGCTGGAGAACAGTTACACAAGGAACTTGTCAGCTACTTTGCTTATGTAGCTGATGCACTTGAAGGTATTCGAAACTAAAAACCTCCATTCACCAAATTTTACTATAGAAAACAAAGAATGAGATACAGTAATAATCGATGTTCTAAAAATCTCGGTCTAACTCCCATTAATCCCTATAGACCCCGCCTAGGCACTGGACTTTCCACCCCGGCTAACCACTCCTAGGTCCCGCCTAACCCCACCGAGGCTCCTCCTTGGCGCTAAGCCCCAGCATGCCGCCCTACTAGCACCTAGCGCCTTTTAGAACACTGTAATAAGTAACATAACTAAAATTGCAATTCTAGTCGTCTCGGGGGTGACGATCATGCAAAAATCACTACTTGCAAAAAAAAAAAAAAAGTAGCTTTTAGAAAGCTCACGATTTCAGTCATTTAGTGCCGGAAATTGAAAAATTTGTCCAGAAAATCGAGGTGTTCACACTTTTGGCCAAACTCATGGAACACGATTTTGCTCACGTGGACATCCTCAAATACTCAAAGTTGGCATATTGATTAGGACAAAAATGAAGAAAATAAAAATTCACGTGGAGGATGGCCACATAAGTGAATTTGGCCTCCACATCAGCGAAGTGTACACGTGGATTTTCCAATAATTTTTCAATTTTCGGCGGCCAAAGATTGAAACCGAGAGTTTTTGAAAATTACGATACCTTTTTGCAAATCATAATTTCTACAGGACCAGCCACCCTCTATAGCTACAGGACTAAAATTACAGTTTTAGTTTTGTCATCAAGTGTACATAAATATCAAGAATCAACCTTTACTTGCATCATCATATTTTTTCAATTTCTAAGTTCATATAGTGATTTTCAGAATGTGTTGGGAAGTACTTGGAAGATGATGGATCAGAACATCCTGAGTTTACAAAGACTGTAATGGATGACTTTCCAGATGAACCTGCATACAGAAAATGCCGATCTACGTTAAACTCATCGGCTAAACTTGAATCATTGGTACTAAATTACCTTTTATATGGATGGGATGATTTTCAAGAATAAACTTAACTATGCAAGAACTAATATATATTTCATTTGTTTCTCTCTCAGGCCAATTCAGCTAAATGGGAGCCACCCCATGGTAGATTTCAGCATTTCTTTTATCCATGGTCAGAATATGTCAAAGTTGGTGCAATCTTGAGATATTGCACATATGAGGTCATGGCACTTCATGGTGTATTACATTCTGAAATTCAGGTCTGTGGCTTAAATACTCAGTTTCATGAAATTGAAGTCCTAATAATTTCGAATTCCCCACACACACCCTCCAAAAAAATAGGGGCGTCGCGTGAGGGCTATGACTGGATATTGGATATTAGTAAAGAAAAATCAAAATGACTAAAACATAAAACACATAAAGTTACATAAATTAAAATCCAAGATCCAATCATAGCGGAAAATGCTCACAAAGGATCAGCATAGGAATTATACTTTATGTTTGTTCGGATATGGTTGCCTGCTATATTGCACTTACTACATAATGCGTATTGTTGTCAAAAGAAGGAAACATTAGTAAATACCTTTCTGGTTATTATTCTATTAACAAAAGCATCTGTTGCTAATAAAACATGGCAACCAAATCATAAAATGCGATCAGGGATTCCTATGACCTGGTTTTCTGATTAATATATTCCACTAAGACAAGCAAATTGAAGATACATAAAAGAAGTGTTTACAATTACAAACACTTAAAAGAAGTGATTGTCAGCTTCTACTTTGGATTCTGTATAATTTAACTAGAATATGATTCTGATTCCATTTTGAAATATTATTTATTCACTAAAGGCTCTACTAACTTAATCAATTTCAGTTTCATTTTGCAATCACTACCAACTTCTTACTATATTTCTTTTTTAAAAAAAAATCACTTCTTTTAAAAGCAGACGTTTTTGCCAGCAGCTGACATGTTGATCTTCTTCTATTTCTATTCAGGCCCCATACAACCTCAGAATAGCATTCCAGAAAGAAATCCAAGAAGCAGCAAACGAAGCAGCAGAGCTACTCCGTTGTCTGGGAAAAGACATATCAAACATGGAAACAACCCTCAAAACATGCCTCCTTAACGTGTCCATAGCTCGACGGAAAGACTCCAACGAGCTATGGACATGCACTCCTTTCTCCTCACATCGACTCACGACCCACCCGATAATAACTCATCCAAGCCATTGATATCGACGTTTTCTAACCTCTCAAATCAAACAGCGGATATCGACACCGAACAAAACCCTGACCCTCCATTACAGGAAGACTCTTATCATGAGATGATGAGGAAGCAGTCGAAACGGCTGTACTCTTGGCCGTCAAGAGAAGTTGATGCTTTTGAAGAAGGTGGTGGTTTTGGTCCTAACTCTGTTCCTAAAATGCGGGCACTAGAGAGCACTGCTACGTTATCGCTCGCGACTTTTACGTCGTTGCTGGTTGAGTTTGTGGCTCGGCTCGATCACTTGGTTGAAGCAGTTGATCAGCTCTCAAAACTGGCTAAGTTTAGACAAGAAGGTGTTTAGAGTAGGAATTTTGTTGTGTTTGTTTATAAAGCATGTATTGGTTTTGAGGGTACAAAGGACTATTAATGGATTCTAAATTATACATGCGGTTCCCATATATTTTTTCAGGGATAATTACAAAAATTCCCCTCAGGTTTGGGCTAATTACAAAAAAAAACTTGAGCATTGATTTCATCTTATAATTTCTCCTTCGTAAGCAAAAAAAAACATTTCAAGACCCCCTCATATTTCTAGAAATATTACCGTTACACCCTTAAATTTAAGATATAATCAAACTTGATTGGGCTTTTTGTAATTTTGAAACATCTCTCGAGTTATCGTGTAATTAGCCCGAACCTCAAGGGGTCTTTTGTAATTTTTTTCTAGAGCACAAATCTTTTTGGCCTCCTACAGAGATTGCTTTAACTTTTGTGCATAACCTGAGATGATCCTTCTGCTGCATGGTATCAGATTCTGCTCCTAGCTAATTGGAAAGTTTGAATGAGTTGAATGTGACTTTACTTCATAAATTTACATTGTTAAAATTATAAGGGACTATTACAAAAACCTCCCTCAGGTTTGGGCTAATTACAAAAAACTCCAGAGATTTTTAAGTTTGATTCCATCTTACATTTTCCCCCTTCATAAGCAAAAATATTTCAACCCCCCTGATATTTATATTGCAGTTTAGACATAATCAAACCTGATGTTTTTTTGTAATTTTAAAACATCTTAGGACTTTTTTGTAAGTAGCCCAAACCTCAAGGGTCTTTTTGTAATTATCCCAAATTATAAAGAATAAAAGCTAGTGTACTTTATTGAAAGTGCACACAGCTCGATACTGTTATCACTATTTGCAGATTTTTCCAACCATTTCGTTTCCTATTCTTCACTTGCTAATTCTCTAAGTAACATTATCGTAAGAATCTATCTTATCATATATTCTGAACAAGGGCATATTTCCGAGTCAACACTCAGAAAAAGATTGTGAATTCTTCTGAGGGAGGCATCTTCCACAATGGCCCTAAACAGAGCATTTGAAATAGGGATAATTACAAAAATACCCCTCAGATTTGGGTTAATTACAAAAAAACCCAGACATGTTTCAAAATTACAAAAAGGTTTCTTTTTGTCTTAAATTTAAGGGGGTGACTGTAATATTTTTGTAAATGTCAAGGGTCTTTTGAAAAGTTTTCGAAAATCACCATGTAAGACGAAATCAAACCTCAAGGAGTTTTTGGTAATTTTCAAAGAACTATGTGCTTTTTTGTAATTAGCTCAAACCTTAGGGGTGTTTTTGTAATTACCCCTTTAAATAATGACTTTAAACCAAGCTCAGACCTTAGCCAAATTTACCACTCCAAACACAAACCGAAAGGTATAGAATCAGCAAATGCATATACACACTGAAACAACACAAACCAGGAAGCTTCACCAAATAATAGCATTTATTTATTTTACAAACGAACATCTGTTTGACCCAACACGGTCCGCGAAAACCAACAGAACTGAACAAAGATTTAGATAACTATTTACATGAATAAAACAGAGCATTAAACAACACTCAAGCATTTCTAAGTTCCCCTTATTACCACACACGCACCTAAGTTGCAACCATATCAAACAAATCAGTGGAGTTTCTTATTTTACATACTCAAACCACAAGACCACACGAAACGGAACAATAAAAATACATGTCTAACGACAGTGCTTCCCAGATAAAATTAGAAAATCCACCTTACATCCAGGTCTGATGAGTCATTAAAGACTTCTCCGGCTCGGACGGACCCACCATGTCTTCGCTGCTAGTAAAATTATAACCAGGACCGCCCGCTAACATTGCCATCAGATTCCCACCATGCACTCTTCCTTCTGGGACCTTGGCCGTTGCTGAGTTGCTTCCAATAGGCAGATGAGTTTGCTGGTGACCGAAATAATTAAAACCGACAGTAGAAGTTGAGATCGGTTTCGTCCTAGCTGGTTCATTATTGGGTTTAGCATCCTGGACGACAACTCCTATAGTTGCACCACCATGAACCCTTTTATCCTGAACCAACGCACCATGAGACGCGCAAAGTCCATTTTTACCCCTAGCAAACGTGCAGCAAGGAACATCGCCTTGGCCAAATTCAGAACCAGGGTGGCCCCACGAGCATCTTTTTCCTCCACCATGAGCCTTGCAGAAATCGGTGCTACCCTGAGCACTTTTCCCACACCCTTCAAATTTACATCTCTTGCCCCCACCATGACGAACGCAAAAGTCAGTGCGTCCTCTGGCGCTCTTTGTACAATCTGGAACAGCGCACCTTTTTCCACCCCCGTGAGCAACGCAAAAGAGGGTCCCACCATGCACGCTCTTCGGGCAAACCCCACCTCCTTGGAACGAACATCGTTTTCCTCCGCCATGGCCTTTGCAGAAGGGCGTGCTTCCTTCGGCACCTTTTTTGCAACCTGGATATGTGCATCGTTTTCCACCGCCATGAGCCTTGCAAAACATCGTGCTTCCTTGGGCCCCTTTGTTGCATTCGGGATATTGACATCGACGACCACCTCCGTGAGAGATGCAGAGACCAGAAAGGCCTTCGGCACTCTTTGTGCAGTTTTCTATCTGGCATCTCTTGCCACCACCATGGCGAATACACAATCCGGATTTCCCTCTTGCGGCCCTGGTGCAATTTTCGTGACTGCAACGCCGACCACCACCATGGGCGATACAGAAATCTGTACGTCCTTCGGCACTTTTTGTACATCCTAGAAATTCACATCGTCGACCACCACCATGAGCCTTGCAGAATGCGGTTCGACCCTCGGCTCCTTTGTGGCAGTCGGGACGCTGACACCTTCGACCACCACCATGAGCGATGCAGAGACCAGATGCCCCTCTTGCTCCCTTCGAACATCCCTGAAACTGACACTGTTTAGTACTACTACTACTACGCTGCTGTTGTGACTGCGTTATCCCGGAAGTACAGGTGACTGAGCTTTTTTGTGTTGTTATTACACTCGAGGAGAGTCCTGGAGAAATTGGGTTTATTTTCTCCAGAGTTTGGTTGAGTTTGTAAAGGTTTTCCATGTTTTGTGCAGTCTGCAATGGCAGAAAGGGACTTCCAGTTGATCCTTCATCTGTGTTCAAACCTCCATAGTTAGCAAACATGTTTGTAACTTTCTTCGGTGTAGTGAGGCTTGGATGGACAGTTGTAATATCAGATACAGTAGGTCCACTGGAAAGGCTCAATTGCAGATCAACCTTCGGTGACGCCTTCAGTGATTTCAAATTACAGCTGGCTGATTTTTCTGAGCCTGATGATTTATCACCACCAAGATGAAGGGTAAAGTCCAGTTCTATATCCATTGAGGACTCCTCTTCAGATTCCTTGGACATTGAGGTGCCTGCAGTAGCTGTACTCCCCTTACTGTCGGATGAGCTTGATGAATGGCCAAGGCGGAGACCTAGTGAAGATTGAACAAGCCGATTTGCAGTCCCTTCCACAAAACTCCACTTCCGTTTGACTCCCTTTGGAGCAGCCGTGAAGGGGGTTGCAGAACCCGGTGAATCAAGTCGTAAGGTTGTGTCAGCACAATACACAACTTCTTCTCCCATTCCTCCAATTTGGATGGAATTGCACAGATTCTTGAATGCATTTGATTGCGGGTTAGCAGCAAAACCCAAATTGTGAAAGCTGGCATCCATAACCAAACCGCTACAGTACAACACTCTTATATGAACCAAAACTCAGTTGCTAAAGAACAGTCTGCCTGACTTCGGGTTTAATTAAATTAGCTACAAAACTACGGTTAGATGTCTCTGAACGAGTACACCCCACCCCCGCTCACAAAGCCCGAAGTATCACAGCGATCCATTATTTTTGTAAAGTAGTCCAAACTTTCCCCTAATTACCAGCAGTAGTGCATGTTAATTTCAAGTCTGCCAGTTCATAGAGCAGCAGGTCATCCTGTTCCAAAATAATCACTTAGTGGCCAGGCATACAACTGCAATCAAGAGTAAGGTCAAATTGCATTGAGATTGTCATTCTTCTTTAGAAACCTAATTTCTCATTTCACCAACAATAAGAAATTGGTGCAAGTTGGGCACTTTACTACTCAAAACTGAAATGCACCATAAGACTCAAATCATTAGATATTATTATATACGAATTTACTTGCATGTGCCTCTTAAACAGTAATTAATCAAATCTTACATGGAATGCAGTGAAACACATATTCAGGTACTTGGATGGAAAGACATGATTAAAATTCAAATGTTGCTTCTTAAGTGGAAACCTTTACTCCTCTCCATATAGTCTTCTCAGATCAATAATATCATAGCCATTAATTATTACTAACCCAGATAAGTCTTGCCATAGAAATTCCCAACACATGATAATTTCTCATTACCTAAAAAAACCTGGGAACTTTGGTACAAGTCCATGACTTAGTAGATCATCCTGCTACATATATTCTAAAAGCAAAATCAAATAATTACCTCTTAATTTTTCTGATCTAGGCAATCTTTCACACAGATTTTAACAGCAAGCATAGATTTGTGATTGACTAGGATAAGGTTGACAGCTACATAAACAGTTACTTTCAGGCAGACAGATTAAAGGACGTGACAACAAACAAGATTCATCCATATCATGGACAATGACTGGCAACCTTGCCTCAAAAAACACAGCACACGCTTCATATCAACATGAGTGGCCAAACTGATCTCATGTTTAATGGAAGTGTCTTCTGTGCCCATTCCATACTCATGAAAAGATCCTTGAAATCAACTTCTTATTAAGTATTTCATGCACGTAAATAAATATATACAGAATCATAAAATATGCCTTGAACACATCTAGTCAATAGAGAGAAAAAAAGATTCTGCAGATTCTTAATTTCATTCAAGCTTACTGGAAACTTGATCACCTTTAAAAGTGAATGAACCAAGTATTGAACTGCTAGCATTTAGAAAGTGAGACACTTAAACTAAGTGCCAACACAGCATTTGAATTTGTAAAACAGTCAGGACTTCTTTAGTGGATCTAGCAGCTGTCTATCTAGGTTAACTGAATCTTAGTTTGTTTCTTATTTGTTCAAAAAAGAGCTAGTCTGGCTTGACTATCAAGCAAAGATCTCAAGCAACCACGAACACTAGAATCAAACTTTAGCCTGGGAAGAAGAATTTCGAGAGTCAGCCATAGTTGGAAATCTAAAGAAAAGTATTATAACAAATCAGGTAACCTAATTGCTAGGTTTTTTTTTTAATTTATATTTTTCTAAATCAACTGGAAGACACTTCAACCCAACTTCTTGTGAAACTAAATTAACCATAAGTAACAGATTTAAAAAATAATTCAATTTACCTTTGGAAATAGATTTAATCGGGAACTAGTTTAGCTGATCTCTTCCAAAAACACCTAAGAACACAAAACGAGAAAAAAACAATCAGTGAAATTACACATCACATAACAGATATCCGCGCATAAAAAAACTTCATACAGACAAAACGACACCAATACACACACAAAAAGAATTAAGACAAAAATGCGTGGTTATATGTGTTTGCAACAAAGAACAATCAGAAAACTTCAGCTTTTGACCTAAATTCAGAAGGTAACATAAATGATTGATTGAATTTCAACTTCAAAACGG
This sequence comes from Rehmannia glutinosa, assembly GCA_016081115.2. Lineage (NCBI taxonomy): Eukaryota > Viridiplantae > Streptophyta > Magnoliopsida > Lamiales > Orobanchaceae > Rehmannia > Rehmannia glutinosa. The sequence goes on along the minus strand of JABTTQ020000848.1, from coordinate 264,838 downwards.
AAAAGGAGCAAAAAAAAAAAAAAAACTAAGAAACTATATTTCAAAGAAAATTCAGAACATAACGAAATTAAATCCTTTCAGAATCGGGACTTTCAACAACAAAATCAATTGTTAGACAACAATTAAGTATCAGATCGGTAAAAAATTCTCACCTTTTGGATTCGATCAGTAATCCAGTTAACCAATGAAGAGGTTCTCGGATGTGGAAACAAGATTTATATTTGTAATTTAGAGAGAGAAGAGAGACAACGCTAGGGCTTCGTGAGCGCCGGCGAGGTACCAAAAAGGACAGAGATGTGTGATTTTGGGGATTTTCAAGTGTATATATCTATATATACGTATGAACAGTGGGAGAAAATGGGAAATTTGGGGAAAATTTACTACCAACGGATACTGACAAGGCAGCGCAGGTAACAAATAAGCGGCGTACGTTAAGCCAGGGTTACCTATGATGTTATTAGCCCCTTTAATTATGTACTCTTACTTGGAAAAACACTTGTAATTACCGGTTAGTCATTACTCATTAGTGGTTGTATGATTTCATGGTGAGGCAAAATATATATTTTTATGATCCTACTATATATATTTTTACAATCCTACTATATATATGTGTGTGTGTGTTTGCACTAAAATATGTTTGTGGAGGTATTATACTAAACCGTTTTATAGATCTAAGTTAATGACATGAATTTAAGAAATACAAAAATATGGATCAACTCCATCGATTTGGTTTGAGATGAAATTCTATTTAACTATAGGATTCATTACATGGATTATATCTACGAGACCGTCTCACATAGCCGTAAGAGCCTTTTTGGTCATTGAGGCTACTGTCTTGTCCCCCCGCGCAATTAAACAAATGAATTTAATTGTAGTAATTAATTTAGTGTTGCATATATGTATATATATATATATATATATCTCATATATGTCTGTATATTTAGCATTGGGATTTACAAAGTTAATGTTTGACACAAACTTGAGTTTGTTTTCTTTTACCACCCAAACGATTTATTTTTTGAACCATGAAGGAAAGCAAACTTGTTACGACAAGCTTGACATACTTTTTGAAGTATCATGTTGAATTGCTAATTTAATTTAAAGATAATTGTACCAAATCAACGTGAAATATCATTCTATAATGTTTTTTTTTTCGAAATCAAGAATCCATATCAAAAGTAGTAAATTGGTGAAATTTAGTCATTTTTTCTTAACACCAGAAAAAAGGTTGACAAAATATAAAGTTTCATTTTTAGATTCTATATTTCATATTATGTTATATGTAGCTAGATAAGAGATAGTATTTCTAATCGCTTGACTATTTTTCACTACTTAAATTGTCTCATATCTCAGTCTTGTTTTGTCTCTCAAGTTGACCATATATGTGACTATTGCAACCGTCGAAAGAAGGTTTTCAAAATTAAAATTGATTAAATCCAATTTGAGATCAATGATATTATAAGAATGGTTGAATGGACTAGTTATATGTCTATTGAGAGTGAAATGTTAGAATTATCTCGATTATAAAAGTTTGATAAGTGATTTTATAACTCAAAAAGCTAGAAAATTAAAATGAGGACTAATGATATATTACACCAGACCCACTTAAAATTTTGCCAAGGCCTCTGCGAGATTCCTGACACGACTTTGTCGTCTCATACACGTTTTTGTTAATATATTTGGAAATAAGCATGTGGGTAATAATGTAATATTCATATTGATGTCGTTTATTAAGTTTACTTTTATTTTAGGGATAATTATAAAAAGTACCCCTGAGATTTGACCTAATTACAAAAAAACCCAACTAACTTTAAAATTTACAAAAAGTACCCCTAAGGTTTGATTTAGTGTTAAAATTAAGGGGTAATCTGCAATGATTTTACAAATGTGAAGGGGGATTTTGAAATATATTTCAAACTTCAGGGTACATTTTGTAAGTTTTAAAGTTAACTTGTATTTTTTTGTAATTAGGTCAAATCTCGAGAGGTACTTTTGTAATTATCCCTTTATTCTATACGTGCAAAAAATAATAATGTAATTAAATCATAGATTACTTATTTTATGAATTTTTCGGTGGTTCATTTAAGATAAAAGTTGTCTTTTTTATGTGTGAATATCAATTCATCTTGATTAATAATTATACGAAATCTTGACATTTTTCTTGCAAATTGTTGATGGTATTAACTAATCTAATTATGGTTTAATATTTTTTCTCAAGAAGAAAACTGTATTTCTTATTGATCAAATCCATACAACCAAGGATACAAGATCCTAAAGCTAAATGAGAAAAATTCAAATTAACTCCCACATTCAAAAAAGGGATGAGGAAAGTAGAAACAAAATTCTAAATAGATAATAGGTCCTAAAACATTATATCAAACTTAGTGGATTGCGATATATAATTTGAATGAGTATGATTTGTCTTCCAAATAAAATTTCGATGGTTTATACTAGACTTCTTTTTTATGTATAAAACTTCCAGAAACTAGTAAAAAATTCGAATAAGGCCCAAAAGTATAGATCTACTTGTATCTTAATAGATATAAGAAAACAGAAAAGAGAAAAAAAAATTGCCTAACACGCATTAATCATCGTAGCACAAGAAAACAAAAGCAATCCACCAATAATAACATTTATAAAACCCTCATAGTACAATGTTAATTTGTTCGTAATAATACTTAATTAGTCTATTGAGGCCTTGTTTGTTTATGTTTTAATGCCTCTTTTCGCTTTAACTATACATAAAAGTGGAATTATGTTTGTTCATAAAATTTCCAATGGAAATCATCATTTTTCATTTTCTATTTTTCACATAAAACAACATCTCAAACCTATAATTTATATTCTCAAACCTATACACTACCCTACATCACTCATCATTACTTATCAATCACTATTCTCATATTTTAAGCCAATTATATATATAGGACCCACCATTATCAACTTTATCTACTTAAAATATTACTATTTTTAAATTATAACTATCTAATGAGACCCACCAACTTAATCTTACAAATATAATATTATATATTCAAATTAAAATATTGAAGTGGATCCCACCACTACCAACTTTTCAATTATTATATACATAAAATAATATTTCAAAACTACTCAAACCAAACACAATCTCATTTCCAATCCTACATAAAACACATTTCAATTCATTCATCCAAATACAATCCCAATTTCCACACGACAATTAATAAATTCTCAAAATTCTATTTCCAACTCCAAAACCTGAAATGGGCCAATGAAAAAACATAAACAAACAGACCCTGAACTTTGCTGGTTTTTCAGTACAGGAACATCCTAAGCAGCACATGGTTTCCCCCAAATATCCCTAAAGGCAATATATGTCTGTGTGTGTGTTTGTGTTGTGGCCCTCAAACAAAAAATAGTTCATGCAATAATTTCTTTTTCTTTTTTTTTCTTTTTGGGGAAAAGATATTAAATGGATGCTTCACAACATTGAAAGGCCAGGTAGACTTTTAACAACGTTTGAAGGTTGTGGCGATACGACGTAGGATGTCCAAACGCCAACGTGACTTTCGGTATTTTTTTTTTCTTTTTCTCTTTTCTCTTTAATTGTTATTTTTTTGTGGCAATTTGTAATTGAGTCGTTTAAATGTGGGCATGCAGCGGCTCGTCACCGCTCGTGGTGCGGTAGGTGGGTCCCACCGTGCAATTACAGGTTGGACCTGATTCCCCATCGGGCCCTATTAAATTATTAATATAAACCAACGAGGCGGCTCATAATATTTTTTTAATTTTGTTTCAATATTAATTAATGGAAGCGTATAATGTGATTGTTTCTGTATCCCACTATTTGTTTTGACTGGAAAATAGACAGATTTTTCTAAATAACGTATAATTAGTGGTAATATATCATTTCTTTAGGTGTGGTTTAGCTTTAAAAGAAATAATTATATGGTAGATAGTGGCATTTCGGAAGAATGACTACTTGGGCGATGAATTATATATTTATGAAAAAGCAACATTTTATAAAATATTTTGGCTAAGCATATTTAAAAGATTTCACAAGCTCTTACATCTTATAAGTTGTTTTTAGAGCTTATAAGATATTAGATCTTATTTAAGAATAAGTTATTGAAATGTTTGGATAAAATAAGATGGTATATCTTTTAAGATGTTAGTAATGACAATTTTGTAATTAAAATAGTTAAAATTAAAGGAGATTGTTGAAATAAGATCTTGTTTTGAAAATAAGTTGGGTTCCCCTATTTTGGCTAAGCTTATAAGCTGTTTAAATTTGTTTGGTAATTTTTTCCGGAAAAGATCTTATAATAAGCTCCCAAAATAAGATATCAGGAGCTTATAAGCTGCTTTTAAAAAGTAGGGGAACCCCAACTTTTTTCAAAATAAAATTTGATTTCATCAAGCTCCTTTAATTTAAACTATTTTAATTATAAAATTGTCATTACTAACATTTTAAAAGCTACAACATCTTATTTTATCCAAACACTTCAACAAGTTATTCTTAAAATAAAATCTAACATCTTATAAGCTCTAAAAATAAGTTATAAGATCTTTTAAATAAGCTTAGCCAAACACCCTCTTATTTAAAAATAACTTATAAGCTCCTGGTTTCTTATTTTAGGAGCTTATAAGATCTTTTTTTTTAAAAATATTACCAAACAAATTTAAACAATTTATAGGCTCTCAAACATTGAAGAATTTATAAGCTCTGCCAAACACCCTCTTAATTTTATTTTGGAATGCTGAAAAGAATTGAAATGATAAAAATAAGATATAAAGACAGTAGACAGTCAGTCTCCCTCCATTCCAAAATAATTAGTTTGATCCACCTAGCACATAATTTTAGATGAGTATTGAAAAAAGGATTACTTTTTAAAGTAGTGGCTTAGAGTTAGTAGCGTCATATTATTTCTTTAATTGTAAAATAAATTTATGGGAAAATTTTTAGTAAATAGTATAGCATAATTATAAAAAAAGGGCTAAAAAAAATGAGAACAATAAAATTGATAACAAAGAGAATGCTAGTCAAAGAGAGATATAATGGGTATCGACCTTGTGTTTTAGTGGTAGAAGTTCGTACTTTTAGGACAATTAACCTGAGTTCGAGCATATATAAGTGCATGTGTTCTTTTTCCTACTGTACCTTGGGAAGTTCGATGCTATCCAATTGAGTAGCACCCAACTCCATTGAGATCCTTACACGTGTCCAATTACGACAAATGCATGTGTGTTTTTCCAAAAGAAAATAAAATAATATGGCAAAAACTTGCGTGAGACGGTCTCACGGATTTAGAACTGTGAGACGGAGCCCTTACACAAAGTTTTAAAGATTTTTTTTTTCAGATTTTATTTTTATTAGGGTTTATATTTGTTTTTTTAGGGTTTATTTTGTTTTTTGGGTTTATTTTTAATTGATTTAGGTTTTTAGGATTTTTAGTTTTTTTTAGGGTTTATTTTTTATTTTTTGGGTTTATTTTTATTTTTCGGGTTTATTTTTCATGGTTCATGTTTTTAGGGTTTATTTTTGTTTCTTCATGGTTCATTATTATTTTTAAATTTATTTCATGGTTCATGTTCTCAAGACGGAGCCCTTAGAAGGTCCGTCTCATGGATTTAGATCCGTGAGACCGCCTAACAAGAGACTTGCTCAAATAATATTTGAACACATAAATATCCCAATGGAATTGGTGCTTTGCCAATTGGGTAACATCTAATTAGCCATGTATCCAGTATCCTAAAAAAAAAAAAAAAAAAATCTAGAGATATATAACGGTATCATCAATATTTGATTTCATTTGGTTGTTTTGTGAAAAGATTTTAGACGAAAAGTGTTTTTCATAAAACGTAAAGGGAAATGTAATGCTTGTGTGATTTCGCCAATATGATTTCCCGTGTAATTATTTTGTTTTGATATAATTTATGCAGAGAGGAGATATATATTTTTTTTGGAAAATGTACTGAAAATATTTAGAATATATAATTTTTTTTCAAGATAATGAAATCGGAAAAATTAAACTAAAGCTGAAGATAAGCCAAAGTTTACACACCAATTTTTTTGAGAAGATACACCAAAGTTTACACACCAAACTAAGCACAAATATCTGGGATTTTGCCTACTGAAAACTTGAAATTTAATGCTACATTAAATGGCAACTGGCAATTTATAAGGCAAAATTGTTTTTTTAGTCATTTAAATAGGCACACTTGGAGATTTGGTCCTTTTTTTGACAACTTTGGATTCAATCCTCTAAGTAGAAAATATTCAAATTTTTGGTCCTGTAACCTGCTACAACAGGTAAATGTTACTGCACTTGTTGGTGACGTGACATTTAGTTTTAATCAAAATTTTAATTTTGAAGAAAACATGTTGAGTTGCCGTGATATATATTTAAGGAAAAAAGGAATAAGTCTAACTTGTCATTTTGATTCCTTTTTATTAATGAACTTAAACCAAAAAAATAATATATATTAGATTACAATTGTATTTGATAAAATTTTTAAAAATATATAAATATTTTTCAAATAATTGTAGATGTCTAATTATTCCCCTAATTATTTACACAATATTTCTAAATTATTTCTTAATAAAAATAAATTATAAAAAATTGCTAAAACCAAAGTATGTTAATACAATTTAAAATATTATATTTAGATAAAGAATTCAAAATTCAATAATAAAAAGTAGAATTCAGTTTAAACTACAGTTTTTTATTTATAAAAGTTTAAATTATCTTGCATGATTTTAAAAAAAAAAAAAAAAATTGAGAACTAAAATATATTTTTGAGGTTGGGAAGGTGATGTTGACGGAGGAGGTGAGAATGGGGAGGTTAAAGGGAATGAATTTGTAAAATAATTTAGGAAGACTGAATAAGAAAAAAGATAGTAGTGATTTTATTTTTGAGAATAGAAAGTAGTGGTTTTTTAAATAAAAGAAGTGTCTTATTGTCTTTTACAAATTTTTTTTTAAATTAGCTAAAGATAAACTGTATATACTTTGGTACTTTAAATCTTATTTTTTATATAAAAGTGCAAATTTTGTTATTTTAAAAAATAATCTTGAATTATATTTTAATAATCAATTAAATACATAGTTATTTAGAATTTATAAATTTAATAATTATAAAAAATATATTCAAATATTAAATTTACTACAATTATTCAAAACATATTTATTAGACTTTTATATAAGTTTATCAAATTAATACATTTGTAATCTAATAATATATATTAATTTATTTATTTAATTTTATTAATAAAAAGGAATCAGAATGCAAATTTGGATTTATTCCTTTTTCTTGCCTAAAAATATATCACATAATAGGATGCCAACTCAATATTTTTTCTTTAAAATTAAATTTTTAATTAAAACAAAATGTCACATCAGCCAACATGTAAAATTTACCTACTGTAGCAAGTTATAAGACCAAAAATCCGAATTTTTTCCACTTAGAGGACTGAATCCAAAGTTGCCAAAAAAAAAAAAGGATCAAACCTCCAAATATGCCTATTTAAAAGACTAAAAAAATAATTTTGCCAATTTATAATGTCCGTTGTTGAAATTTATAATAGTCTGCGACTGCGAAGGGTCAAAATGAGACTTTCAAAAATTTCTGGGCCATATTGCATTTAAAATATAAAATATGCGGCGGTCTGGCGGAGATGCGGTGAATCGGAATCAACTAACCAAAATTATAACTGATATTTGGTTCTGCAGTCGTGAGATTGATTTAAAGTTTTTAGGCATAATTTTTGGCCAAATTGAGTGGTCCATAAATCTTTTTAAAACTTGAGATTCTCTGATTTTTATTTTCTCTTTATAGATTTTTGGAATGGAGTTTTAAGATTTTTCTTGTATCAAATTTATTATATAACTATGTTTTTTTTCCCGCAATATGTTGTGCCTTTTATTGAGTTAATTAATTACCTTTGATTTATAGCCTCATTAATATTGTAAGATAGTACATTTTGATAAATTATATCAATGGACCTTAAATTTATTTTAGCAACAAGACTGTGGTTGTTTCTTCTCATGCTAGTCCCCAATTTTGAGGGGCCCTAACTTTAAATAAGCTTTCATATATGTATACATGTTTTATTTAGAAAAAAATATAGGGGCCCCAAATAAATTAAAAATATCAAATGGCAAAAATTAAAAAAATACCAAAAGGCCTTTTGCTTTCAAATTGTACTAAAAAAATTAATTTAAATCTAAATTCAAAATAGAAAAAAAAAATGTGTCGTTCTTTCATATTCTATATCTACTCAAGAACAAAGTCTTTTTTATTTAATTTAAAAAGGTATAATATGAAAGGTTGTTTTTTTTTTTAAATGTAAAAGCTTTGGATTGGTTTTTAATTATTTTCATTACTTATAGAGCTTTGTTAATTATACCAGTTATTATACTGTAACATTAGTGGAGAGAAGTTTTTCAAAACAAAATTGATAAAATCACACTCACGTTCAACTATGTCTCAAGAAAGATTAAATGGGTTGACAATTTTATATATTGAAAATAAGGTGTTGGAAAATCTCGATTTTGATTACCTTATTGATGATTTTGCTTCTCAAAATGATAGAAGATCTAGATTTTTTCAATGATTATTTGATTTTTTCGTATATATTTTGTCGGTGTTGCATGTTCAATATTCTAGATGATGAAAAAAGTCCATCTTTGGTATAGATGTTAAACGGGCTGGCCCTAGCTCTATAGGGTCAGCCCTAATGGGCTTCGGGCTAAACGGGTTTCGGGCTAAATGGGTCACTACTATGCGGGCTAGCATTTTACGAACCTAACCCTAATCCTAGCGGGCTTCGGGCTAAACATGCCACTAACGGGCTACAAGCCAATTTGTTTTTTATTTAAATCTAATTTTTATACTAAAGCACGTATAACAATATAACAATCAAACCAAATATGCAAAACTAAATTACCCAATTTTTTTATGTTGCATTACAAGGATAAAAGTCTTAAAATTCAAATGTAAATCAAACATCATCATTATTGTCAGAGGCTTTGAAACTTTAAGAATATACTTACTGCAATAAGAGTTAAAACAAAAATATGTGCAAAAACTCATTTCTAAATAAAAATAGAAACAACAAAATACAATGTAGAATGATAAACACTATATAATGAATATTTTCTTAATACCTTTTGATTTTTGTCAGACAAATTAAATAAATATAAATAATGATAAAACGTGATTTGATGTTCAATGTTTGTGCGTGAGATAAGTTGGAATCTCAAAATATAACAAATTCATCTTTATAATTATTTGCATAAAGTTTCAATTATTTGTCACATTTAAGTCACGAAAATTCTAAACTTTTTAGATTATAGTATTGTATTTATTAGAGAGATATAAATTATATAATATTTTAAATCATCATAATTGATTACATTTTAAGTCACTATAAAAATATATTTCTTAGGAAATGTTAAGTAAATTTTGTTATCCCTTTATTTACCAATCATCTATTTTGAAAAACAAAAATTCGAAAATACCAAAATTAAAAAAATAAAAAATGGGTTGGTCCATTTAGCCCACGGGTTGGACCGGTCCGGACCAAAAAGATCCGAATTTAAACGGGCCAGCATTTAGAGGCCCTAACCCTGTTTTTTGGGTTTAAACGGGTTGAACCCACCCATTTAACATCTCTAATCTTTGGAGGTTGAAATTATTTATTATACTTTTTTATAAGGGCCCCATTTTTTTAATGTCGTCATGGGCCGGCCCTGATACTAGTAAAAGTTACGTTAACAAATGTTGTTACTTTTATCTTTTTCAAATCTTTTCATATGCACGTATCCAAATCCAACATCTCACACCCTAATTAATGTGAAATAAAATAGCACGAGATTTCCCATCAAAACCCGTTTTTTAACCTTTTCTCCTCCCATGATTATATAGGAAAACATAAAATATTCATTTGAAGAGCTAAAAGATTCTCAAATTCTCAAGTATTTTAACAAGTCAATCTTGTTAATAATTTGAACTTTGGTCAGGCATGTAAAATTCTTACATTCCCCAAGCGTCGAAAGGTGTAAACCTCAATAAGATTTGAGCCCCTCAAAAGATGCCAACATATATATAACTTTTAGCTATAACCTTATTCGTAAGGCATTCTTTTTCTTACTTCTGATTTCTGAATCCCAGAAAGATCAGGAGAATATGAATATCTTTTGCAACCTTTTGGGGTAACTCCTCAGTCATCACTCTTTAACCAAACAAAACTTTAATGGACACGAAAAAAGCCGAATGAATCCCCTTGAAAAAGAGTGGTGCACAAAGAGAGAAACAAGTCTATAAGAAATTTCAGTCTGAGTACCAATAAATGGTAATATTATGAAATTTATCACATAGAAATATATTTATAACGGAGAATCTGCAACCACTATCTTTTGAGTGTACATCGACTGCAAGAAAAATTCGGTTCTACCTAAAGAAAAATTTATAGGTAAATATTAAGATAATCAGAAAATGTAGGTAAAATCGTTGTAGGTAATACCATTGTAAGTAAATATTACCTACTTAATCTAAAATTGTTGGTAAATATCTCGTAATATTTCTTATCGAAGAAATTTGAAATCGGTAATCTGTCGGTACAATTTGGGGAAAATAATATTTTTGTTTGTTCAGAGAATCTAATCGTAAAATTTAGAGACAAATTATTTCTATCGGTAAATTGGAATTTTCTTGTAGTCTTGGATAAACCATCGATTTGATGTAATAATATGAAAACCACAACAAATAGGATAAATCGCATTGACAAGCCCTATGCGACGACGCTCGAGCAAATAGTGTATATGTGTGAGCTTGAATTTGAGACCTATGACCTCAATAACCTACCCTATACTACTATGCCACTTTGAGGAGAGGGCTTAGTTACCAAGCAACTCCAACCATTGCGCTATAATGCCCCAAACGCCATTTTAGTGTAAAATTGATAGTCCAACCGAGCGCTATTTTCAGCGCCATTTTGGTGCAAGCAACAGTGTTGCGCCAATGTTGGCGCAACACTATTTGTGCGCTATCCATTTTTTATTTTTTTTTTTTTTGTTTTTGTTTTGATTAATGAATATGTTATCTTATTATAGTATTAACCTGTAATTTAGTTTTCTGGATGGGTCATTGGGTTGTATTATAAATTTGAATTTTTTATTTTATCTACTTCAATGCCACATTTTTATATCTTTACTAAAATCTTGATATTATTTTTTTAAATTTTTTAAAACATATTAATTAATATAGTATATATTATATAATAATAAAATATATTTTAAATTAATCTAATAAATATGTTTATAAAATTATTTTTTAAAGAATAATTTTTATATTGAAATAATAAGGAATGTTCAAGCAATATTCCTCTTAGTGCAAAATTTGAAGTTAATGGGTTGGAGATGAATTTTTAGTTTGGTGTACTATCTACACTAATTTAGTGCAAAAATTGCACTAAAATAGAATTTTGGATTGGAGATTGGCTTAGTAATAAATATTTGATATCACACATGTTTTTTTTTGAAATAACAGATATCACACATGTTTGATTACACGAAATTGTTAAGTTCAGGAATATAAAAGCTATACTAATAGTTTTGATTTCAGAGCATAAAAGATAATGATTGATGCGACATCTTTATGCCCCACGACACATGGACCAAAATGCCTCAATAGTCAATATTTAATTAAAAAGTGTTGCACCAACTCCTAATTTATTAATTCCAGTAATTTTCTTTGGGTTGGATTTGGTTCTTCCGCGATCATATGAGATCTGAAGAAAAAAGTTTATTGTACCGATCAAAAAAAAAAAAAAAAAGGTTTATTGTTCTGTTTACCGAAACAATTACGAATAGGATTTTAATAATGTGTTAGTCTATGTTCATCTATCTTCTATTTTAATTAATTATTTCCATCACCCTCTGATTAGTCCAAGAAAGAACCGCTCAAGATCCCTAACTTGATCTTCCGCTGCCTTCCTACACAAGACTACCGTAGGGTTCCGGCGTTAGCACTCCGACGATCAAATTAGTAAGGGTTGATTTAAAAATACACTCCAATAAAAGACTAGAATAATATATATGAAAAAAAGATACCTCAATCTCTACATTTTTCTCTTATTTATAGCTTTTTACAAGGACTTCATGATCCACGTGTCTCTTCCCTAGTGGTTCTTTCATCTAGTGCCAAGTCATACATTCCCGACCTGTTTAATGAGTAACTAAATGTCAGACTGACCTTTGTCCTAGTTACTATCTGTCCCATCAAGCCGTATGAGCATTTAAAGCCCCTCAGGTCGTGCTCTGCATCTCATTAATGCCCCACAGGTCTTGCCTAGGATGCATTAAATGCGCATCAGGTCGGTTCTGACACCGATGACTTTATGTCCCTTCTCGCATTTTCCCAAATGGTACTCCGTCATAGCTAGTTAATGATTGTCGGGTTATCTCGACTTTTAACGTCTGACCCTTTCGAGCCTCGATGGTTCTTCCTTATATTAGTACCATCATCTGTGCGGACATGAAGGTGCCTCGATAGAACCGGATCGATCATCCTAATCCATGCCGAGTTTGGTATCATCCAGTCCGGTCGGGAAGACCTGTATAGTGTCAAATCAACTACTCCACCGCCTTACACCGATATCGCCCTCGTCTGGCCGAAGACTGGAATAGGGCGGATCAACTCATCTCCCTACTCCTTGATTAGGGGTGATTTATTTGAAGCTTGTTTAATTAATCCGACCGAGCTGAAGAGTAGCTCCGAACCATTTTATTTTGAATTTACAAACCCCTCGAGTTCCGCGCCCTTAGCCTGTCGGTGCATTAAATGTGTGTACCATCAAACGTCCTTTCTTCTCTCTCCTCCTACGAACCGTCGATTCTGGGATCATCCAACGCTCCACCTCCTTCCTTCTCTATCTATATAAACCTCCCTTTCCACCATTTTTGAAGCTTTTCTCCTGCTGCAAAAAATTTCTCTCGCCTATAAATCTTCCAGCTTCCGATTCTTTCTTCTTCCATTTTTAATGGTGTCTCGATCAAGTAAGTAAACTTCTTTCTCCTTTTAATTCTTCCTCTTTTTTCTTCTTTTTCTTTCTTTTGCATACAAACCACCGTGAGAATTCCGATTTCGCCCATGCACCCTTCTTCCCCAAACATTCCTTCCGACTTTGCTTCCCGTCATTCTTTAGAGAACCTTTGTAGAGAATTCAACACACATTTCCCCTCCGAGATACATATGGCTTCCTCCAATAATAACCCAGCTCGACCCACCATTTTCAAGACCCTTCTCGAAGAATCTTTAAAAACCTTCGTGTAAACGTTGGGATTCCTTCAATTACGAGCTTAGACTCCCCGGACCTCTGATCTACCTCACAACCCCCACAGGCTTTGCCATCTTCTTTGTTGACCAATTAGAAGCGGGGTTAGATTTCTATTCCCGACCTCTAAGTGGGATCTCCAGGAGCTTTGGGATCCCTCTAACCCAGCTCGTCCCCAATTCTATCAGACTAATGGTTAGTTTCTTTATGATTGTCACGCATTCCGGCGAAGTTCCGACTCCTGCTTTATGGAGAACCTACTATCAAGCCAAAAATTCCAGTACCCCGGGCTTCTTTTATTTCACCAGTCGAGGGCTGGCTAAGTTCATAGATGGCACTCCCTCCTCTCACAAGTATTGGAAGAAGCGATTCTTCTACATCTCCCCCCACACCTCGGACCTTTCCCACTAGGTGGCTAGACGACCTACCTCACCAAGGTCGTCCTCCTAAACCGACCCCTAACCTCTTGGCCTTAGCTCGGCGCCTGAACACTGCTCCTTATCACGCCCAGCTCTTGGTTGACTCAAAACCCTTGCTCTACCATTTCCGTTTGAGTCCCAAAGTAGTTGACCTGCCTGGAACTTTAGGTATTTTGCGTTGGAATTGCTCTATATATCTCCATACATTTCTTAATTTCTAATGTTTCTTCTTGGAGAGCAAGCAATGTTGGAGAGGTTGGCCTCCGGTGATGCAAGGAAATCCTCTCAAAGAACCCTTACATCCTCGAGGTCGGTCATGTTCCCCTGACCAGCAACCCCAGGGAAAACCTTCCTCCTCTCCCCTCCCAGCAGGTCGATCCTACGTGTAGCTCTTCTCCCTACGGCGACTGACTTCGGCAAGACCTAAGCGTCCTCTCTCTACTGGGCTCCCCGTGCCTTCGCGTCGTCTTGGGCTTGCCTTTCTATGGCGACGTCCTCATTTCTACTCCCGAGGATCACCTCTCTTGATCAATACTCCCGAGCTCAATGCCACTTGGGTGGAAAATCTCCCGACCCAATGATGAGCGAGCTCTGACTCCGAGCGATATCCAACTCCGCATCCGCGACATGGCTCATCATGCTTCCAAGATAATATGATTTTACTCTCATACTTGAACTTATAACTATGTTCATAAGCACTAAAATCCTCTTTTATTCGCAGATGATCTTTGAATATGAGTCAAGTAGTCCGAGATGCCCGCTGCGCCTAATCGATCTCGGCCCGAAGCTGCGCCGTGCCAATCGGGATCTATCGAAACTCGTTTCAAGCGGCTTGAAACCCGAGCCAAACTAGAGGCTGATCTGCACAACGCCGTGAGCCATGTTGCCAACCTTAATCTTGACCTCACCGCCTCCCAAGCTAAAACCAAGCGCATTACTGAGGAGTTGAACAAGACGAAGCGACAAATTTCTCTTGAAAGGGTTGCGGATCTTGAACAAGGGAGATCGAGAATGGGCTCTCGAGAAGGAGAAATTCACGAACTCGGATGAGTATCGAGGATAAAATTGCCGGCGACTCTTCCTTACCTCGAGCAAGGTATGCTCATGATGGCGAAGAGGGAAAACAAAGGCTATACCCTCGAAGTTCAACCTCCCTCTTTGCCATCAAAGAGCTAGCTGCTCTAGAGCCCGCCCCAAGGTCGAACCTCCCGCAAACATTACTTCCACTCTGGCGTTCCCTCTGCTACCCCTATTGCTTTGCTCCTCTTCAATCCCAAGCTCCCCATACTTTAAGCAGCGATAGTGAAGGAACCCCCGATAGGGTTGATCCCAATGCTGGGGATATCAATGTCCAAGATTATAGCTAGGACATGTAATGTAATGACCTTTCATATATGTATGCTTTTGGATTTTAATAATATTTCTTTTTCTGCTCCTCTCTTATAGATCATTATATTAATACCACCTTGATATGCGCTATTTGCGATTTTTACTAAAGGTTTTAAGATTTGCAAAATTTTGAAATTTCGCAAAGGGTCCCCTTTGTTTTGATAGTCCGAGGACATAAAAGTCTGAGCTCGGCTCGACCCCTTGTTTTGATAGTCCGAGGACTTATAAAATAAGCTGGTCTGAGCTCAGCTCGACCCCCTTGTTTTGATTGTCCGAGGACTCATAAAATAAGCTGGTCTGAGCTCAGCTCGACCCCCCTTGTTTTGATAGTCCGAGGACTTATAAAATAAGCTGGTCTGAGCTCAGCACGACCCCCCTTGTTTTGATAGTCCGATGACTTATAAAATAAGCTGGTCTGAGCTCAGCTCGACCCCCCTTGTTTTGATAATTCGAGGACTAATAAAATAACCTGGTTGCCTAGGGTGGCTCGAGCTCAGCTCCACCCCAGGGTTTATTTTTCGACCCTTGGTTCATTCTCCGAACTATCCCAAGGGACCTATGGTGGATCGAGCCCAGCTCTACCCCCCAGGGTTTACTTTCGACCCTTGGTTCATTCTCAGAACTATCCCAAGGGACCTAGGGTGGATCGAGCTCAGCTCTACCCCCCAGGGTTTACTTTCGACCCTTGGTTCATTCTCAGAACTATCCCAAGGGACCTAGGGTGGCTCGAGCTCAGCTCTACCCCCAGGGTTTTATTTTCAACCCTTGGTTCATTCTCAGAACTATCCCAAGGGACCTAGGATGGCTCGAGCTCAACTCCACCCCCAGGGTTTTATTTTCGACCCTTGTTTCATTCTCAGAACTATCCCAAGGGACCTAGGGTGGATCGAGCTCAGCTCTACCCCCCAAGGTTTTAATAATCCGAGGACTAATAAAATAACCTGGTTGCCTAGGGTGGCTCGAGCTCAGCTCTACCCCCCAGGGTTTATTTTCGACCCTTGGTTCATTCTCAGAACTATCCCAAGGGACCTAGTGTGGATCGAGCTCAGCTCTACCCCCCAGGGTTTACTTTCGACCCTTGGTTCATTCTCAGAACTATGGACCTAGGGTGGATCGAGCTCAGCTCTACCCCCAGGGTTTACTTTCGACCCTTGGTTCATTCTCAGAACTATCCCAAGAGACCTAGGGTGGCTCTAGCTCAGCTCTACCCCCCAGGGTTTTATTTTCGACCCTTGGTTCATTCTCAGAACTATCCCAAGGAACCTAGGATGGATCGAGCTCAGCTCTACCCCCAGGGTTTTATTTTCGATCCTTGGTTCATTCTCAGAACTATCCCAGGACTGGATGGCTCAAGCTCGGCTCTACCCCCGGGGTTTTATTTTCGACCACTTGGTTCATTCTCGAACTATCCCAAGAGACCTAGGGTGGATCGAGCTCACTCTACCCCCGGGTTTTATTTGAATAACGCTCATTAATCCAAAAGCCAATTTATTTATATACAACAGAAAATAGTCCCAACATATTACATGTAGAATTGCTTCAAATGACAAACATTCCATGGTCGAGAACTTTCGCCTCCCTGGTCTTCCACTCATATGCTCCCCCTGCTAGTGCTCTCATTACTTTATAGGGCCTTCCCGGTTCTTCCAACTTTCCTACCAATTTCAAATGCATCGGCTCTCCTCAAAACCGGATCTCCCACTTGGAAGTTCCTCATCTTAACCCTCTTATCATAAGAGGCCTTCATGATCCTCTTGCTAGCCTCCATTCTTAAATACGATTTCTGCCTTTTTTCCTCCACTTCTTCCAGAGCTTCTTTCATTAGTTCTTGATTTCGAGATTCTTCAAAAGTTTGTATTCGGTGTGTTTCCATACCAATTTCGGCGGGAATAACCGCTTCGGCTCCGTAAACCAGGCTAAAAGGGGTTTCTCATGTTGCTTCCTTCGGGGTGGTCCTGTACGACCATAAGACTGACTGTAACTCATCCACCCTACCTCTTCCCGGCTCTGTCTAACCTAGCTTTGATTCCCAACTGAGTTCTATTTGTCACCTCTACTTGCCCATTTGCACGAGGATGGGCTACCGTGAAATGTCTTTGCTTGACCTTCATCCCTTCCAACCAACTCCTAATCTTTCTCGCGCTTGAAATCGTGTACCATTATCCGAGACCAAATCCCTAGGCCAATCGTACCTACTAATCACATTTTTCCATATGAAATAGATCATATTTTGCTATGCTATCTTAGTGATTCGGCTGGTTTGGGAGACCGCCCTGAGGTAAGATCTCGCCCCGGGGGTATGACCTGCTTCTATGGGAGGACTGCCCCCAGGTAAGACTCCGCCGGGTAATGACACCTTTCTATGGGAAGACACCGCCTTGAGGTAAGACTCGCTTATAGGAAGACATGCCCCGGGGTAAGACATGTCTCCGGGGTATGACTCGCTTCATGGGAAGACCTTCCCTGAGTAAGACACGGCCTCGGGTATGACTGTTTCTATGGGAAGACTGCCCTGGGTAAGACTGGCCTTGCGGTATGACCTTTCTTCTATAAGAAGACCTGCCTCGAGGTAAGACTGCGCCGGGGTATGACTCTTCTATGGGGAAGACTGCCCCGGGGTAAGACACTGCGCCGGGTAATGACTGCTTCTATGGGAAGACACGCGCTGAGTAAGACTGCGCTTCATAGGAAGACTGCCCCAGGGTAAGACACTGTCTCCCGGTCGACCTGCTTCATGGGAAGACACGCCCCCAGTAAGACTGGCCTCGGGTATGACTCTTCTATGGGAAGACTGCCCCCTGGTAAGACACTGCCTCGCGGTATGACCTGCTTCTATAAGAAGACCTGCCCCAGGGTAAGACTGTCTCGAGGTATGACCTGCTTCATGGGAAGACCTATCCCAAGGTAAGACTGACCTCGGGGTATGACCTGCTTATGGGGAGACTGCCCTGAGGTAAGACCCGCCGGCCCGGGGTATGACCGCCCTGAGGGTAAGACCTGGCCTCGGGGTGTGACCTACTTCGGAAGACTGCTCCCCCAGGGTAATACATGCCTCCGTGGTATGACCGCTTCTACTGGGAAGACTGACGGGCATTAAATGTGAAGGACATTTTGATGTGACATAAAACATAAAGGTGAGGTAGACTGCGAGAAGAACTACAAAGTAGGGTAGACCTAAATAATTATGAGACTTGATAAAAGGAGGTAAGATCATTCTCATTAGGAGGATCTTTTTTTACATTCAACTCTTCCATATTTTTTTATATACATACTTCTTTTGATAAACCTTTACTAACTTGATCGTCGGAGCGCTAACACCGAATCCCCGGTAGTCTTGTGCGAGGAAAGCGGCGGAAGGTCAAGTTAGGGATCTTGAGCGGTTCTTTTTGGGACTAATCAAGTGGCGCCGTCTGTGGGAACAATTGAGTTTAAGACGTGAGAAATCGATTATGTGAGAAGTTAAAAGTTTTCGTCTATGAGATTTTTCCCTGATTTTGGGTGCAAAAGCTTTGAGTTTCTCTTTCTAGAATTTTCTTTAGATACCTCACTGTGTTCTTTCTCGATAATCAATCTTCATCATACTTGGATTATTATTCTTAACCATTCATTTAGTTTGGTCTACTATTCAAGTTTTAAGAGTACTGTGTACGACATTTTTTATGTTTTGCTTGGAAGTTCTCAATAAAAATCTTCATTTCACTGGTTCTCGAAAAAGCTCTCTCGCCGCTACCCCACCGGAAATATTGTTGATTTTTTTAGGTTTTTTACATCAAATCTCTAAATCGGCATCTTCCGCACCAACTTCTCCGAGCCGCGAACTGTCTCATCCACCTTTAACCACCGCTCGCGCCACTCATTCGCCAGGCAAGAGAAGTTTGGCATCCTCGCCGCGTTTCTAGAGGACCACCAGAATGTTGACATCATCGTCCAGAAACCTCGTCACCGCCGACGCCGTTCGCTCGCGATATCCCCTTAATGTCGATGCCTCAAGCCTCGTCCGTCGTCAAAAATTAAGTACTCACAGTCGATGCCGATCCAAATCCAGTGGTTCAAATACAATAATAAATACTATGTTGATCCCGTGAAATTTTGGACAAGTACGACTTTACATCGATTTATGCATTCACACCTGGATCGGGCCAGGCGTGCCCATCCGATTCAACCCGGGGAGTGGCCGATCGTTGCTCACATAGATGGTACGTTACTTATGTTGATGGCAAGCCTAGGCTTGTCAATCGAAGCCCCTGTTGCCGGCTACGGATACCACCATCATCACGAGCTCCGCCAACAGCCTCCTACGGTGGCTACGCCTCTTCGATCTGATTCTACTTAGCATCGGCACATTAATCGGTGCTGGTATATTCGTCACCACCGGCACCGTTTCTCGCGATACTGGTCCCGGTAAGAAGTGGTTCATTAATATGTTCGAAATACCTTAATTTCCTGCACGGAATACTTGGTGTTGCACTTATGAACTGAAAAAATCTAAGTTACCAGATCTGTTTTCTGCCTCATTCACCTTAGAGTGCATTTTAATTTTGTTGACATTATTAATTAGTCATATTATTTCCAATTAGTGATGATAACTTCATGAATTGCATGTTACAAGTGTTTAAGCAACATAAATTTCCATTTCTTCCGTGATTTGGCAACATTGGTTTTGCAGACAACTCAGCACCTATTACAGCATGTAAGAATTTGCTTAGACCCATAACCACTTGTATGCAAACAGTGACAGGCAAAATAGGGTAAAAAATAAACCATAACAAAAAAAAAAAAAAAAAAGAAAAGAAAAAGAAAAAAAAAGAAACACTCATTCAAAAATAGCTACGAATTGCAAGAACAAAGAAAAGAACATATAGCACAACCACTTGGAACCAACATACTTGGACATTATCCTGGGAGCCGAATTAGAAAGTCGCAATGAGAATAATCTTCAGCTATCTGCCAAATAATAGAGTGATGAATTATGCTGTTTTGAGTTTAATCATTCTCTTTAATATTTTTATGCTACTATCACATTTCAACATAGTAACATGAACTTTTAAGTCTTGCAATCTTGACCTTGTTTGATACATGTTTTTATCTTAATTTTGATGATTTTATTTTATCACCAAAACAATGTTTTTAAAGGTTGTCCAAATACTCCTAAATGATTTAAAATGATTTTAATATTTTCCGGAGTATTTTCTCAAAGTTTATTTTCGTCTAAATTGGACAACGCTTTTAATGATTTTACGTTTTTGGGTTTTCACTCTCAAACGATGTTTCTAAATGTTGTCCTAATACTTCGATCGGTTTAAAATGTTTTACTAAATTTTCGGAGTATTTCTTGAGTTTTATTTTAAACGAAAAAATTGGACAATATTTACGTCTCGTGGTCGACCGGTATCTCTATAAGGCAACCCGTATCAAAGATGTTTTTAGAAGCAGAAAATGAGACGGAAGAAAAAAACAAGCGGTCGGCCAGAGTGCATCTGGCGTCGGCCGGTCCGGTCGGCCGCCGCCAATGATCGGCCGGTACACCTGCAAGTTTCTTTTTTGAAAGCAGGACTCAAACCCCGTTTTTTTTTTTAGGGGACGGTTGAAGCGAGCAGGGTCGGCCGGCCGTTGACTCGTCGGCCAACCTGGTCACTGTTGTAATTTTCAAAGTGTTCTCTTTTTCTCTTATCTCTGTGCGGCCGTCATCTATGTATTGAATGAAAAAAATATGACCGTTTGACGAGACACATTTCCTTAAATTGTGGGATTGATTTCTATGACTATATTCTTGATTTTAATTGTATTTTTCTCGTAGATTTTCAATCCCCAAGAGAGCTATGCTTGATCAATCATCTCCTATATATAGAGGAAGTTTTGGAGCAACCAATACAACAATTGAGATACAACACAACAAGATACACTTCAAGCAAACACTTGGTCTTTCATAGTCATTATTCTTTTGTAAAATTGCACAGCTTATCACTTTCACATCTTTGAGGTCTAGGCTATTCTTGATTACACTTTGCACTCAAATTGTATTATTCATTATTGAGTTGTAATCTTGATTTTTGGTTATCATTCAAACACAAGATATCCTTGTGAGTGTTAACGTGGTAAGAGCACACTTGGATGATTTAGGTGATAGGTACAAAGAAGATTGTGGTAATCTTCTTATTTGAGGTGTTGAAGAATTCGGTATTCTTCAAGGTTGAAGATTGTGGTAATCTTCAAAAGGTGCCGTTGAAGGAAGATTGTGGTAATCTTCAAAGGGAGATTGTGGTAATCTCCAAAGGTGGTGTTGAAGAAGAGTGTGGTGCTCTTGAAGGTGTTGTAAGTTGAATTTGTATTAATTTTGGTAATTAATAAAATTCTTTTTTTTTCGAAATCCATCCGGATATCTTTGGGGTGGTAGAGGATTAGGCCCTAGGTGGGTTGAACCTCTTTAAATCAACGTGTGTTGTTTACATTCCGCACCTTCATTATTTTGTTTGAGCATTCGATTGTTAAAAGAGGACGAAATCGAAAGATGGAGATAATCTATTCACCCCCTCTAGATTATCGTAGCCGCTTGGACTTACAAGTGGTATCGAGCCAAACTCTTTGGCAAGCTCGTTTCACATCGCGAGTGAAGAGAAACGATCGTCGGCTCTGAACAAGCTCAACTTTCCTAAGCACCTCCTCCACCAAGCCACCTCGGTTTGATTCCAAAAATTTTATATTTTGGAAAGAAAGAATGGAATGCTATTTACAAGGTTGCGGGTTCGATATTTGGAACACCGTCATCAATGGAGAATCCATTCCGATGAAAGATACACCACACACCTCAAAAGGCTTCAAAAAGCTCAATGATGAAGAAAAGAAAATCATCTCCTTAAACGGTAAGGCTTTAAATATTTTGTATTGTTCATTTACTAATTTAGAATATGAACATATTGTAGGAATAAAGTCGGCACATGAAATATGGAAAAAATTAGAAGCCATCTATGGAGTATTTGCAAATGAAAGGAGTCAAACAAAAGCATCTACTTCTCAAGATCATACAAGCTCATATCTAAGGAATAAACTCCTACAACTTCCAATTATGAAGAAGTTGAATATTGTTTTATGGGCATCAATGAAGAAAATGAGGTATGTCTTAAACCCTCTACTTCCTATGATATTGTCATTCAAAATGATTATAGTGATTTACAAAATGATTATGATGAACTTCAAAATGAATTCCAAAGCTTACTTGTTAGATACAAAAATTTGAAAAAGGAATTCAATATTTTGAAAAATGATAAGGATAATTTATTTACTTCTTATGAATCACTATCATGTGCTCACACCACCACACTTGACAAGGTTAGAAACCTTGAAAAAGAAAATAGTACTCTTGTTGAGAATATTGATTGCATGAAAAAGGATTTATTAAAATCCAACTTGAGTACCAATAAAATGTCCAATATTGTTGATATTCATAAAGAACGTGATCATAAGCCTAATGTTGTTAATCATATGAAAAAGGATCAAGTCACTTTGCATATTGGTCATTATGCTCCTAGAATTATTACTTGTTTTTATTGTGGCAAAAGGGTCATACGGCTAATTCGTGTCGGGCTAGAAATAGCTCTAAATATTGTTGGAGACCTAAAAGTCTCAAAGCTAATCTTAAAGGACCCAAACACATGAGGGTACCACAAAACAATGTGCTATTAGGTACCCGGCAAAGCAAAAATCGGAGAAAATTCATGCCACCAAGAAAACATCAAATGAACGTTTCATTTGATCAAAGAAGGAGAAACTACTCTCAACAAAGCCAATTTCCAAAAAGAGCGTATAATCAAAAATGGGAAAAACACAATCCTTGGAAATGTCAAAGACATCATCAACAAGATGATTTTCAGAGAAGAAAAGATCATCAACAATGGGAAGGTAACAAACCTTGGAAATGGAGCAATCAAAGAAGTCATCATCAACAAAGTGACTTCTCAAAAGGAAGATATCATCAACAATGGGAACGGCACAACCCATGGAAACGGCATAATTGGTAAACCGTATCTCCCGTTTGTATATGCATTTTATTTTCTGTCTTAATTGCAAAATGTATCTTCAAGTTTTTATTATATATTTATGAGTTTCAATATTTTTAAAAGAGACCTTGCATGTTTTTCAAAAACCTCTTGAGCATTTTATTAGACTTATGTGGCTTATTATCTCTTATGAAATCTTAATAGCATAAGCTCTTTTTGATATCTCATATTATTTGTCTACACTTGAATTTTCTATGAAAATGTTGTCTAAGAATTGTGTAGGACATATATTGGCTATTACGCCATCAAGTTTCTTAAACCATCGAGGTATGTCTACTCGTATCTTTTTTATAAACTCGATATTATGCTTATGCACATATCTTTCAAGATATTTCATTTTGACCACTTAAGTGCCCACTAATTGATCTTGCAAATGTTTTCTTTAAAAAAAGGCACTAAGTGTTTAGTCTCGTTTTCATCATTTATATGTTTTCCCAAAACCCATATTTGTTGGATATAGTCGAAACTTATATTTTTGCAAAGTTTTAAAACTTTTGGGGTGAAAAATCGAATTTTGGAAAACTCTGGGAGAAAGAAAAATCACCTGGGACGGTCATAGCAGGGGCGACCGGTCGCCCTGCACCTCGACCGGTCGCACCCCACCTCGACCGGCCGCCCGGGGTTATTTTTCACTTATAAACGATGCATTCTTCACTTTCGAAAGCAACAAAAATCCCCCAAACCCTTATCAAAGATATTTTACCTCTTTTTCTTTAAAATATTCAATTCTTCATCATTTTCACGATTCTTGTTGCTAATCTTCTTTTTTTTTCACAAGAATCTTACATATATAGCTCCTCCAAAGAATTCCACCGTCGAAATCCCATCTCCAAGCGTAGAAGGGGCGGAGAGGGTTCGTCAAGAAATCGGCAAGAGGAAGCGAACAAAGGATATTCGAGCCGCTCAAAGAAACGTGGCTCAAGAAAGTGATGATGCTCAAAATCCCATTCTCTCTCGGGCCCAAATTACCGAGGAGCTACGCGAACGATTTCGCTCCAAAATTGCCGTTGGGCGAAAGGTAAAAAATCCTTTGTTACTCAAGCCCCTAATTCCCACAATGTTCTTAATTTCATTCATAAATATGCGGAATGGTATTATGAGGACTCGGGAATGGGAGGAAAGTCGATTGCTCGGACTAAAATGTGTCGTTTTAGTTCATTTACGAATGAGTATCCTACGATTAGAGGATTTTTGAGGAGCAAGGTTGGATGTATTTATGGGAACATGCTTATGTGTTGTATGATGATGATATTATCCAACTCTTTTATGCCATATGTGGGTCGAATATGATAATGATAGAAAGCCGATTGCCGTTAATTCGCTTATAAAGGGTCGTCATTTTAGATGGACTCCCAATGATATTTGCCGCTTTTACATGTTAGAGAAGGTGGTTGGGATTATTTCTCTTGTGGGACTTGGAATGATGAAATGTTGGGGTGTCGATGAAAGAAGTCAAGGCGTATTTGGGAGTATGGCCTAAGTATTCTTTGTTGGCAATGACACTTGAGCATCGCATTTTATCGGTCATTGTCGCATATTGCATTTGTGGTAAGTCGGGAAAGATGCCTAGCAATATGGATTACTTTTTGACTTATAAGATTCTTTAGGAGGAACCACTTAACTTTGGTGTCATACTTATTCATGTCTTATCGAGTCCATCACTCGAGGTAATAAGAAGTTGGTCATGGGAAATTGGATTTGTAAACTTCTTATTCAATCGGGACTTCCTTCCCGTCGGAGTTTAACTCGGAAGTTTTTCAAAATGACTTCGACATTGATAATATCACCCAAATAGTCACGATCTTAAGAATATGGACATCCGACCTACCAAAATGGCTAGAGGCGGAGGTCAAGAGTCCCCCGATCCTAATGACATCTTTGATGACGCGGGGCCGCAAGATTGGTGGAAGAAGGCGAACCGAGCAATCCGGAGGGTAATCTGGTGCTCAACCGCCTGAGGTATACTCAAGCCGAATTTGATGAGATGAGGGCTTTTCATGAGACGAGGTATGAGGCTTTGGAGCAAAAGACCTCTAAAATGCAAAAGTCTATCGGCAAGTTAAAGAAATTCATCAAGGACTTTATTCCGGAACTTGCTTCTCCTCGGATGAGGAATGATGTTACCCCACCCCTTTACTTTCTAGCATTTTCATTAATGATGTTTTGTATTTTGATGAATCTTTGTAAAACTCATTTGTACTAATGATATTTGCTTGTTTTTCTTAAAAGGGTTAATATTGCAAGTTGATAATGACTTGAGGATGATCATGATTTTTGATGGAGTATTTGATGGTAAAAATACTCTAAAGCATTGTTTGATAATTGGTATGAAGTACTTGATGGTAAAAGTGCTTTTTTATTGCGTTGATCATTTTGCTTAGTTGGATATGTTGGGACATTTGATACATGTATTGTTGAAAGCATGACTTATTACTTGATGGTTGCTCTAATTTTTGGCATTTGTAATGCCTTGATCATTCTTAGCTTATCTCAATTGGGTTGAACCCTTGAGAATCTACTTTGAGCTTCTTAATTGATGAACATATTATTACATATGGTGCATGTGATTTTTTGAGCTTTGAAATGAGGTTGATTGATGATATGCAAATTTTTGGCTTGAACCATTTACAAAGGTTATATACAACCTCTTCTATTTTCACGCACACAAGGTGTTTGTTAAAATGTCGCAATGAAAATTTCAACTTCTACATGATTCTCTCGCTTCCACAAGTCTTCAATACTCATTGAGATCATGTTTTGGGAAACAAAACGAGCGTATGAACTCATCATGATACATTTCTCCCATTTTCCTTGGTTTTTAAGCTACATTGCTCAATGGTTGATAAACCATTTCTTTAAGCGCACTTTGATATACTTCTATGATGTGTTCACCATCCTAACATTCTTTTGATGATTCCAAAGGGGAGAAAAACAGGATATTGGCTCATTAGCTCAAAAAAGCTAATAAAAGCTTGTCATAAAAGCTATAAGCTATGGCTCATAAAAGCCATATGTTGTGATTTATTTTTAGTCCAAATTGTTGCTTGATGGACTTATATTATTATTTAATGTTGTTTTGTGACGGGGAGCTTATAAGCTCTTGAACAAATTGTAAAAGCTAAAGCTTTTAGCTTATGGATTATTGCTCTTACTTTATTCTTGATGTCTTTGTGGATAGGGGAGCTTGTGCTTATTATTGAGAATATTTACTCCTACTTGGTTGCTTTAATATTTTTGAAAATTTTGGTTGCTTCCAAACGGTCAAATGTTTTTACCGGAAAATCATTTCTAAAATTGCTCTCTTAGTTTGTGTAAAAATTGTTTTGGTTTGTAATCATCAAAAAGGGGAGATTGTTTGATACATGTTTTTATCTTAATTTTGATGATTTTATTTTATCACCAAAACAATGTTTTTAAGGTTGTCCAAATACTCCTAAATGATTTAAAATGATTTTAATATTTTCCGGAGTATTTTCTCAAAGTTTATTTTAAATCTAAATTGGACAACGCTTTTAATGATTTTACGTTTTTGGGTTTTCACTCTCAAACGATGTTTCTAAATGTTGTCCTAATACTTCCGATCGGTTTAAAATGTTTTTACTAAATTTTCGGAGTATTTCTTGAGTTTTATTTTTCGACAAAAATTGGACAATATTTACTGTCTCGTGGTCGGCCGGTACCCTATAGGGCAACCCGTACTGAAGATGTTTTTAGAAACAGAAAATGAGACGGAAGAAAAAAAAACAAGCGGTCGGCCCGTCGCATGGGGCGTCGACGATCCCGGTCGGCCACCGCGCCCAATGGTCGACCGGTACACTGCAAGTTTCTTTTTTGAAACAGACTCAAACCCTTCGTTTTTTTGTTTAGGGGGACCGGTTGAAATAGGGTCGGCCGTCGAAGCTACGTCGGCCGTCGCCCTGTTGTAATTTTCAAAGTGTTCTCTTTTTCTCTTATCTCTGTGCGGCCGCCGCCTATGTATTGACAAAAATATGACCGTTTGACAAACACATTTCCTTAAATTGTGGGATTGATTTCTAACAGCTATATTCTTGATTTTAATTGTATTTTTACTGTAGATTTTCAATCCCCAGAGGAGCCTATGTTTGATCAATCATCTCATATATAGAGGAAGTTTTGGAGCAACCAATACAACAATTGAGATACAACACAACAAGATACACTTCAAGCAAACACTTGGTCTTTCATAGTCATTATTCTTGTTGTAAAATTGCCTAGCTTATCACTTTCACATCTTTGAGGTCTAGGCTATTCTTGATTACACTTTGCACTCAAATTGTATTATTCATTATTGAGTTGTAATCTTGATTTTTGGTTATCATTCAAACACAAGTTATCCTTGTGAGTGTTCTTGTAGTAAGAGCACACTTGGATGATTTAGGTGATAGGTACAAGAAGATTGTGGTAATCTTCTTATTTGAGGTGTTGAAGAATTCGGTATTCTTCAAGGTTGAAGATTGTGGTAATCTTCAAAGGTGCCGTTGAAGGAAGATTGTGGTAATCTTCAAAGGGAGATTGTGGTAATCTCGAAGGTGGTGTTGAAGAAGAGTGTGGTGCTCTTCAAGGTGTTGTAAGTTGAATTTGTATTAATTTTGGTAATTAATAAAATTCTTTTTCTTTTCGAAATCCATCCCTGATATCTTTGGGGTGGTAGAGGATTAGGCCCTAGGTGGGTTGAACCTCTTTAAATCAACGTGTGTTGTTTACATTCCGCACCTTCATTATTTTGTTTGAGCATTCGATTGTTAAAAGAGGACGAAATCGAAAAGATGGAGATAATCTATTCACCCCTCTAGATTATCGTAGCCGCTTGGACTTACAAGTGGTATCGAGCCAAACTCTTTGGCAAGCTCGTTTCACATCGCGAGTGAAGAGAAACGATCGTCGGCCTGAACGAAGCTCAACTTTCCGCACCTCCTCCACCAAGCCACCTCGGTTTGATTCCAAAAATTTTATATTTTGGAAAGAAAGAATGGAATGCTATTTACAAGGTTGCGGGTTCGATATTTGGAACACCGTCATCAATGGAGAATCCATTCCGATGAAAGATACACCACACACCTCAAAAGGCTTCAAAAGCTCAATGATGAAGAAAAGAAAATCATCTCCTTAAACGGTAAGGCTTTAAATATTTTGTATTGTTCATTTACTAATTTAGAATATGAACATATTGTAGGAATAAAGTCGGCACATGAAATATGGAAAAATTAGAAGCCATCTATGGAGTATTTGCAAATGAAAGGAGTCAAACAAAAGCATCTACTTCTCAAGATCATACAAGCTCATATCTAAGGAATAAGCCTCCTACAACTTCCAATTATGAAGAAGTTGAATATTGTTTTATGGGCATCAATGAAGAAAATGAGGTATGTCTTAAACCTCTACTTTATATGATATTGTCATTCAAAATGATTATAGTGATTTACAAAATGATTATGATGAACTTCAAAATGAATTCCAAAGCTTACTTGTTAGATACAAAAATTTGAAAAAGGAATTCAATATTTTGAAAAATGATAAGGATAATTTATTTACTTCTATGGGAAGACCTGCCCCAGGGTAAGACCTGCCTTTGGGTAAATACATGCTTCTATGGGAAGACACCCCTGTGGTAAGACTGTCTCCTCGGGTCGACCTGCTATGGGAAGACACCGCCTAAGGTAAGACTGGCCTCGGGTATGACCTGCTTCTATAGGAAGACCTTCCTGGGTAAGACACTGGCCTCGCATGTATGACTTCTATAAGAAGACTGCCTCGAGGTAAGACCTCGCCGGGGTATGACTGCCCAGGGTAAGACACGCCTCGGGGTGTGACCTCTTCTGCGGGAAGACTGCTCCCGGGTAATACTTGCCTCCGGGTATGACACAACTTCTGCGGGAAGACTGTGATCATTAAATGTGAAGGACATTTTGATGTGACATAAAACATAAAGGTGAGGTAGACTGCGAGAAAGTAACTACAAAGTAGGGTAGACCTAAATAATTATGAGACTTGATAAAAGGAGGTAAGATCATCCTCATTAGGAGGATCTTTTTTACATTCAACTCTTCCATATTTTTTTTATATACATACTTCTTTTGATAAACCTTTACTAACTTGATCGTAGGAGTGCTAATGCCTTGGAATCCTCCGGTAGTCTTGTGCGAAAAGCGGAAGGTCAAGTTAGGGATCTTGAGCGATTCTTTTTGGGACTAATCACTTAGCCACCGATTCGCCTCCACCCATTTGCTAAAGTAATCCACTACCACTATAAGAAACTTACGCCGACTGTGGGCAATCGGGAAAGGTCCTACGGTATCTATACCCCACTTGGAGAAAGGGCGGGGTGAACTCATTATTCCCAGCTCGGCTACCGTTGATGTATCGAACCGTGCTTTTGGCACTTCTCGCATGGTTTTACTAAGACTTGACTTCTTCCTTGATCTTTGGCCAAAAATACCCAGCCCCTGGTAGTCTTCCTTGCCGCTGGCTCTACTTCCCATGAGCCCCGCACGCTCATTCATGTATTTCCCGAGTACATATCGACCTTCCTCTTCCATAAACATCTTAACATAGGTCCTTCAAACGTTCTTTATACAAATGATCTCCCACGATACAAAACCTCATCGCCCGAGCCTCGAACTCGAGGCCGCTTTATGCTTGTCACAAGGCAAACGTGCCTTGCTCAAAATCTTGAAAAAGGGAAAATCTCCAATCATCTCCATCGTTTATCTCTCATACCTCCATTTCAATACTTTGGAGGAGCCTTAAAACAAAATGGTAATCTTCCTTGTGCAACAATTATCACCGAGCTAGCTATCTTAGCTAGGTGGTCGGCTTTGACATTTTCCTCCCGAAATTTGTTCAAGTTTGAAAAGGGTGAAACTTTTGACCATCCCTTCTATTATCGATACATATCTTTTCATTCGATCCTCTTTTATCTCGAACTCCCCCAATATCTGGTTGGTTACCGACATGGAGTCCGAGTATGCTATTAATGACTTGACTCCTAAATTCAAAGCCATCTTTAAACCTCTTACCAATGCCTCGTGCTCGGCCTCATTGCTTGAAGCCTTGAACCTAAATTTAATCGCAAACTCCAGGTCTTCCCCGGGAGTTGGTGAGCATGATCCTTGCTCCGCTACCGGTGGATGTGGACGACCCATCTACATGTAGCAACCACTCGATCGCACCTCCCCGGCATCATCACTTGCAAAAATCGGCTAGAGCTTGACCGCTTAATAGAGATCCTTGGCGACACTCGATGTCAAATTCCCCATCTCAATAGTCCATTTGATCATCCTCCACGACACCTCCGGTTTTTCCATGACCCGCCCTATAGGCAAATTAGTGTATACCACTATCTTATGCGATAAAAAATAAGGTATTAATCTCCTAGTTGCGGTCACCAATGTCAACCCCGCTTTTTATACCTCCGAATACCGGACTCCACCCCATGAAGGAGTTTGCTTATGTAATTAATTGGTAATTGTCATCCGAGCTCTTCTCTTAGTAATCTTTGCACTAACAGTGACTCCTTCTGAGATAGGTATAAGTATAGGGCTTCTCTCTTCACCGGCTTAGTCAACAATGGTAGTTTAGATAAAAAGATTTTGAGCTCCCCAAAAGCTTCCTCATATTCTCTTGTCCATTCGAACTTGTTTGCCTTTCTCAAGACCTTGAAAAATGGTAGACTTCTCTCACCCGATTTGGATATGAAATGGTTAAGAGCGCGATCCTCCCCGTGGTATTTGCACCTTATTAATGCACGTAGGGGACACCATATCCTGAACCGCCCTCACCTTTTCGGGTTTACTTCTATTCCCTTTTCGGTTACCATGTATCGAGGAACTTACCCTACCGACCCCAAAGAACACTTAGGTGGGTTGAGCTTAAATCCCAAATTTTCTTAGTACCCCAAAAGTTTCATCCAGTCTGTGTGAGTCTCCGCTTGTTTACTCTTCACCAACATATCATCCACATAGACTTCCATATTCCTCCCGAAGTGACCTTTAAACATCCTATCCACAAGCCTTTTGATACGTAGCCCCTGTGTTTTTCAACCCAAACGGCATTACCACGTAGAATATGTTCCTAATGATGTTATGAAACTCACTTTCTTTTGATCCTCCTCGCCTAAGCGAATTTGATGATATCCGTACGCATCCATCATACTTAGAAGTTAAATGCCGAGTCCACCAACCGATCTATTCGGGCAATGGGTAATAATCTTTGGGGCATGCTGCGCTCGGATCGCGGAAATCAATGCACATCCTAAAGGTCTCCCCTTTAGGAACTAGAATGGCGTTAGATAACCACTCGGGAATTGAATTTCCCGATATGGCCAACTTCTAACAATCGGCAACTTCTCCTTGTACAATTCCATCTTTCTCCGCCCCAAAAGGTCTCTTCTTAACCTTCACATGTCGTACCCTTTATCCACATTAAGATGATGAGTAACTGTCTTTGGATCCACCCCTTGCAAATAGATCAAATTCGGTCTACCTATAATAGCATTATAAGCGAAATATAAATCTACAACAAGAAAGGTTACCATGAGAGTCTTTTGCAAGGGATACATCCTTGCTGATATTGGCAAGGCGAATCGCCCCATCAGCTTCACCATGCCTCCCGAACCCGGGGGCTATTTCCACCACCGTGTACATCCATCCCCAAGTCCATCTTTAGGTAAGCATCATAAGATGAATATTGTGAGTTTCCCGTGTCAATCATGACCGAAACTACTTCAAAGTTCGCCATATTAATAGTTATCACCAATGCATCATTATGCGGCAGATCGACACCCTAATGTCCCCTGGGCGAAAACACACTTGAGATCCTGGCTTCACTCCCACCTCCATCAAATTTCCTTTCGCCATTCTAGTATGTGCCTTCCTAGCCTGTTTGAATCCCCATCCGTGGGCCCCCACTATCATGTGAATTGTGCCCTTAGCGGTGGGTGATCCTGGGAGCTACGATAGCCTTTTCGACCCTTTTACCCTGGTGAGGCCGACTGCGTGGGTCCCGACCTCGGGTCCCGAGCGACTCTCGCTTAATCCGATTCGCAACCATCCATTCCGCACCATCCTCTCTATCTCATCCTTAAGATGACGACACTCCTCGATGGATGGAACTCGAAAACAAATTCGACACAGGTTTATGGGGAATGTTAGAATAATTCCCGGCCACTTCAACTCCTTATGGTTTGCCATGGCCACCAAGACTGAGCCCCGGAGCCACCAATGTATAACTCTGGTCTCGACCGCCTCGCTAGAAGACCCTGGTCGGCTATCTTCCCTATATCTCTTGGGATTAATTTCCGCGAGCCTTCCCATTTTCCCTCTTTTTGTCCTTTCCCTCATCCTTCTTACTTTTTGCACTTCTTCTAAATTTATGTATTTCTCCCTAGCTAAGAGATCATCAAAATCTTTGGCCGACCTCTTGCTACTCGACCTAAAGAAATCCCCTCCCGCAACCATTAGGAGAGAGAGCACTTTGGCCAACACCTCCGAGTAGGCCGAGGCACCTCTGGGCGGCTGTGGTGAATCCTTTTATATAGCTACGCAAGGGTTCCGACTCCCCTTGCTTGATATTAAGAAGCGTTAGAGGGTTCTTTGATGCTTTCTCGGTGGCAACCGATGTAAGAAAGTCGAACTAAATTCCTTGAACGAGCATGGGAGGCTGCGAGAGTTGGCTAAACCATTGTTGCGCGGACTTGGATAAGGTAGTGAGAAAAACCCTGCACTTGACAACACCCTCAGAACACTTGTGGAGGAGCGCGGAGTTCTCGAATCGGCACAAATGTTCCCAGGGATCCGTCGTGCCATCATACTCGTAATTTAATGCCCTGAAATTATTTGGCAAGTCGTCCGTCATCACTATCTCCTTGAATGGTACGCCCTTTCTCACTGGCTCCTTCTCCTTCAAAGTACTCCTCAACTCCCTAACCTCCCTCTGCAAGTTACCTACCAACTCAACCACGCCACCCTCTCCGTCCGGTCCCCTTCCTTCCACAGGTAGGGAGCCTCCCTCTCTACCCTTTCGACCCCTTCCCTCCTTGCTAACGCCGCCCTCTTGCACCTTCGATCAGCGCCCCCAGCTGCTCCCTCGTAAATTGCAATGTTTCACTAGCAAATTCCACGCCCAAGTTTACAGGAGGCAGCCTAGCAGCGAGCGGGACAGATCCTACTCCGGGGGTTTCCACAGCGACCCCGCCCCTTTCTAACTCTGAACTACCCGAAATATTCTCCTCCAGCTGGATCCATGATTCCTTTGCCCCTATCACCTACCCCACTCATACTCACGTCTTAAAACCCAAATGTTCCCACAGGTGGCGCCACTTAATTAGTCCCATAAAGAACAACTCAAGATCCCTAACTTGACCTTCCGCTGCCTTCCTGCACAAGACTACCGGAGGATTCCGGCGTTAGCACTCCGACGATCAAGTTAGTAAGGGTTGATTTAAAAATACACTCCAATAAAAGACTAGAATAATATATATGAAAAAAAGATACCTCAATCTCTACATTTTTCTCTTATTTATAGCTTTTTACAAGGACTTCATGATCCACGTGTCTCTTCCCTAGTGGTTCTTTCATCTAGGTGCCAGGTCATACATTCCCGATCTGTTTAATGAGTAACTAAATGTCAGACTGACCTTTGTCATAGTTACTATCTATCCCATCAAGCCGTATGAGCATTTAAAACCCCTCGGGCCGTGCGTGCAATCGCATCTCATTAATGCCCCACAGGTCTTGCCTAGGATGCATTAAATGCGCATCAGGTCGGTTCTGACACCGATGACTTTATGTCCCTTCGTGCCTTTTCCGAAATGGTACTCCCGTCATAGCTAGTTAATGATTATCAGGTTATCTCTGACTTTTAACGTACAACCCTTTCGAGCCTCAGTAGTTCTTCCTTATATTAGTACATTCTTAGGTGCGGGCCGGGGAAGGTGCGGGATAGAACCAGATCGATCATCCTAATCCATGCTGAGGCTGGTATCATCCAGGTCTGGCTGGGAAGACCTAGTATAGTGTCGAATCAACTACTCCACCGCCTTACACTGATATCGTCCACGTCTGGCTGGGAAGACCTGGAATAGGGCCGGATCACCCTCCCAAGATATGTCTACTCAAAAATTAATTTTTGTATCTACAAAATTTTCAATGCGATGCCCTAATTATCCTGCAAAAAAAATCAATATGATGTTTCACAAGTCAAAAATTCTATACACTACCTAGTTACTAAACTATATAAATTATATCGTGGCAATCTGCAGTTTCATGATATAAATGCACAGTAAAAATTATATCGTAACTACCGGCTCCACAATAAATTTATAGCACGAATATCATCTTCAAAATATTTTTTGCGGTAATTAAAAGAGAGATGAGAGGGAAAATTCATTGTTTATAATGTTTAAAAGCAATAAAAACAAGTGAGAGAATTTTGGTAAAAGATCGGAAAAATGTTTAGAAAATATAGTTTTTTAAATAGACTTGATAGAAATTAAAAGAGTTTTTCTTATCCGAATTTGTTACTTCCTGCCATTTCAATATATATATTTGATATATTCTTTTTGGGTATCTATCCGTCTCGATAGAAACACAAATGAATATTACAAACTCGATAATAAGCTTACAATACAAAGACTACTCTAAGACTC
Organism: Rehmannia glutinosa; assembly: GCA_016081115.2. NCBI lineage: Eukaryota > Viridiplantae > Streptophyta > Magnoliopsida > Lamiales > Orobanchaceae > Rehmannia > Rehmannia glutinosa. Next base: position 229,993 of record JABTTQ020000848.1, on the reverse strand, counting down.
AATAAAAAAAATTACAGGAAGTAAAATATAACAAACATAACAGGGTAAAAAACCCTAAGGCTCGATATTAATTATCGGCCCGGGACCAAGCCACAAAAGTCTCACCACAAAGAAGTTCCTTCAAGCCTGTACCGCAAAGATCCCTCGGAAACCCTATATCGGACCTCAACCCACCCAAACCCTAATCACTCAGGAAGTAAGATCTTGTACATGAAGAAGGTGGACAACACAATAGATCACTCGGATCTCACACCCCTACTCACAAATTCATACAGTAAACTCCAGCAAGAGACTAGATTTGAGAGAGAGAGAGAGAGAGATAGATGAGCGCGAAACACACAAAAGTTTCGAGAGATATTGGGGTAGATAGAGGAGTGAAAGATACCAAAAGTTGATTTAGGGTTCAGATGGGGGCTAATATAGGTGAGACAAGTGGCTCAGATCAAGTGTAGTAATTGGACAGTTAGGATCACACAACTAGGGTCCGCCACTACAAAAAAAACCTCTGTTGTAAAAATCCCCGCCTAACCCCGATTAATCTTCGCCTAGGCGCTAGGTCCCCTTTGTCCGCCTATGATTTTTTGTCCGATTAGGCCCGCCTAATCCCACCTGTACTCTGTCTAACCATGCCTAGGCTCGCTGGCGCTGGACCCTAGTCTCGCGCCTCCGAACGCCTGGCGCTTTTTACAACATTGAAAAAAGCGTGTTTAGTGACGCTAAAATTTTCACTTGGCACAAGGTATATTACCACGCTTTTGAAAACGTCATGAGTGTGTTGTTAAATTTGATGTCACGAAAATATCCGTGACGTAAGATCTATGTGTAGGTAACTCTCATTTCTGACGTTTTTATCAAATGCATCATTAAGTAGTAACGTTATTTTCTGTCACAATTAATAAAGATACAATATATTTTAAATAGAGGGAAAAGATTGAAAATGGCCTAATTTTAAAAGCCATATACAAATTTAGCCTCACTTATTCAAAAGTTCAAAATAGCGTTCTTTTATGAAAAAAATCCCAAAATACCCCTTATATTGAATTAAAGGTAAACTAAGGGTTTTAAAGGTTTTAGGGGCCCGTAAAATAGTATCGAGCCTAGGTTTATTAAGAACTTTTAGTTAAATTTATTATATTTATGTAATTAACAATTGTTGAGGAGAAATTACTCCGAGATTATGGATCCGGACCGATGTCGAGATGTACCCCTTACAGGACATATCGTCAAATATTGATGATGTATGCACAAGAACACCTTGACCCCGGTTTCATCTTTGGGAATACCAACATGAAGAAAAAGACCAGGCATGAGCCGAAGGGAAAACCTTAAGCAATACAAAATGCGAAAGCGAGAATATTATAAGCGATTCACGGATGCTTAACTGGACCACTATATGTTCAACTTGATGAACCTTCAAGAAACGGTTCATGAAAATTCTCATCGAACAATGATTCTGATGGAGTACCGAGTGGAACAAGATACTTCCATACAAATCTAAGTTCTCCGAAGATCTTAGAGAAGTCGAGAAGACGGTGCGAGAATTATGGCAACCGCCATATTCATCTACCAAAGACAAGTTCATCGAGATCCGAACTGGATGGAGACGATGGTGAAATATCGAGAAGAAACTCTTAAACTCCTTCATGAAATTCAGAACGAGTCAACAACCTGGAGGACAGGGCCGAGTTCTTCCCGGAGGAAAGAACGTATAGATTTCGGGATAGTACCTTATTTACACCAAAAAGGAAACCAACCAGAAGTTATACTAAAAATGGCGGATGGGGATAAGCTCATTGCTCTAATCAAAGGAAAATCCATCAAAAATTAAAAAGGATGGATATGGAAAAGATGAATCTTAAAGATCTACATGACCTTGCGAATCCTTCGCATGATTAGGAATTGTAGATTTAAAGATGAACACAGGAGATGGAACATTGGTCACTTATGATCCGGCGGGAAGACCAATTCCACCACCACCACCATTAATCTTAATGTCAAAGAAAGTACGGGTTCGAATCATGGAGCTCGGGATAGAGAATGCCACACGCTGGGATTCACGATCGGGAGTGATCCACTTTCGAGAGAGACAGGAGGTCGAAACCTCTTGCGGGAACTAGACAACCTCTTTGGAAGGCCGAATGTTTATCGGGCGCCTTATGGAAGATCGTACCTCGACCCATACATCCATATGGGTTGATGTTAAATCTAGACATCCCGATTTTAAAAATAGAGAAGTTCTCATTGATGAATGGGCTTGACTATGAGAATTTCAAATGAACCCTCGATCTTACAAAGGATTCATTCATTTTACTTATTGAAATGAGTCTTGAAGGATCGGTGAAGATTGCTTGGGATATGACCGATGCTAGTACAAAAGGTTCGGTCACATCGGAGAATCACTTAAAGGAATTGTCGATGGTATGGCAAAACTATTCAAAATCCGTTCATCGCCACGAGTTATTTCGAGGATTAGAGGATGAAAAAAAGAGATATAAACAAGCCCTCTATAGCCTTGAGTTATATGATATTTGTCATATTGACGAATATATCAAGTTGTTCACCGAATACCGGTGGAAATCTAAGATTGAAGAAAAGAAAGCTGCACAGCTATTCTTTGCCAAGATTCCGAGTCCCTGAAGAGAAATGCTTATCAGGGAATACAAGGATGGAGCGGAAGTAGAAACTGTGGCCAGAAAAATGTCTTTCCTAAAGGCCAAGTTATCGAATGGTGTTACCAAGCGGCTCTGTCACAGAATTACAAGAGATTAAGAGAAATTAACAAAGCGGTTCCTCTATGTTGCATGGATAATGACATCCCAACAATTGTGAGAGGTCAACCAAGGTGGCACAAAAAGAAGAAGGAGCAAAGCCATCCATACCGCCGAGGAAACATGATAAAAAAGCGGTCTTCATGGAGACCTACAAGGTTTTGTCAAAACAAAAAGCCCGAAGTTACAAAACGGGGCAAAGACCCGGCCTAAGTAGGAGTAGAGCCTCTTCATCGGGTTTAATCAAGCAAGTACCGAGTAGAACACCGGGGAATGAGAACTTTCGGGCGTGCTCACATGTAATAACAGAATATATATATATATATATATATAAATATAGATTAATTTGTAGTAGAACACTAATTAGACAATAACCTAACACATAACAAAAAAGGAGTGGATGAAAATTTTAGCCAACCACCCATTAATCCAAGTGCCCTAATAATGTAATAAAAAAAATACATTTCCATTAGATCTTGTTGGCCTATAAATAGGAGGTATGTTGTTAGCATTTTATCAAAGAAAATTTCCTAAGAGCTACATAGTTAAATACTGCAAATTTGAGAGAGAATTTTATAAAATTGTGAGCAAAGTTTGAGTGTGTTTTCTAAAATTTTATGAGAATATATTTTAGTGAGCATATATAGAAAACGAAGGGGTCGAAGATTAAGAGTTTTATTGTTCATTTTCTACATCGAATATCTGCGAATATTAAGGTTGGGATTTCCATATTATTTGTCTTTATTTAATGTTTCATGATTGTATTTTATTAATTGCAATATATGTCAAGAGAAAGTAAATTCATATAAGCTAAGGGCCATGAAAAGGGTCCGGGATCAAACGTATCTTCGGGGTGAACCCGCAATGCTATATCACGATGGCGGCGATCGGAGAAATTAATGAATTTATTGTTGTAATTATGTGAATGCTTTTCATGTTTATATTAAATATTGACAGATATATATATCCCTCTTGAGCGAGGTGAAGCTCACCCCTATTATTATCATGACTTTCAGGTTGAGGAATCCATTGAAGATATGATGATGTGGATGGTGGAATAAATCATGTTATATTTATATTTTGAATAATTATGATCGGACTAAAGTTTGGATTTATGTCTTTAATTTTTCCCATTTATGTTTGGGATAATTGTTGAATATTTAATTTGGAATATGTATTATTATTTTTATTGTTATTATTATCAGTATATTTTTTTCCTTAAGAGATAAAATTCTAAATCAACTTTTTGATAATTATTGGGATCACTTTAATTTATAAATTCGTGTTTTCTTAATATATTTTAGAGTACTTTAATTTCATAAAATTGGGTCGTTATCATCACACGAGCAAATGAAAGTTTCAAAGATCAGAATCGCTGGACATGCGGAGCAAGAGAGCATATCTCAAATCGGATTGCCCAGACAATAACGAGTCGGACGGTTCGAGGCCACACAAGAAATCGAGGAAGGCTGTCTATTATCAAGATCTTATACAAGTGTATCAATTTGAGGATATACCTCGGATGAAAGCATCTATGAAGAAGAGATCTATTCTCAGCGATGGAAGTGACTCAGGCTCGAGAATCGAATGAAGAAGAAATTCTTGAAAGATACGATCGGGGAGGATATGTCGATTCCTCTCTCACACTACTGATTTCTCATAAAACTCTTATGACAATCGTGAAGGAAGATCCAAAGCTTCAAGTCTATGATGGATTTACAATTGGAGCTATGGAAAAAGCAATGGATAAAATTGGGTTTCGTAGAATGAAAAACACCAAATTATCCACAGGTAACAATCGGAGAATTTGCTATTCCGATGGAGTTTCTGGTAACCTTATCGAGTGCGATTGGTCCCTATTAAAGAAATCCAGGAGATCAAAAGCGAGTTAAAAGAAAAGTTGCAATTGGAGCCATAAGAGTCATTATTAAAGCAACATTCAAAGAAGGGATAGATTCGCCACTCAATCGGCTATCTTTGACAAGCGAATCTCAAACCTCAGGATTTATGCCTTGGAGCGATTCTGAGAAATTTGTATCTTTGGGAAATTGACATTTAATGTCTATCCTAGAATTGCATACAATCCGAGAGATCGAGATTTCAAGAGAGTCCTAACCCTTCATCAAGATTTCAAAAGAGATGATTTGATGAAAGAAGGGAATAGACCTACTCGATCACATCAAGATACCTATGCTCTCTCGAATACACATCATTGAAGTATTCTTGAGAAAGGAATTTATTGAAGTCCCAAGGATTTTCGAGGACTTTGTTAGGGTGGTTTTACCGAGAGATTATTGAGTCTCCAACTATCAAGGAGATCGATATGAAAATACAAGATCAACCGATCTTCAACAAAAGCCGAAGTCTTAGAGTTGAGCGAAGGATGTCTTTCCAACGAGCGAAATGACGAGTAGCGTTGTTGGGAAGAAAGGAGACCAAGTGCGATTCCGTGTATCTCGGATATTTTCAAAATAGCGGGAAAGAGCGAAATGTCGAGAAGGATAGCGAGAAGTTGAAGTAATATTCGACATCACTCAAAAGGATAATATTTTTCCTTGTGATGTTCTATATTATCTCCAACAACCAATAGTTGGACGGTATCAAGGAAGCTTTGAAGATAGGTGAAATTGAGTGACTATCACAGGGAGTTACGGAAAAATCCCGAACAATTAATACCGGGAATTGAATTTATTGAGGATCATAAACCTTGAGAAAGATTACAAGACGGAATGGAGTTCACAATGGCTAATAACGGAATCTGAGAATCAAATGACCACTAGTCCATTCTCCACATACATTTCTATTGGAATGTTATATCTCAATACAAAGCCGAGTATTTTGCCGCCTATATTGATTCAAAAATGCCGAAATATGTATTGCAAAGCGGATGTTTTTCCTAAAGAAATTGGAGAAGATTTACCACTATTGTAGGAAGAGATTTCTCTAAAAGGATTCTTATCCTTAATAAGGGAATTAAACAAGCGAAATCATGATCGGAGGCGCGTGCGGTACCCGTGGTACAAAGTGAAGATGCCACCAATCTATCTCCATGATACAGTGCGAGATGTTTTGCTAGGAAATAATTTCCTACAAACATTCAAGTGATTTACACAGAAAATGAGACAAAAGACTTTTTTCACAACATTATGTGATCATAAGATTATTGTCCGAGAGATCATGAGGAAGCATTTTACTGAGAAAAATGCCTATTAATTTTCGCACAAGCGTAGAAGTCATCAAAATGGGCCAGGCCCGTCAGCCAGCCCGCCCGCCTAAGGTAGGGGGTGGGTTAAGTATTTAGTAGCCCGCCAAAGGCGGGCCTAAACGGCAGAACTAGCCCCTTGCCGCGGGCTTGGCGGTCAGTTAGAGCGGCGGGCTAGCCCGCCTTTGAAAAATAAAAAAAAAGAAAAAAATGAAAAATTAGATAAAATAGACAAAACAAATAGGATAATTGATTTTTATATTTTTATCTCTTATAAAAGTATATATAATATTTTTATAAAATATGTACTTATTATCCATTAGTATATTTAATTCATTAAAATTAATAATATGAATAAAAAATATTTTTTTTTTTTTTTTTTTTTTTTTTTTTTTTAATTTTTGGCGGGCAGCCCGCCCAACCCGCAGGCGGGTTGGGTTGGGTTGAGGTTTTCTCGGCTTTCCCCACGGCCCGTTTGACACCTCTAAGCAAGCGTGGTGATGAAGCCAAACTCGAAATCCAAAAATGGCGGATCGAAGGAAATTTGGTGAAGCTTTATTATCCTATAGACAATTCGGTTCTCCTCGAAAGGATAATAAGCTTTGGGATTATAACTTGTATTCATTCGAGTGCAAGGAAAAGAACGAGTTACTCTAGAGGTTATTGCGAATTAATGTTGAGCCTAATGGAGAGTCCGCAGAGTGACGTGACCTTAGAGGAACAAATATCACTCGAGGATATCAAGAAGAAGATCCAAAGGAATTACAATGAAGATCATTTGGCATGGTGGGATAAGAATGAGCTCAAAGCATCCTTAAAGGTTAAACCTGGAAAGGAGTACGAGTTCGTAAGATTAAAACCAATCTTTATGAACCGGGAGGATCGTGAGGATATCACGAGAAGATACTTAAGGAACATCTTGACCTTAAGTTAATTTCACCAGGAGTTTCTCCATACAAAGATCAGGATTCTTAGTCGAAACCATGGAAAAATCAAAAGAGGAAAGCGAAACTTTTATTAATTACAAAGGGATTAATAACATTTTGGAGTTCGACGGATACTATATCCCAAGCCAGAGAACATCCGGTTAATTGCATCAAAGGTGCCAAGATATTCTCAAAATTCGATTGCAAATCTGGATTTTACCGATTAAGATGGATGAAGAAAGCAAGAGTTCACGACTTTTCCACACCACAAGTCATTATATTTAGACGTGATGCCTATGGGATTGGCTAACGCACTACGATATATCAAAGGAAGATGGATAATATCTTCAAAGATTATTTCGATTTCATGTTCGTATATATCGATGACATTACGATCGCATCAAAGAACATAAAGGAGCATCTCAAACATTTGGAAATATTTTGGATGTTTGTCATAAGAGAAGGATTATTGCTTTCGGAAAAAAGAAGCGTGATTGCAACAAGACATTGAATTCCTAGGAATTGAGATCGATGAATGCGGAATTATCCTACAAAGTCATATTGTAGAAAAGATACGAGGATTTCCCGGATACATTGAAAGATAAGAAGCGACTTGAGTTTTCTTGGAGTTGTCAATTTTGGCTTTGAATGTTCATAAACAATCTAGCACATTACGGGGAAGGTGTTTAGCCCGTTGCTCAAAAAGGATGACGTATTCAAATGGGAGAATGAACATCAAGAAGGAATCAATCAACTTATAGAAGTCTCGCAAAAAGCTTCCGAAACTTACAATTCCACTCGATGAAGATGAACTGTTCTTTACACGGATGCCATGATTATTAGTGGGAAGCATTCTTACAAAAGTCACACCAAACGGAGAAGTGTCATGCATATATTGCGGTGTTTTTACGGTGAGAGCAACTCGGTGGCTTATCAACGAAAAGAATTCTTTGCGATGTAAAGGCTTTCAAAAAATGGCCTTTACTTTTACTTGGCTAAAAGTTTATCTTAAAATTGATAATTCAAGTGTTAAAGCTTTTACGAAAAACAAAATTGAATCAAAACCGAGAAAAGCTAGAATACTTAGATGGCAAGTCAATGTCAATATTATGATTATGATATTGTCATTATAAAATCTCATGAAAATGTTCTTGCAGATTTTCTAACAAGAGATGGAAGAAATTGAAGTTGATTCCATCCTCACAAATTTCAAGACATCTTGGAGACCAAATGGAAATGCTACTCCGAGAATTTGATACCCTGGTCATCAATGTTGATTTGGCAGGGAAATTACAAAAGAATGATCGGGACAAAGTAACCGATCGTATACGAGCATGTGTCCGGTCTCACTCTCGATTGAGGACGGCATTTCAAGGGCCACTCATCCGGGCTCCTAATAAGCAAACGGAGCGTTTAGAGCGCAGGCTCCCCAACCTCGTAGCGAGGATTCAAGTACCTCTAGCACAAGTCCTAAGTCGGCGAAATGTTGGCTCGAGGAAAAATTGATACTCCTGAGTCAAATCCCAAGTTATCACATCAACCCACCACGTCCGGGATAAAGGATGAAGAGATTAATCTTAGGCCTATGATGGGCACTTCTAAGATTGATACTAACGAGATTAATGTTTCTTCTTCTTGGCGAGAATATCGGCTAATCGGGAGAAACTAATCACCAAGCAAGGATATCTCCTAAAAAATAAAAATTGATACTTCGAAAATATCCAAGGGTTTGGATGTTACCAAATCCCACCACGAAGAAGTAAAGAGGTGGTAGGAATTTGGGGCTTTAGCCTCGATCTATACTACTTTACCAACCTTCCCAAAGATCACAAAATTACCAAAATGGATCCGAGGAAGAGCGTGTATAAGTGTTGGTCCAACAATGACACCTAAAACGAGGGGATATATTGGAGTCAGTATTTCATAAGTGCGGAACAGAGCCCGTCGGAAAAAGGTGGACATGAAGCCTTCCATTACATTAGCTTGAAGACCGGATGAAAGAGCCTTAAGAAATATCAAGAAGGCAAGTTCGGATGAAGTACAATTGGCCATGACTTTCATCAAGATCGATTACTACAAGAAGGGCATGGGGATTGTGGGTCTGTCTCATGGAGATGGACAAGGTCAAGTTTCCGTTCAAATTTTATCAAAACTCGAAAACGGATCTTTACTATTGAATACTCCGACAGGAAAAACTACAAGATTCGCAGAAGATCTATTTGAAAAGAAAAGAAATCTTACGTGGGGAAAACAAGTCGCGAAACTTGGAAATACGCAATATGGCTCATATCGGCCATTGGGAACTTAGTCTGTCTCGAATGTCAAAACCGGAAGAACCGAAATTTGGCAAAGGATTAGGCCAAAAATTGATCGAGAGAAGACCTGCGACGGAGAAGAAAAGTCACGAAGTATCAAAAGTTTGGGGACCACCAAAAAAGTAGATTCCCGACAAAGTTAAAGGAGAGTAGGAGACATGTGACTCAGGATAACTCACTCAAGAAAGAGACAAAAAGTGGGCCGGATCTAGTAATTGGCATCCAACTCATCAAGATGTCGATAATTCAAGTTAATGACGTAAGCAATGACGCGTCATAAGATTCCATATAACTAAAAGACGGAAAAAGAAGAGTTAGTTGGCTTTGGAGCACTTATCAACTCGCTTGGATACCGCATGACAAGGAGGGACCCAACCATGTGAAGATAGTAAAGTATTCCACTACTTTCGGCAAGTGGATGGGAGAATCCAGGAATAGAGCGGCCCTTACCTCTATATAAACGAGAGCTTTGGAAGGCTAAAGGCATCGAACATTTCCCTTAGTCTTCTAACAATAAACTTTCTTTGTAAAATTCATTTGTGAGTTTAGAATTTCAGTGTTTTCGATTTTAGTTTTTAATTTTATGTACAAGAGTGTGATAGCCTTTATGAGAGGCTAAATGATTTTTCCCTCCCAAAAGGAGATTACGATGTAATAAATTTTTCTTTAAGTTCTTAATAAAATAAAGGTTTGTTTGTTCAACATGTGTTCATAATGTACTATTGATTCATCCCTTCAAAGAATTATTTCATATGCCTGGTAGTAGGAAACGAACCAATTCTGTGTTGATTCTTTGAAGGAGTCGGATAACTTGCGCATCATCTTCCCGAGGTGAGGTTGAACAAGTGAGGAGTTGTTTGTCAAACGATCCGGGGCGATAATTTTCCGATTGGTGGTGTTGCGAGCCATCTCACCCTTGCAAGGTTGTTTCGGTTAAACAGGTATGAATTTTAAAGGGATTTATTAATTTTACGGAAGCATGTTGGGCCTGATATGGTCGTAATGGACTATTTCCATTTTCACCGTAAACCTTAGTTTGGAACGATAACCCCGAATCGAACATCTTTTAATTTTATGACTGTTAAGTTTATCTACTGAAACCTCGACATGATCTATTTAAAACCTCCGTATGGAGACTGGATCTAAGTAGGTGTAACAATGCCCCGAATGAAACAAGTAATAAAACTCGAAGGTGTCCGCATTCTCGATATCCGGAACGAATTTAATCATGTTTCCTTATTTGTTATAAAGGGTATAATGGGAACTTCAGTGAATATTTGAACTCTTTTAATATGGAAGACTATAGTTGTAACTGAAACATCAAAAGAGGCCATTCTTGAACATACCCCTTAAATAAAGCTTTGCTTACAACGTTGTTAAATTTAGGGACGCTATTAAGCTTCTTTAAAGTCACGACGCTTTTGAAAGTGTCATTAAAATTATGATGAATTTTACATTTCCAACTTTTATAAAATTTATTAAAGATCAACTACCGATAAGGGCAAATGATTATGCAGGGCCGACGATAGGCCCGGACATTGGACCGACTGGTGATACCTGGCATTGGGCGAAATGATGAGGCCCATAGCCTTAGGATGGTTTGTTAAGTGTTAAATAATGGGCCGATCCGTGGAGGCTTATAGCAGAGATTGGTATAGGGCTTATTTACTTGGGCCGGCCCGCTGTCGAGGCCCGAGTTCAAGTTGTGATGAGCCGACTGTATAGAGTCGGCGGTGTTGAGTGACTGTTGTGGGCGTGTTAAAGTTGAGCATGACCTCGAAGAATAGGTCGGTTCGGCCTATGAGATGTGTATAAGACCGGGATGTCTTGTAAGATTTAAAAGGTTTTGTATCAACACAAAGAGCCGACGTGTTCGAGAGATCGGAGGTGCCGTATTACAGCGTAAAATTAGGGTTTTTAATGAGATCCGATCCTAATCTAATGATGACTCGACACCAAATCGTAACGGAATCCCGGATTTTACGGAAACCCTAATCCGAGCTAAGGTATAAAAGGCCCAAGCCCGTTTTATTCTAACCTAATCTCATTTTTTTGTTACATTGCTTTTTTCTCTCTCTAGTCTTTGCTTCCTTCTCACAATCTTGACTTAAGCATCGGAGAGAGGCACGCCGAGCCCCCTCCGGCCCCCTTTGTGCAGGTTTCTTGGTGGTTTTAAATGCGGAAAGGTGATCGGGGGAAGAAGTAATTTTTGGGAGTAGTCAAGTGGCGCCGTCTGTGGGAATCATTGAGCGAGAGACGTGAGATTCGAGTTTTGGCTATGGAGGAGGTTAGGAGAAGTTTGGAAGATGATTTGAACCGCACGCCACCGGGAGATACTCCGGGCGTAGTCACGCGGAGGATGTTCCACCTCCGCCCCACCACCCCTGGTGAATGGCGGAGGCAAGCGTGCGAGAGGACAGGAGCGGATGGACGACGCTATATCCTGGAGTATAGATTTGAGTCCAATGTTCTTTGAACAATTGGGTGGCTTCATCACTAGAGTCATGGAGCGGACGGTGGAGAGACGCTTGAGGAGATGCTTCCACCACCACGGCTCCACCGGTGGTCCCTCCTCCTCCCGTGGTCCCCCTCCTCGTGGTCCCCTCCGGAGGTAGGAAAAAGAGGTCGGCGGCCGACTTTGGAGGAAGTACATTCATCAAGGGCGGAGCATGTGTCTCACGACGACCAAGATTGGTCGAACGGATGGATGACCTTCACCGTGAGTGCGAGATATTCGTCGGAGGGGCCGAGTACCGGGAGCGGTATGTAGTTCGGGTGAGGCGGGGACACCCTTCTCGGAAGAGGTGATGGCGGCACGAGCTTCCGCCTCATACCGAGCTCGAGCTTGAATATGATGGTACCACGATCCGTGGGACCATCTTTGCCGTTTGAGAACGCTCTCTACTACAGATTCACGGACGGCGTGATGTGTAGAGTTTTTCCTACCACTCTAACGAAATCGGCTCGAATGGTTTAGCCACCGGCTCCAGAGCTCCATTCGAATTTTGATGACTTTAGCTCGGCTTTCCTTAACCAAATTGATTTACGAGTTGCCGTAAGTACCAAAAGCGCCACGACCTTTTAGTATCAAACGAGAGAAAAGGAAGGACTTGGAGTTATATCCGAGAGGTTTACAAATGGCGCAAAGTTGGAGGTGCCGTCGGCTAGTCCCGGAAATTTTGGCCAATGCCCTAGCTCGGGGCCCGAGGATGGGGAGTTCTTTGAATCATTAGTGATAGAGCCCGCTAAGACATTTGACGAGTAATGTTAGCTCGGGCGGAGAAATATATAAACTTGGAAGAGGCGAGAAAAATGAAAAGAGAGGAAGGAGAGAAGAAGAAAGAGACAGGAGGGAAGATCGGGAAGACAAAGTACCTCGGAAAAGCCGAGGTCCGAGGCAATGGGGGGAAAGGCCGAGGTTTGAGAAGTATACACCTTTGGGTCGTTCCTCGGGCGAAGTGCTTATAGCTATTGAGAGGCATCCCGACTGAGATGGCCAAAGCGCACGCAGAGGCACCAATAAAGGCGAAATGTAAGGAGTTTTGTAGATTTCACAATGAGTATGGGCACACAATGATCGGTGCACACACGAGGATGAGATCGAGCGGCTCATTCAAGCGGGTCACCTCGGGAATTTGTGTACATTGACAAAAAGGAGAAAAATGGGAGTATAAGAGGGATAACCGGGATATCATCAACCTCGGTGGGAGCCGGGCGTAGGGGGAGGGAGGAGCTACCTCTCCCTCCGCCCCCACCTAGGCATGAGGTCATCCAGATGATTGTTGGAGGGCCGCGGAAGGAGATTCGAGGCGAGCTCGGAAAAATTATGTGAGAGTGGCGACCGGATCGGGTGCAAGAGCGATTGAAGGTGGAAATTGGTCGAAGGGCGAATATCCAATTTGGACCGGAGGATTGCGGGGGTATTGTGACACCTCACAACGATGCCCTTGTGATCACAATGACGATCTCTAATTATGATGTGCGGCGGGTATTTGTGGATCTTGGGAGTTCAAAATGGGATATTCTATTCTATGATTGCTATATAGGAAGATGGATCTCCCGTGTCGGCTTGGAGACGGTGGACACCCGGCGTTGGTCGGATTCGCTGGAGGGATGATCCAACCAATAGGTATGATTACTTTGCCTGTCTCTTTGGGTAAGGAGCCTAATCGTAAAACTAGAATGATTCGGTTTTTGATAGTCGAGGCACCGTCCTCTTATAATGTCATGTTGGGTAGACCGGCACTAAATGCCTTCAAGCAAAATGGTGTCGGTATACCATCTAAAAATGAAATTTCTGTGGGAGAGAAAGTAGGGAAGTCGATGGTGATCGGTATATGGCTAGAAAATTGTACGTAGAAAGTATTCGAGGAAGCGAGAAAGGGAGCGCTTTTGATGATGATAAAACAAAGACAAGTTGGTTAGGTTGACGAACCAAATGGAGCATGTCCAAATTTAACGATGAAATGATGATGGTCGAGCTAGTTCCAGGTGACCCCGATAAGGTCACTAAGGTCGGAAAAGAGTTGGTGATGAATTAAGGGATGAGTGGTGGAGTTTTTAAGGAATAATGTGGATGTATTTGCTTGGGCAGCGGAAGACCTGGTGGGAATAGATCCAAGCATCGGAACATAGGCTTAATGTTAATCCATCATATAAGCCGGTAAAGCAAAAGAAGAGGAACTTCGGTCCTAAGAAGGATGCTATAATTAGGGCGGAGGTGCAAAAGTTGTTGAAAGCGGGGGCACATTAAAGAAATCCAATTTCGAATGGCTATCTAATGCGATTGGTTAAAACGGAGGATGATTGGCGCGTGTGTGTGGACTTTAGGGATTTGAATCGTGCTTGCCCTAAAGATTATTACCCATTGCCTCGAATTGATCACCGGTGGATTCGACGTCGGGTGTGAACTGCTTAGCATGATGGATGCATCACGGGGATATCACTAGATCAAAGGCTAGCGAGAAGAAGACCAAAAGGGTATGCTTCACCACCTCTTTTGGTACCTTCCGCTATGTAGTAATGCCGTTTGGATTAAAGAATGCGGGAGCCACATACCAAAGGTTGGTGGATAAGATGTTTGGGGAGCAGCTCGGCGGGAACATGGAAGTATCGTGAGACGATATGTTGGTCAAGAGTATAAAAGCTATGGATCATGTGCATGACCTGGTCAAACGTTTGACACCCGATGAAGTATAGGATGAAGTGAACCCCAAGAAGTGTGCCTTTGGGGTCGCCTCGGGAAAGTTTTGGGGTACATGGTAACGGAGAAAGGAATAGAGGCCAACCCGGAAAAGGTCGGGGCCATTAGAGAGATAGACCACCTCGGGATGCCAAAGATGTGCGATGTTTAACAGTCGGCTAGCAACGTTGAATCGTTTTATTTCACGACTTGCGAGAGAGAAGTTTGCCCTTCTTTAAGGTCTTGAGGAAAGCCAAAAAGTTTGTTTGGGATGAAGAGTGCCAAAAGGCTTTCGAGGACTTGAAAAATTACTTGCGATCTATCATTGCTAACTAAGCCGTTGCACAGGGAGCCCCTATACCTCTATCTTTCGGTAGGGGAGCAAGGGGTTAGCACGGTCTTGATCGGGAGGAGAGATCGGTTCGAGGCCGGTGTACTATGTCGAGAAAGTTTTGAAAAACGCCGAGTGCGATATAGGGAGATAGAGAAGGCGGGTTTGGCCTTGGTGGTGACCGCGAGGAGACTTCGCCGTATTTCCTTTCGCATAAGGTTATCGTTTGAACTAATCTTCCGTTGAGAAATGTGATGAGTAAACCCGAGGTAAGCGGGAGGCTAGTGAAGTGGGCTATCGAAATGAGTGAGTATGATATTGGATTTGAGAACGGATCGGCCATCAAAGCCCGGCTTTGGCGATTTTGTTCAAGAATCAACTAGAGATGATAGCGGTGAAGGAGCTTGGGTGATTTATGTGGATGGTTCAATGGGAGTTCGGGATGTGGTCTTTGGTATTGTTTTGATCGGCCCAAGAGAATCGAAAATGACTTTCTTTGTGAGGTTGGAATTCAAGCTATCGAACAATGAGGCGAGTATGAGGCATTCATCGAGAGGAATGCAAATGGCTATTGAGATGGGGGTTTGTGAGGATGGTAATTTACATGGACTCTCGGCTCGTCCATAAACAAGTTATGGGAGAGTTCGAGGTGAGGGAAGAAAGGATGAAGAGGTATGTTGAAGCATACCGAGCTTTAGAAAAAGGAAGAGTGAAGGAAATCAAGATATGTCGGTCCCGAGGGAAGAAAATGGTCGAGCGGATTTTTACGGCAAAATTGCCGATTCGGCCTTGGAGAATCAAGCTAAACAGATCACACTTTTGGTAGCAAAGGAAATGGCACTGGGTTGGAAGTCGGAGAGATTGAGGAAAAAGAGGATTGGAGGCCCGGCAATCATAGCTTACCTAAAAGAAGGGTCTTACCAACGAGATAGGCGTGAAGCGGCTCGACCGAAAATTCGAGCGACACGTTTTTGCATTATCGGGGATAAGTTATATAAAAGAGGCTTCTCTATGCCTTTACTTGAGGTGTTTGAGTGGAGAAGAGGGCACATATGTGCTCGAGAGAGATACATGAAGGTTCTTTGTGGGAATCACATGGGAGCAAGAATTTTGATGAAAAAAAGTCCTTGGGCGGGGTATTTTTGGCCTTACCCGAGAGGAGAAGCGAGAGAAGTTGGTGAGAGCATGTGAAAAATGTCGATCCATGCGCCTTTGGTACATCGACCGTGGAAGAACTCATGACGATGAGCTCGGCATGTCCGTTTGCAAAATGGGAATTGACATTGTGGTCCTTTTCCTCCGGCTTCGGTCGAGAGAAATTCTTGATTGTGGCAATCGACTATTTTAGCAAGTGGGTGGAGCGCAGTAACCTCTTGCTAAGATAAATGAAGATGCGATAATGAAATTTATTTGGCAAAATATAGTGTGTCGGTATGGAGTGCCTCGTGCCTTGATATCGAGATAATGGGACGCAGATTCATGCGGGGCGAGTAAATCCGAGCTTGGTGTGAGGAAATGAAGATCAAGCAAAACTTCACTTGGTGGCTCACCCGCAGCTAATGGACAAAGTGGAAGTGACTAATAGAATTCTTGTCCAAGGATTGAAAGCTCGGCTAGAGAAGCGGGAGGAGCGTGGGTTCGGGAGCTCGATTCGGTGTTGTGGGCTTATCGAACTAATCCGAAAGAGGCCACTGGCGAGGCTCCGTTCAGCCTGGTGTATGGTATGGATCTTTGTCATACCGACGGAGATCGGGATGGAAACACATCGAGTTGAGAATTTTGATGAAAATATTAATGAAATAATGATTCGGGAGGCATTGGATACGATAAATGAGAAAAGGGAAATGGCATTTTTGCAGATGGAAAAAACACGAGGAAGGATTAAAGCGGCTTATGACAAGAAAGTAAAGAAAAGGGCCTTCCAGGTCGGAGATCTAGTTTTGAGAAGATCGGATGCTAGCAAAAACAAAGGGAAATTGGATGCAAATTGGGAAGGGCCACTTGGGTGGTCAAGGTACTAGCGGGAGGGCGTCACGGTGGAAGAGATCGGAGGTCGAAAACTCCCGAGGGCTTGGAACAGTTGTAATTTGAAGAAATATCATTCCTAGAATAGAGAAATATTCGATGTAATCAATCTACTCATTTTGAATGAAATGATACGCTGCCCTACATTATGAGTTCGGAAAGTGGAAAAGATAAAAACTGACAAGTATTTGGAGCTCAGCTCGAGCTAGTCTCCAAATACTTGGGGCCACGAGGCCATGCGAGGAGCTCGGCTCGAGCCCTTCCTTTTGAAGACCGACAAGTATTTGGAGCTCGGCTCGAGCTAGTCTCCAAATACTTGGAGCCACGAGGCCATGCGAGGAGCTCGGCTCGAGCCAGCTTATTTTGAAGATCGACAAGTATTTGGAGCTCGGCTCGAGCTAGTCTCCAAATACTTGGGGCCACGAGGCCATGCGAGGAGCTCGGCTCGAGCCGAACTTCCTTTGAAGATCGACAAGTATTTGGAGCTCAGCTCGAGCTAGTCTCCAAATACTTGGGGCCACGAGGCCATGCGAGGAGCTCGGCTCGAGCCGGCTTCCTTTGAAGACTGACAAGTATTTGGAGCTCAGCTCGAGCTAGTCTCCAAATACTTGGGGCCACGAGGCCATGCGAGGAGCTCGACTCGAGCCAGCTACCTTTGAAGACTGACAAGTATTTGGAGCTCAGCTCGAGCTAGTCTCCAAATACTTGGGGCCACGAGGCCATGCGAGGAGCTCGGCTCGAGCCGCCTTCCTTTGAAGATCGACAAGTATTTGGAGCTCGGCTCGAGCTAGTCTCCAAATACTTGGGGCCACGAGGCCATGCGAGGAGCTCGGCTCGAGCCGAGCCTTCCTTTGAAGACGACAAGTATTTGGAGCTCACTCGAGCTAGTCTCCAAATACTTGGGGCCACGAGGCCACGCGAGGAGATCGACTCGGGCCGACCTTCCTTGATGAAATCGACAAGTATTCGGGAGCTCACCTCGAGCTAGTCTCCGAATACTTGGGGCCACTAGAGCACGATATACTTATCTTTTTGAAAAAAATTTAATTACAAGAATAATAGACAAGAGATCGAGAAATGAAAGTGCGAAGAAACTTTATTGATCATTCAAAATAAATACAAGTACATGGTAGAGAAGTACAAAAGCGAACTAAACTCCTAAGTAGTAGGGGGAACATTTTCGGTGTTCGGTCATCCATGGAGATGGTCACATCGTCTATGAGAGCGAGTTCAGGATCGTCATCCAGGATATCTGAACTTGACTCGCAGAAGGCGAGAGGATGACTCGAGCTCCGGGAGCTTGTGAAGGACCCACCGAGCCGGGAGGCGGGTGGAGGATAAAAGGAGCGGATAAGGACTCTATGAACTCCTCCACGGGAGCAAGGTTGAGACGCTCCGCCTCGTCGAAAACACGAAGCCTTTGGGGTCGGGCGAGAATCCTCCCGGGGGACCTCGGCGATCGAAGGGCTCGATAGTGATACCGCGTTCCTCGAGTTGAAGCTCACTGTCAAAAGCAAAGCCATAGTACTCCATGGCGAATCTGAGAGAGAACTCGATAAATTCCTTAGAGCTTAGGAAGGCTTGCTTCACCCTCTCCCGAATGGCCTGAACTATGGAAGAGCCCTCGGGAGGTGAGGAAACTTTGCCGACCAAGCTTCTACACCTCGGCTCGGGCTTGGTCGACATTGACAATGACATCCGAGCCGGAGATTGCTTAGATCGGTCTTGAGGAGTTTAGTCTCCGAGCTTTCACCGGATGACCTCCTTCTTGGAATTGTTGAGCTCAGCACTTTGGGAAGGATCGGCAAAGCCAACCCGAGCTCGGGAGATCAGTGCAGCCAATTGTGCCTCGGCCTTGGAGTGGTTGAGGCGGAGAATGAAGTCACCCGATTCAAAGATCGCCGAGTTTCTCCATGGCGGTTCGGTCGGGGTTCGGGCAGTTGCCCTGAACGTATTGGATGGCAAAGGTTCCATCGTTGTTCTTCAGGATGGAATTGCCAGTGAAGAAGGTTTGATTGGGTGTATGGATGGGAGTGCGAGAGAGAGAGAGAGAGAGAGAGCAAAGAAAGTGGGGTGTTCTTCGCCCTCTTGGCGCTCTGTGGCCCGTGCTTGCCGACAGCCGGCCTCTTGGGAGGGGGGAGGTCGGATAGAAGGTTGAGCTCCCGGGCCGAAGATCGGCTATCACCTGCGGCAATTGTGTCCGCAGTCGCCGAAGTGGAGGAGGCGACCTCCCGGGCGTGGAGCGGCAACACCGGATGAAAGAGGTTGTGAGCCAGGAGCAAGGACTTGCTCCTCATCATCCAGCTCAGCGACCATCCGTGCCATGAACATATCTTGCACAAAGAGGAAAGATTAGCTAATGAGTAAAGAGTAAAATAGATCAATTGCAAAAAGACAATTACCAATGTCGCAAGGTAAAGGGAGCCACGATGGGGCTCGGCTCAAAAAAGTACAAAAAGAGAAGGGGTTATAAGGCGAGAGAGGTCATACTTGACCAAAGTGAGTTTATTTATCTGAGCCTGGAGGTCGGGAGATCGATCTCTAGGGTTGTGTTTGCGTTGAAGTGGAAGGGTCCAGGTCCAAGCAATAGGGAACCCCCAAGCTCGGGGGGAGGAAATGAAAAAATATTTGTCCTTCCAGAATTTGTTGGAGGAAGGATACTTGCTTAGAAATTGAGCATCACCTCGGGAGGTGATGTAAAAAAGGCCCTTGGTGTTTGAGCTCTTTATTTGGAATAGGGCAAAGAACAGATCTAAAGTGGGTTCTATGTCTAAATACTTAGTCAAAATAATGAAGCACTTCGCTTTAGATACGGAATGAGTTCGGGGCTAGTTGATTTAAAGGCACCGGGAGAACTGGATACCCTGCCATGAACGGATGGATGGGAAATCGGAGGTCGCCTCTATCGACCTCTACGAAGAAGGATAGGGCATTGGGTGGAGGCCTCGGTTAGGTCGGTCGAGTCGCTGGGAAGATAGAGTTTGAAAGAGGACGGAATTTGGGCGGTTCTTTTAAGGGTTTGAAGATTGGGGGCTGATAAGGTGGTCCCCTTAAAATTATGAGGATATACGAGTAAGGGACCCGAGCACGGAGCTCGGATCTCTATTGAGTCGGGAATCACGACCAATCGAGCTAGATTGATCGCGTCGGTCCGATGGGCGGACACCGGTGAGGGAAAGGGGCGGAGGAACAGAGCCCGTCGTCATCGCCCACCGTTCTAAGTCGGCGACAACCGCGTCCGACGGTGTTGAGTGTGAGGAAGAGGATGCCATATTTAAAGGAAAAGAAAAGCTGGAGAAGAAAGGTTTACTTACTGATTAGAAATAGGAGGTTGAGGGAGGAAGATGGTCTGGACCGTGAAACTTTGGGAAGCCTACCGGAACTGGGAGAATACCGCCGGAGAAGATGAATATTTGCTGGGGAAAGATTTCGAAAACTGAAAGAAAGAAAAATGAGAAATGGAGGAAGAGTGTGGCTTTTATAAGGGGAGAGAAGACAAAAGGGTGCCTCGATTTTCGAGGAGATGATTGGACGGTCTACGAGGCGTCAGTAGGCCGAAAGGACGTCTTATCAATCAAATCCGCGTGTCAGGTACTCGAAAGGCCAAGGGGCGGCAGGAATTTCAAACGCCAAGAGTCGGCGGGAAAGTGAAAAGCACAGACCCTAAATGTTAGGTCAGTTCGGCCTATGAGCAACTATGGTTGAGGTGCAGACCAACCCATAGTTGGGGGGAGGAATTGATAAGGGCAAATGATTGTCTGGGCCGACCTGATAGGCCCAGGACATTGGACCGACCTGGTGATACCTGGCATTGGACCGAAATGATGAGGCCCATAGCCTTAGGATGGTTTGTTAAGTGTTAAATAATGGGCCGATCCGTGGAGGCTTATAGCAGGAGATTGGTATAGGGCTTATCTACTTGGGCCGGCCTGTCAAGGCCCGAGTTCAAGTTGTGATGAGCCGACCTGTATAGAGTCAGCAGTGTTGAGCCGACCTGTTGTGGACGTGTTAAAGTTGAGCATGACCTCAGAAGAATAGGTCGGTTCGGCCTATGAGATGTATAAGACTGGAGATGCCTTGTAAGATTTAAAAGGTTTTGTATCAACACAAAGAGCCGACGTGTTACGAGAGATCGGAGGTCCGGTATTACAGCGTAAAATTAGGGTTTTTAATGAGATCCGATCCTAATCTAATGATGACTCGACACCAAATCGTAACGGAATCCCGATTTTACGGAAACCCTAATCCGAGCTAAGGTATAAAAGGCCCAAGCCCAGGTTTATTCTAACCTAATCTCATTTTTTATTACATTGCTTTTTTTCTCTCTCTAGTCTTGTTTTCTTCTCACAATAATCGACTTAAGCATCGGAGAGGGTACGCCGAGCCCCCCCGGCCCCCTTTGTGCGGGTTTCTTGGTGGTTTTAAATGCGGAAAGGTGATCGGCGGGAAGAAGTAATTTTTGGGAGTAGTCAACTACTTATTAATTTTCTTAAAAATGTAAACTTAATATTTAATTTTTGACTCATTTTGAATATATTTGTTGTTAATCAATTATACATTACATAATCTCTATTTGTTCTCTCTCAAAGTCACTCTCAACACTTCAATCTTTCGATGTGGGATAGATATTATAATATTTTACTTTGTGACACTTTTTAATAAGTGTCGTCATTTTAATGACACAAACAATTAAAGTGTAAGTAAATTTTAAGAATTTGGTGACAAATAAAAAAACGTGTAAGCTAGTAAAATAGAAAGTGTACTGTCATCAATTTTATGACTCCTTTTAATAAGTGTCGCCATTTTAATTACACAAACATTAAAAATATAAGTAAATTTTAAAAATTTGGCGACAAATAAAAGAATGTGTAAGTAAATTAGAAAGTGTCATCAATTTTATGACGCGTTTTATTAATTGTTGTCATTTTAATGACACAATAAGTAAATTCTATAGTTATCATGACACTTATAAAAAAGGTCGATAATTTTATTAAGATAATGACACTTCAATAAAAGTGTCAATAAATTTACTAAAATGATAACGCTTTCTAGTAAGTGTCACTAATTTTTATAATTTACAACGCTCTTTAAAAAGCATCATTAAATACTTATTTATAATAACACATTTTGGTAGCGTCGTTAAATTGGGAAAAGGACATAAATACCCCATTTTCCATACCAAATCCATGCACAATGTCCATTTTCCGCTGATTTTGGACAAAAATATTATTTTCCGCTGAATTTGGACAAAAATACCCATTTTCCGCTGATTTTTGACAAAAATACCCATTTTCCACTTGATTTTTGCGTTGGTTTCTTTTTTGTTTCTTGTTGTTTCTTTGTTGTTTCATACATTTCATTTATGTTTCTTATATGTTTCACTTAGCCAACTTTTCATTGAATTTCACATTGCATAGAGAAAATCTCGGTTGTGGTATGCCACAATGGACAATGGGAAGAAAAATAGAGAGTATACCAACTTTGAAATAACAAGAATACGATTCCAATGGACTCGCACATTCAAGACCCTAAACGAAATCTTGGAACAACAAATTCAATTCAGAAAATTTGAGCTTACATGTCCATCATCACTACGAGAAATGGACACGACTCCACCTGTCAGGACCAAAAATACTTTGTATTGACTTCCAACATCGTAGAGAATTATTGAATGCATCAATTATAGCGGGAAAGACTTACTATTAACAACTTTGCTAGAGTACGTGAGATCTTTAGTTCAAGATTAGACATGCATACATCGAAATGAAGCAAAGATCAACATTTACAAAGATGACAAAAAAAAGGTCAAGAGTATATGGGAAAAACTACACTATTTCTCTAAATTTAAGAGCAATTTACTACAAACTTTTATCACATGATCCCCTGTTTCACAATTGTTTCTTACATGTTTCATTTATGTTTCTTACATGTTTCAACTGATTACACAATCATTAAGATTTACATAACAACAATTCTCTAAAATCATTAGGAAGTGGAGGTAGAAACTCAATGTCGTTGTCATCGTCATCACCATTTTGCGCTTCAACTTAGCATGATTGTGAAGCGGATGACCGAGCATTGCTTGTTCATTCTCTATCTCAAACGCTGACGTCCATAGCCTTCCCACCAATAAAGTGTTCGGCATAACAAGCAACAAAAATCCCACATTCACTACAAAAGAAAACAAAAAAAGATACACAAGAAGATAGATAACACAATAAATCAAAAACAATAAAAAGAACAAAATAAATGGAAAATACATAAACGAACAAAAGAAACATAAAAAAACAACATCGAAACAATATCGAAACAAACAAAAAATTTCAAATCTTGGCCGAATCGAATTTGCTCTTGATCTGTCATAAAACATCGTCGTGTCGTCGTGGTCTTTGGAATCGCTGGGTGGCCACACCGGTGGTGTAATCGAGGAACCCCCGCAACAACTCAATTTAAATCTCGTCGGTCCATAGCGCCGGAAGAGCTTGCGGGACTCATCAAGTAGCAAAGACCGCTTCTTGGTAACGATGATTTCCTGTTGTTTGTGTTGTTGTTGTTGTTGGGGATCGACGAGTCCAAGCACGACGATGGTTACTTGGGCGGCAGAGGTGGAGGGAGGAGGAGGTGGAGGACGATCAACGCCGAGGGCGGCGGAAGAGGCGAAATCGTCATTGTCGTGATCGGAAATTTCATCGTCATCGTTGTCGCCGAGGAGGTCTTCTTCGTTGAAGTTAATTGCGGCCGAGTTGGTGGGGTCATCGGTGGAGGCCAACTCGTTTAACAATTTAATAATAATAATTATTATGTTTGTATGTATGTATGTTTGGGGTTTGGAATGGTGGTTCTTGGTTAGGTTTAGTTGGGGAGAATTGAGGGTTCAACACGACGAGACCGTGTGTGTACTGGGGGCTAATGCTAATTGGTTAGGTTTCGTGAATTGGGTTTCGTACATTGGTGGGTATATTTGTCATATTAATGATCGGGTGGGGCATATTTGGAATGGGGTGGTATTTTTGTCTTTTTTTCAAAAATCGGGGTATTTTGTGGTATTTCCTCCATTAAATTTGTGTTGGGATAGTCCATTTTTTCCTAGTACGCGGAGTTCACATCCGGATCCCACAGTCTGGAAAGACCTGGCTACTAAATGAGAGTGGGCTTGGGCTGGTGGTTGTTCTTTGGGCTGCGTTTTGGGTCAAGTAATTGGATCAAGACCTTACAAATGGGCCAAGAATAGCAAAAGTTAGTATATCAAAATTTCAAATTCGGTAACTATTTTCAAAATAAATCTAGTAAAATAATAAATTAATAGTTTAATTTAGTTTTATCTTTTTATCTCGTTGAATTAGTAATATAAAAATATCGTACGCAAAAATTTATATATATATATTTGGTATTCATATTTTATATAAGTGCATCCTTTCTACTGAATTCTACATAAGTTCTCCTGCAAACCCAGATTAATAATTAATTTATCAACACTATTTTTTCATTGGACGACATTAACGCGCGTCATTTTAATTAATTAATCCGATACAAAAATTAAAATCAAGAATACACATTAACAAAAGTAATACAAAATAACAAATAACTGAAATCAAAAGAAATATATATGGCTTAAAAATAAGACCATAATCAACATCTCAATTAATTCAAAGTGATTTTTTCCAGCCAAAATTGTCGTGTTGCCCCACGCCGCGCCCCCACGATGGTCGCGGTAGCGTTTTTGGAGTTGTGCCCGTTGTAGAGAATGTCGTGGAAATAGAAAACCATTGTCTTGCATGGGAGGCGACGGTGGTGGTGGTGATGGGTTCTTGGTCCGGTGGATGTGGCGGAGCAGACGACAAGGAGGAGGAGGAAAACGGCGGCCGAGGTTAAATTTTTAGGTGTCATTACTGCAAATTGTAGTGAATGTTGGTGGAGTGGTGGTGTTTTAATTTTTATCTGAGGAGGACTATATATAGCTGTTTTTTTTTTTTTTTTTTTTGTGAGTCAGATTTATGGATTAAATTTTTGGTCCTAATGCTTGACTTTCAAGCAATATTCAATTGTGGTGAATGTGAGAAGGTTAGGAATATTGGGATTATGGGTTTAGGTTGTCTTGTAGTCCAAGAATTACCTAATCATTGTATGTGGTTCAGAGAGAGCATGTTCTGAATATAATTGATTGAATGCTTTTGCCCCACATTAAAATATATAGGGTGATATATAGTATTATGTAATATACATTTATGACTAGGGTGACATCTTGTGTCATCAATGCGGCGTGTTTGTGTTATCTTATCGTGTTTCCCGACATCTATCTTATTTGGTCATAAATATTACAATAATTGTGTGTAGTTTTAATTAAATTTACAGATTCGTGCTTTCATGTATTGTGCCTCCTGACCCGGTAGTTCATGGCCTCGTCGTAATTTGTTTATATAACCGTATTGTGTCGTGCTATCAGGTCGACGGGGTCGTGTCACCTATCGCCACTCCCACTGATCATAACCATGATAGTAATAAATGAAGTAGGCCAAAATCAAATTTTGAGTCAAATTTTTTTCCTCAACTTATCATGTTACAATTCACAGTTGAACCAAAATGAAATATATTAGGTGTCCAAATCCATGAATGATGGGGACACGCACTGAGTTTCCTTGCTTTTGAAATGTCTGTACAAAATTAGTTAAGATAGGATTTTTTACTTTTTAAGAGCAAACAACAAACAACTACTCTTCTTGTGGCAGACGGATTTTTCATTCTTGGTCCTAAGATCGATGAGATTAACAACCAGGTCCTTTTTGGGTAATAGTTTTAATTTTGCATTATTTTCTAGGCAAAGACGAAGCTAAATAGGCGCCCGACTCTTTTCGGGTTTACAATATTACATACCTCGTCGAGCTTATCACCTGGCCAAACTAGTTTTTGGCACTTTCTATCCCCACTGGCTACGCACCTGCACACAAATACTCATGATTTTTAATTTTTCTTGTTGTGGCGAAATACCCCTTTGATTAATATATTGAAAAATACTAGTTGGACTACAATTATATCCTTTGAAAACCAGATTTGTGAATATAGCAATCTATTAATATGAATTAGAAGCAAGTTTGAGCTTCAAGAATAATTATGAGTTTGATCTTTTAGAGTATTAAAGTAGACTTAGTGAAAAGTTAAAACACACTCGTATAATAAATAAAAATGAGCAGCATGAAATTTTGATTGTTTGAAGTGGCGTTGGAAAGTTTGACTAAAAAGTGTTTGCAATTTCAACCCTCAGATAGTAATATCAGGACTGTAATAAGTCAATCCCAATTAGAGCTGAAAATCAATTGCGTATATTGCAAATGGATTTCCGGAAATGCTGAAAATCTATTGCGTATATGTGCTCGCAAACACTTTAAGAAAATTTATAAGTTCTCAAACGTCTTATAACATATTTTTAAAAGCTTAGGTAGTGATTTTTTACCAAAAATTTTTATTTTCATTCGGCTAGAGAATTTCTTTTAATCCCAAATGTAAATGCTTATAAATTTTTTCAAAAAATACATTATTTTTTTTTCCAAACGATGTTTTTTTTATTAGAACAACTCAAATACAAAACTACAATGATAATCGTAACTAACTGGCTATGGGCTAACTTGATTAACTTATAGAAATCAAGCGGGGAATTAGTAAGATAAATCTAAATCACAATCCAAAACTAGAACACTCCTACGCTAGGAGATTTCAACACTACTCCTCAAAGGAGACTGCAAAATACGGAATACTCGGGCACGAGCAATTATCTCGCACTGCAAGACATACATCACTGACGGCCTACGAATTTCACTCTTAACCGAGAAACAGAAACTACAAAAAAAAAACAGAAAATAAAGAAAGACAACAACCTAGCAATCAAACAAAAAGGTAAGAAAAAAGATATGAAATAAAAATAACACCATACGAAGAAAGAATGGTATCTCCCTCCCCCAAATCCACAACTATATCCCGACACCACCGCTCCCTGCAAATCTGCCACCGTCTCACTGTTGGCCCGCCACCACGAAGAAACTCCCAAAGCCCGGATCTTGAAACCGAGAAGAAAAATATCGTATGGGAGGGTTTGGCAGGCGACCCAAAATTTTCGGCCATCGCCGGTCTTCGTGGCGTGTACCAGCCTGATTTGACAATCATGGTGGCCATCATGGTTTCCATTCTCATGAGAGAAGAAAACAACTAGGGAGGGAGAGGGGGGATGGGCGGCTGGGGGGAAGGAGAAAGGGGATTAGAGTTTGGGGTTTTTTAGAGAGAAGGAGAGATAGAAAGTATAGGGAGGAAAAGATTCTTGTTCAACTTTTTTCTCACCAATCACTTCTACCCAATTATCGAAAAATCCAGAGAGAAGGGAGAGATAGAAAGTATAGGGAGGAAAAGATTACTGTTCAACTTTTTTTCTCACCAATCACTTCTACCCAATTATCGAAAAATCCATCAAATACCAATCATTATTTCATATCTTCCCACAAATTTCACTATTCACACATTTCTAACTCCTAATTATATCCAATCATTATTTTATTATTTTTATATCAAATCAGTTTTCATCATTATTTTTTCATATCATATCCAATTACAATCTCAAAATTAATCTTTTTTCTTCTAAATTTATTTTACCACTATTCTCTAGCAAAAGAGAATTTTCAAAAGAAAACATATTTGTTGGGGGCAAAAATGATATTTAATAATTAAATATATAATCCGGTTTATATATGAATTTAATATTAATTGCCTAATGGACTATTAATGGAATAACCCAATCCAAATGAGTCCGGACTAACCCATATGCCGATTTCTCCTCGCGGCCCACAGCCCGCTACTCATGTATAAAAGGTCCATCATTTTTATTTGTAAGTACAATCGACTCAAAATTACTCTTACGCATTTAATTCAAAGATTCGTTTCGTATTATTCTCTCTCGATCACCGTCTTGACTTGAGCGTCATACATCGGCGGATACAGGGGGACAAGGGGGAAATGCCCCCAAAATTTTGCAAAATTATTTTTTCCCCAAAAGTTTTTAAAGTTATTTTTTTATAGCTAAAATAAATGAATTTTTTTACAATTGCCCCCAAAACTTTGATAAAAAAACTTCAAATAGTTGTGTTTTACAATTGCCCCCAAATTTTTTTCTCATAGTTTAAATATATGAACTCGGAGTCTCGGACCGTTTTTTTCCCCCAAAGACGAAATCCTCGTCGTCCGCACTGGCGTCATAGGGGCCTCCCGGGATAATCCTGGGGCTCTCTAATATTTACGTGTAGGAAAATTTCCGTCAAGAACTTCCACTTTCCGGAAAAGAAGACTTGAAGGAATGTTTGAGAAGAAGAACTTTGTCGAAACCTTAGCTTTTGAGTGATCTGCCTAAAAAAACATCATTAATATCCAATCTACCTTATAAGCTCTGGGTCTCAGGCACACACCATCTAAATATACTTTGAAAATCAGAGTTGTGACTAACATAATAAATAGGAATTAGCTTAAATTAAGGGAAGAAGAAAAACTGTTCAATATGAATTATTATCCACTTGAGCTTTGAAACAGAACTTAGAGTTTGATGTTTTTCAGATCAGTCGTAATACAATCAACTTGTTTGTTACAATGAGATTAGTGTGATGTGATAATTGAGAAGGCAGAACAGGACTGTTTATAGTGAAGCCCAACGACAAGAGCCCATTTACGCCAAAGGAGAACTCATGTCTTGCAAGTAATATTGGGCTTGGACCCAAATTTTAGAGAAATTCCAGAAATACCTCAAATATATTTTTAATTATTTTTATGTTATTTTCATTTTTCTTGTTCATGTGTTGTTTATATATTATATATGTTGTTTCGACATTGTTTTAATTTATTTATTTGTTGTTTCGATGTTTCAAAACAACTTTTACCTATTTTTATGGTGTTTTTGTTCATGTATTGTTTTGTACATTGTTGCTTTTTGTTTACGTGTTATTCTATAATATTTTTAATGTTATTCGAATAATTTTTTGTTGTTTCCATGTAGTTTCAATGTGTAGATACAATTTTTGCCTACTTTTAAGCTCTTTTTATTATGCGGTGTTTTTAATATTTTTTACATTGTTTTTAGGTTGTTTCCATACCATTTTTAATGTTATTCTTATGTTTCTTTGTCGTTTCCACGTAGTTTTCGATGTTTAAATACAATTTTTACCTATTTGTAATCTATTTTTGCTTATATGGTATTTTCTATATTGTTTTTGGTTTGTTTATATATTGTTTTAGTGGTTGTTTCTATGTTTTTATGTTTTCATGCATTGGATCACAAATTGAATTGTATTTTTACTCATGTTGTTTCTATATTATTTTCAATTTGTTTGATTTTAGTATCTGTTCTTTTATGTGTATATTTCTTATTTCTTTTGAAAGAATTGGAGGGTCCAATTCTAATGAAAATGCGAGTGTGCGATCAAAAAAGTGATGCCAACACTTTGCAAAACACAAATGAAAGACTTAATTAAATATACAATTTCACAAAGTATGAAATAAAGACATAATCAAATACAAGACACAAGAGATTGAAAATTTTGTACAAGTATAAAATACTTGTACGGTGTTCATTAGAACAAAAATTATCCAAAAGGTAATGTTGTTTACAAAATACAAAAATACAAAGTAAATAAGGAAACTAGAAGAACAACTCCCTTGTGTCCCCAAAAGTAACAACACTCCTTCACAAAGCGTGAGAAAACATTTAGTGCACTCCAAACACTCAAACTACACTGAATCTATCTCACACAAACACTCAAAACTCGAGTTCTAAAAATGATGCCAACAATGTTGCCAACATTCCCCAGTATCACGAGCTTCTGCAGAATTTTCTCGGTGTGAAAAAGCTGGAAAATGAACTCTCAAATCTCCTAAAATCTATAATCGAAATAAGAAGTACCAAAAACATCAAATACTCTTCAAACAAGCAAGTTCAAATTTGTCAAAAAAATGATGCCTCGGTGTTGGCATCATTCTCGGAATCACCATCTCCATTGCTTTTGCTTCGGCTTGTTTTTGTGTCACTTTCTCCCCCATTTTGGATTGAAATCAACCTCCATAATTTAAAGAGAGAAAATAACAACATACAAGCTCACCGAGAGCATTTTGATACCTCATTATGTCCATTTAGAAGAAGTTAGGACCATTTATCCAACATAGGAGAAAAGAGATAAAAGTAATAACTCATTACTACTAAACATAAGGTTTTGCGATTTTTTCAATTTTTTTTTTTTTTTTAAAAACATATATAAATAGTAATACAACAAAAACGAAAAATATATATAAAACAAACACACAATGAATCATGAGGTGATATGTACAATGATGCCATCATTTGCAAGATCATTTTGTAATAGCAAACTCAATTCAAATGACGAAAAACAGAGATTTTTTTTTTTACTTGCATAACAGATCCACGGGCATAAGAATAGTACAAAAAGACTTAAGAAAGTGACTCAAATATAGCTCAATCCATTTACACAATCAATGAGCCAAAATGCCTAGAAAAATGCCTAGAAAAGATGATGCACAAAAATCGTTTCTTTGACTTCTTTTAAGAATTTGAGTTGCACAAAAATGCCTAGAAAAGATGCATCTAGAAAAGATGATGCATCATCTGAAAAAACTCAAGAATACAAGCTAACAACAAAACAAAAGAAAATATATACAAACAGGATGTGTCACACAGTGATGCAATACATGAAACATCACACTTTTAAAGAACACACAAACCAAGAGATTTCCTTAGACAAGAAAACCTCTCAAAATCCAAAGATTTTGAAAAAATATCTCTTCTGGGATGTTTAGTGGCAATGTGTCGAATACAACAATGATAATTTTCACCAGCCCAAACCAATTTAGGATCGGTTTTTGAACAATTCTCAAAGAAAAATTGAAAGTGTCCTCAACGATGTCATGTATCATTTAAATCATCATTTTATCCAAAACCTTATCTTTCTTAAGTTTGAAGCAAAAAGGTTTAATATGCCCAGGTTTAAAGCAAGAATGACACACAAACTTACATTTTAAAACACTTTCGGACTTTTTGAACTTGTCTTTGAAAAATGATTTGCCATTTTTTCCAAAGATTCCCTTGTTTCATAGAAAGACATGTCTTCTTACAAGAATCTGTTTTGTTTGCTTTAACATATCCTAATCCATTCTATCAAATCTAGCTTTCAAAAATACATCATCAATAACAAAGAGAGCTAGAATCAAACTTACTTCTTGTCTTTTTAAGACTAGTAAGTTCAGATTTTACTAGATCAAGATCTTTGTCTTTCTTTGTTAAAAAAGAACTTCCAATCTCTAACAGATTCTCTTAAAATGCCATTCTCTTTGACAAGATCATGACATTTATCTTCTTGATCAACAGACTTTAACCCTGAATTGACATAAAAATGATGCAAAATGATTAACAAAATCATATTGAGAATCAGTGAGACATGTCTTGTGATACCTCCGTGTTGGGATCATTTGTTGCATCATTTTTGAATCCATCGATTTGTGTTTCTCTTCCTCAAGAATCGTTACAAGTCCCTTGCAATTTTCTTCACCATCTTGATTCTTCATCACTAAAAGATACAATAAAAATCCATACCTCTTTCCCTAAGAGTGTTTGCACATTGTTTTGCATAATGACCAAATCCTTTGCAAGCGACATTGAATCAAATCAAGGTTTTTGATTTTAAAAATTGTTCTCTTGATTTGGTTCAAACGTTTTAGGAAATTTGAAGAATTTCCAAAATTTGTTTCTTAGACTTGAAATCTTTGTCATTCAAAGAAGATTTTTGAGTAAACTATTAAACCGTAAGTAAAATCAATAATGCAATAGATTCTTCATTTAAATCACATTCATGAATGTTTTTCATAAAATGTTCCATTGCATTACTTTGAACATCACAAAAATCAAAACCAGTTTGGGTTTTAAAAACAATACTTTTGTCTTCAACATGGTGTTCTTTTTGTTGCCCCAAGTTTAACTCAAAAGTTTGTAAAATACCAATAAGTTCATCAAGTCTCAAGAGTATCGATATCCTTGGTTTCTTCAATAGTATAGATCTTAACATTGTATCTTTTGGGAAGAGATCTCATTACCTTGCTTACCAATCTTTCATTGCTAATAGGCTCTCCAAGTGATTGTGCCTCATTAGCAATATCACGATTTTTGCATTATACGAAGCAATGGTCTCTTCTTCTTCCATTCTCAGATTCTCGAATCTGCTTGCTAGGAGTCTTAGCTTTGTTCTTCTAACACTTTGTGTTCCCTCACAATGCAATTGCAATGCATCCCAAGCATCTTTTGCTGAAACACAATTAGAAATTATTTTGAACAAAAACATATCAACAGCAGTAAATATGGCATTTAAAGCTTTAGAATTAAAGCTTGCAATCTGGATTTCATCATTTTGCCACTCAATCTCCGGTTTGTCTATTGTAACTCCTTCATGTCAACGATTCTTGGTGGTGTCCATCCCGTAAGAACGATTTCCATGCTCTTTCAATGGACTTGATATAAGCCCTCATTTTCACCTTCCAATAGGAATAATTCGTTCCATCCAAAACAGGAGGTCGAAAAATGGAACTACTCTGAATTTCCATCATAAAAACACTGCAAAAAATAGGATCACACTAAGTATCGTCTAGTGAAGGCTCGATACCAATTGAAAGAATTGGAGGGTCCAATTCTAATGAAAATGCGAATGTGCGGTCAAAGTGATGCCAACACTTTGCAAAACATATCGAAAGACTTAATTAAAAATACAATTTCACAAAGTATGAAATAAAGACAGAATCAAATACAAGACACAAGAGATTGAAAATTTTGTACAAGTATAAAATACTTGTACGGTGTTCATTAGAACAAAAATTATCCAAAAGGTAATGTTGTTTACAAAATACAAAAATACAAAGTAAATAAGGAAACTAGAAGAACAACTCCCATTGTGTCTCCAAAAGTAACAACACTCCTTCACAAAGTGTGAGAAAACATTTAGTGCACTCCAAACACTCAAACTACACCGAATATATTTCACATAAACACTCAAAACTCGAGTTCTAAAAATGACAACAATGTTGCCAACATTCCCCGTATCACCGAGCCTGCCGCACTTTTCTGGTGTGAAAAAGTTGGAAGATGAACTCTCAAATCTCCTAAAATCAGAATCGAAATGTCTTTGGTTTTTGATCCTTAAATAAACTATCTCTTGAATAATTTCCTGCAAGAAAATAGAAGAAAAACTTCCCGCAAGTTTTAAGGAGAAAACCACCCACTAAAATAAACTTCCAAGGAGTTAGTAGTGTTAGAAAACGAATTTAAACTTCTAACTTAACTACCCTGGAAAAACTGAAATATTAACTCAAAAAAAGAAAATCAAATCGAAAGAACAATTCGAAAGAAAGAAAAGATATTGTTTGAGGAAATTCAAACATTAACACTTTTTAAAAGATTTGAGTATAAAATGGATTAGTTAACGGGGACAAAATTTATTTTTCATTTAAATTTGATTATAATAAACATGTTTGAAACAACAAAAAAAATAACAACGTAAAAAAAGTCCGAAATTTTTGGCAAGAAACGTATTTTTGTCCAAAACAAGGGGCAAAACATAATTTTATCCAAAAATCACCGGAAGCGTAAAAGCATGTCATTTGTCCGGAAAAGTGGGATATTTGTGTCCTTATCCCTAAATTGTAATAATTAATCAATGGTTTTCTCCTCCTCATTTCAACAAAAATAAAAATAAAAAACAGAAATTTATTCATTTGAACTTCAAAAATTTCCTCCAGTGGGTTGTGATCCAGTTCGGCCAGTTTCACGGAACTCAACTCAATTCTCGAACTTAACGTCTCCACGATAAAATTATTATTCAAACTTCCAGTAGTTAATGTACCAAAATTTTAAGCTGAAATTCCATATGAAGAAAAGAATTAAGGAATTAATGGCGGGATCGAGGACAGCTGAATCTTAATGGCAGCCGTCGAAATTTAATTAGGTGGTTTCATCTAATACGGGTGGCGTATAAAGAATTTGGCAGATAAATTTTGCAACCACGAAAAGGAAACGTAGTCACTGCCTTTTTCCAGTGACCAAGCTTCATCGGTTTCCAGTAAACTACTGAATTTTTTTTTATACATTCCGTATTTTCTCAAAATAAAGCATGTTCTTCTTGAGGCCGATCAATTGGGCATCTCTTCTGTTTCTTGGACTTGGCTACTGGCTATATTACAGGTACCCTGGTGCTAAACATATGGCCGCAGAGTCCCCAAAATCTATTTACGAGTTCACTGTTAAGGTACATATTTTAGTTTCGATTCGAAGATTGTGTAGTTGTGGTGGTTTGATTTTGATTTAATTAGTGTGTTTCTTTCAATTTCCATTTTATAATCTCTCAATTTTTGTGTACTACTTGAATTGGACGCTTGTTGATTGATGCTTCATCTCTTAATATCAGTTGACTTGTGAAACTTGCTTGTGAAACTTGGGTTGAAAGTGATTCAGTCTTGAGAAATTCAGAAGCAAGTTTTGGGTAAATCTGACTTGGTGCTAAGAAATTTTCCAGTTCAATGAGTTGCAGATAGGATGTTTCCTTGATTGGCTGAACAAAACCTGAACATGGGTTGATGATGAATAGTCCATACTCGTCAGAAACAACTTTTAACTTGTTATTTTTGTTTTTTAATATTACAATCTAGAGTCTCGTTTTGAAGTTCAGATTGCAACGTAATATAATGTTTTTTAGGTCCAAAATGGATAATTTAACCCGAGTACAGAGAGATATACATTTGCCAGTCAATTCAGAAAGGAGTATGGTTTGGTTCATTGATAGAGCATTAACCAGATTGGCTAATCAACTTTAATCGATGCATACTCCATCGCATGCTTGAGTTCACAGTGAATATGAGATAGTCCAAATGGAAATATTTCTAAATGGTAGTGTTCCAAATACCAAAACTTTGTCAATAGGTTTAGCACTTTCTAAGTTTCGATTATTCTATTCTTGGCAAGGACACGTGTTCGGACAAACAGGTGGCACATGATTGATGGTTTCTTAGTAATCCAAGGTTGACAAATTCTTCTTTATCAAAAAGTGATAATTGTAATGTTCCACTGTTCCAGCATATAAAAGGCGTATTTCATCTTAACATTGACGTGTTTGCTAATGATATCCAGAAGATATTTGGTTTTCGATTTGTGCATTTTCAGTTTTTCCTTTTCTTTGCTTATTGCGTTCTCATGCTTTGCATGCTAAATAAATTGTCAGGACATTCATGGAAATGATGTGCCTTTGAGCAATTACAGAGGGAAGGTTCTTCTGATTGTCAATGTTGCTTCAAAATGGTACATGGCTACGTCTGCTGTTTTAGGATTTTCTTTCATTTTGCATTTTGTTTCTATTGCATGAGGTTGAAATGGCCATCATTATTGGAAAGGAATCTATTGCAACTCTCTCTCTCTCTCTCTCCCCTTTTTTTTAAAGCTCACCTCAGATGCAATTGACATGCAATAGGTTTAAGATTTGGGAAAGAAGCAGCAACAAGAACTTTCTTTATAACTATGATGCTAAACTGAGTAGAAGCTATTACATATTTTTGTCTCCTTGTTTATGTTATTTACATTTGCAGATTTAAAATCAATAAATGCTTTTTGCTACTATATAGTACCTAGATTTTACGTGTTCAATTATAGATTGCTCCAGAATTTTATTTGAATAAGTCTATTGTTGACTACTGTCTACCATTACCTACAACAGATCAATCAGTTTATCTTGATTGTGTTGTAGGTAATTGCGAAATGAATAATATCTTTATGTTTTTTTTTTAATAGTTGTATAGAAGATAAAAATTCTTTAAGCATATGCCCAAATTACATTTAGTAAAAAAGAGCATTATTTTTAACAGCATACGTAATTGCTTAAATGAAATGAAATAATAAGTGCCTGTCATTCTGAGAGGGAATTCGTATAGAAATTTTGTTAGATAAACCTAGATATATTGTGATGAAAAAAATTCTTAAGCAGTAAGTAAAACAAAGGATGCTAGGAAACTTGATCTTGGCTGCTGCATGATATGAGATGTATTTTCCTTGGAGATGCACCTTAGGGGTTTGTTGATGCTATTTAAGAACAGGGGATAGTGTCATTCATCGACGTGTATAATAATTACTGATCTATTACCATGAATGTATTATGCTAACAAGTTTCTGTATAAAACATGTTTAGTGTTTTCTTGATTAAAGTATTGCAGAAACTTGCTTCTGAAACTTAAGCCTTAACTCTGCGCTTTCCTTTTTCTTAGTGGTCTAACGCAGTCAAATTACAAGGAGTTGAACATTCTGTATGAGAAGTACAAAGATCAAGGTTTTTTCGTTTCTTTTCTTTTCTTTTTCTTTTTTGCATTTATGTGCTATTCATAGGCCAATTTTTACCTTTATTGTCTCAGTTGTTTCTGTCATTGTGTCATGTTATCCTTTCAGGTTTTGAAATACTTGCATTTCCTTGCAATCAGTTTGCTTCACAAGAACCAGGAACTAATGAGGAAATTCATGAAGCTGTATGCACCAGGTTTAAAGCTGAATTCCCAATATTTGACAAGGTATTCCTTTCTTGTTTCTACATTGTGCTAAATAATTTTTTGTTTGTACTTGCCATGGTTTTATTTCTATATGAATTACTAAACGGAGTTTCCTATGAATTATGGATACACTAGTTCGATAATAATCTTATGTAACATAGTCTTACTTGAATTACGTGATAATCCCAGTCCTAGCCCATTTAGGAAAGCTATGGTATTTCTTCTACCGAAGGATATCATTAAGCTGAATAATATGATGTCAAATCACATGGTTTGTGCATAAAAGCTTTCCAAATACACGAATCCTCAACTCCGTTCCATGTTATCCGAGCTAAAATAGATCAAAAACTTAAGTCTCAGCCTTGAGTTGAACAAAATGATGCTGAACAGTCTGTACATACATGCATTATGAGTGCAAATGCCTAAAATATATGTTCTGATTCATTTATCCACCTTGATGTGCTTCTGAATTCACCAGGTACTATTGTCCTCATGTCTGGAAAAAGAGGGACATGTTACATTGTGTAAATTTTATGAAATATGAAACTTATTTTTTTTTTATATGTGCTTTATCTTGGTGTGCTAAAATAATTCGCCAAGTAATAATATTGTTTGAAACTGTATACAGGTTGAGGTCAACGGAAAGAATACGGCACCCCTTTACAAGTTCTTGAAGTCAGAAAAAGGTGGTCTATTTGTAGATGCTATTAAATGGAATTTTACAAAGTTTTTGGTGAACAAAAAGAAGGAAAAGTTGTGGAGAGATATGCCCCTACCACTTCACCACTTGCAATTGAGGTAGGCCAACTTTTCGTTCTTCTTCCTTTACTCATTCAGTTTGTTATTGCAAGTTTAGCAGTGGCTAATTGAATGTGAATATTATGTTTTCAAAGTATAAAGGCAACAAAAACTTAATAATGAACTAATAATGAGATGGAAGCTAAAGTTGGCAAGTTTTAATTTCAATGGCTCGCGTCTTGATTCTTAGAGGGTTTTTGTCTGGCTTATTAAAACATCTTATAAATTCTGAGAACTTATAAGATGTTTTTGGAGCTTAAAAGATGGTAGATCTAATTTTGAAAGTAAACTGTTGATGTCTTTGGATTAAAAAAATAAAAAAGATGATAGAGCTTTTAAGATGTTAATAATGATAGTTTTGTAATTCAAGTGGTAAAACTAAAGAATGTTAAAATAAGATCTTATTTTGAAAAAAGTTGGAATTCTCCGCCTTTTTTTTAAAAATAACTTATAAGCTCCTAACATCTTATTTATTTTAGGAGTTTATAAGATATTTTCTTAAAAAAATTCACCAAACATCTTTTTTTACAAGGTCTTGGGAGCGGTGTGATTGGTGGGATTTGATCCCACAACTGCCTTGCTAAACCGAGCTACAATCAATTTCCAAAAGTTAACCAAACATCTAAATATAGATTATAAGCTTTTAAACATCTTATAAGGTGTTTCAAAGAGTTTATAAGCTCAGCGAAGCACGTATCATCAACAGTGACGTTTGCACTTGTTTTGTCTTTTCTCTTGTGCAGAAAGATGTTCAAAATCTTCTGGCTGAATGAGCATTTATCTGTATCACAATATAGAAATATTGGCTGAATACAAGAAGCCTCTTTTGAGCATAATATTATGAACACAATTTTTCTCCCATATTTAGTGTTTCAGTATCACGAAGCTGCAAAATGGTCTCTTGATTTTACGTTCAGCATCCTCTCCCCCTTGTATCTTTATGACTTCATATAATCATATTGCTGTAAAATGTAAAGCGTGTAAACATTTTTCTTTTATGTGATGATGTTATATATATCATATATGATT
Source organism: Rehmannia glutinosa (assembly GCA_016081115.2). Classification (NCBI taxonomy): domain Eukaryota; kingdom Viridiplantae; phylum Streptophyta; class Magnoliopsida; order Lamiales; family Orobanchaceae; genus Rehmannia; species Rehmannia glutinosa. The sequence goes on along the minus strand of JABTTQ020000848.1, from coordinate 191,818 downwards.
AAATGTAAATTGCATAAACTGTCTTCAAGGTTTGGGCTCTTTAAAAATAAAAATAACATATCCTACAGTTCGATATTACAATATTGTCTCTTTGAGTTTGTATTTATTTTTTACAAATACATGTGCAAAATAGAAATAAATGTTTAGGCCTAAGGGAGTATTTGTAACTTATAAACTTAATTTTTTTCTTTTTAAAAAAAAAACCAGATATATTTTCATGCTGAATTAAGAGGCCAAATTTCGTTTATTTAATGTTGGGTGTTTCTATTTTTTGTATGCAAAGATTCATGAAAAGAAGAATAAATTATGCAATTACCTCTAAGGTTTGATTTATTTACAAAAAAATTCTCATCTAAATAGAAGGAATATATTTTTTTACTTTTGTTTCTGATTACAAATTGGGGATGTTTAAAAAAAAAGCACAAACTTTAAGAGAAGAAATTGTAATTTTAAAATATTGAATTTTTTTAGGGTTAGTTATAGAAACTACGCCTAAGGGGAAAAAAACTAGGGCGTCAATTTGGGTTGGGTCCGGGTTCGTGGTCCCGGGTTCGCGGGTTCGCGTGTCGACAAAGCTTGACCCGACCCGACTGTTTAATTATTCGTGTCGAAATCTTGAACCCGACCCGACCTACTTTTTCATTTCACGTAAACTTGGACCGACCCGCGTAACTTTGTCTAATAAAATTATTTTCCTATATATTTAAAAGTTTTAATCGAATAAATTTATTTTTTTAAAATCAATAACTATCATACACTATTCAATCAATAAAAAAATATCACAATTCACAACACACAAAAAGAAATAACATAATTGCATAAATAACATAACATCGATCATATTTTAGGGACAATATTAAAAAAACATGCATAACAAATACATAATTAAGGAGGTTTTATCATTTAAGTTTTAAGGATATGTCTTGTTTGTTGTTTTTTCTTACAATTAATTATTTACTTAATTTTTTTAAATTCACAAACGGGTTAAATGGGTCGTAGTAGGTTGACCCGGACCCACGGCCTGGACCCGCACTCCATTAATTTTGTGTTAGGTTCGATCGGGTTTTGCGTGTCAGATGAAATTGACACCCCTAGAAAAAACCACTTATCTTTTAAAATTACAAATAGCAATGACATTTATTCTTATTCTTATCTTATAAAGTGCACTGTGCACCCTCAAGACATCTACAAGAGCGGGATATTTTGTTAGCTAAATACAAACCTAAGGGTTATTTTTATAAGATTATTCATAATTTTTTTTTTTAATAACTAGGCTACATATCTAGAGTAGTTTTTATAATTATCTTTTATTTTATGAGTAACAATTTTTTTCTGTTAGTTAAAACGCGTATCATACCCATATATATGAATAATTGAGAAATACTACCGTTTTCCGTACATTTTTTCAAGCATCATTAAATACTATGTACTCTTGAAATAAAACGCGTTTAATAATCGTATTATAGTTATCCGTATAATATTTGGTAAATAATACTTTATTTTTTATATTTTATAATATTTAATAAATCTAAAAATCATTCAAATTTATTTATAATATAATAATTAATAAAAATAATAAATAATAATATAAATATATTAATATTTAGTAAATAGTATTAATTTAGGCCGTTTTATTACTTCCTGAAAAGTCAATGCTTTATGTATCTTCTTTCGGACATCCGAATAATTATTTTATATTCGTATTATACCCTTACGTCTATGAGTCCGTATAAAAAATATTTTCGTATTTTTGGCCAATTATTTCAATGTAACTTTTAAAAATATTCATAATTTACTCGTATATATTAAATAACGAATTTTTCCCATCTCATATTTAACTACATAGCAACTTTTACCTCCATAAAGAAATTGATCATGCATTCCCAAAACCTGCACAAATTGGCACCATAATTAACATGGGTACAAATTTCCTATTTCACTTCTCATTCTATTACTTAGATGATGGACACGTATCGTGCGAGTGGGCATTGCTAGTTAGGGTTATCTGCTAACAAGAAATTTAGTGGCCATTATTTTTCAAGTATTATCTTGCTAACATGAGATTCATTCGTAGCCATTGATTTTATGAATGATTTAGCTAACAAAAATATTGTGGCCACTGCATCACAAGAATTATCTGACGAAAATCCGTAGCCTGCTGAAAAAGGTCAAATTATAACCATTTCGTGTGATTGCAATTGCAGGCAGGCATTAGTCCACATCTTTGGGTCTGGATTTGTAAGCATATCATTTACTCATTTTTGATACTTACAGAGATATTAATAGAAAACAATTGCTATGTGGAACCACAATTGTTTCATTCATTAATCATACTGTTTCAAAAATCTCCGCCTACCTTCGATTAGTCTTTGTGCATTAATTGAAGCTTTCCTTTGTTTCACGCATGTTTTTCTTACGATTAGATCCTCTTAACCTTATCCAGGCTCGGCTGCGCGCTGACCCGCTAAGTAAATGTCTGCAGTGTCTAGCGCTTTTTTAAAACACCTTGGCATAAAGATAAAATCACGAAGGGATAATAAACAAAACCCCAAGGATTGGGGTAATTACAAAAATTCATTAAATCCCCAATTGTCGGTTGATCCGGCGCAGAGCGGAGCCGAATTGTAGTCGAGGGCCCGAAAGTAAGAGTCGCACAATTACATATTTATTATATATAAATAATAAAATTTAAATTATTATACTTATGTTGAAAAATATTATTAATTTACTAAAATTTTAAACATTTAATTTGCGTAAAAAAATCATTTAACAAGCAAAGAGTTTAAATATTTTTACAATTCTAGCGAGTCAATTAGAAATTGATTCTCCAAAGATATAATTATGATATGTACCATTTTTAATTTAATATAAGAAAAAAACATTTATATAATCAATAACCTCTTAAAAAAATAGATTAACAAGACAAAAATGATAAAATATTTTAGCCAAAAATTATATTAAAACCGAAATAGAATTCAACTCAAAAAAATAAAAATAAAAATATAAAAATTAAATATAGTACATAAATAATTACTTTTTAATTAAAATTGGAGGTAAATTTTATCAATAATGATTTTTATAAAAATAAATAAATAAAAAATTAGGGGATGGCCCTGTCAAGGAGCATGTGGCTCCACCTCTGATCTGGCGGAATTTATTAATGCCATCGAGTATTTTTACAATTTTATCTCTTACCTTTTCTAATTATTACCAATAATCCCAACTTTTCGTTTGGTTATTCGTAATATTTAGAAAAGTAGAGAGATATAATTGTAAAATGTAAGATGAGAAGTTTGGGCTATTTGTAATATTATTCAGAAAGATTGAGGGATACTATAGTAAAATATTTGATAACGTCAGTAAATTCTGCCAGGTCAACTAACAATTGAAACAAAATAGAAGACGAACCCAAACCACAAGGGAGTTTCCGTATTTTGAAACTTCTATAGATATCTTTTTGTAATCGAACCTCATTTTTTGTTTGGTTATTATCCCTAAAAACCAGTAGATCAATTTATTTAGTACATATAATAGGAGGGGAGAGGTAATATGAATCAAACCCAGACCTCTTGTCTGAGTTTGTGAGTATTAACCAACGAACTACTATCCGATCCTCAAATCGATAGAATAGTTAATGAGTGATATTGATGTCAAAAAGCCTGTTTATGTAAATCTCCGTACGTAGTTTAGGTATACGTTAAGTAGAAAGCTACAAACACCTGCCAGCTTAAAAGAAAGCAACAAACACCTAATGCTAAGCTATTTGGGGAAATTCAGTAAAACTTTTTCTTGTGTGCTCAAATTAGGTATAATACAACAAACATCGAACTTAACGAAAGAGATTTTAGTATCATACTATCATTTCTTTCCTTGATATCTCGACTTGGTTTATATCTAGCCCAACATTTAGTGGATAGTCTCTTTCACACAATTAAGTTTGAAGTAGACAAAAATTTAAGGGATAATTACAAAAACTACCTTGAGTTTTAATCTAATTGAAAAAAGGGCAAAAATTGTAAAATTGGTCATGTAACTTACAAAAGTGTCAAAATCGGCCGTGTTCGTTTTTACTCCTATTGTCGCCGGAATATTGTAAAATAGTACAAAAAAATCGGTTCCTCTGAAAAAATCGGTAGGTAAGTATTAAGAAAAATTGTAAAGTATAGGTAAAATCATTGTAGATAAAATATTTACATTACGGAATCTAAAATCTGTTGATAAATACCTACATAATATCGTAGCTAATTGAAAAAATGTCGTGTCATGTCGGTATAATATGGGGAAAAATGATATTTTTTATTCTGTAGGTATTCTGTAGGTAATTGTAAAATTTAGTGACAAAATAAGCATATCCGGCTTTTTTATGTCGAAAGCTTAAAACCAGCGTTCTTAAGACCAAAGAGTCGGTGGGACCGATAGAAAGAAAGGACGGGTGGAAACTCGGCCGGTGAATCGAAGGGTCGGCCCCTTCTTGAACAACCAAGGCACAACTTGAAAAGCAATGGGGGATGAGGTACGTCTGGTCACATTTCTGTCGGTAAATTCTGTCGGTAAATTGGAATTTTCTTGTAGTGAAACCACTGGAAGTTGACACGTGACTCGCACGTGATCTCCTAAAATGTGGAAAGTTTGACGATGTGGACTTATGTCTACCATACAACCCTAAAATAGCAGGAAAATTTTAAAAAAAAAATCCCAAATTTTATGGAATCAAGTGTAAGTCACATGTCAATTTCGTGTGTTTTTGCAATATTCCGACGAAAATATAACTAAATTGAGCGATTTTAAAATTTACCGGACCAATTTTGACATTTCCCCCTTAAAAAACTCAAGTTAATTAAAATTTAAAATTATAAAATATCCCCTCAAAGTGTTACAAATACCCTTAAGGTTTTAATTTACCTAACAAATACTCTATTCCTAAGAGTACAATTTATAAAATGAAACAAATGTCACGGGACAATTTGTAATTTTAAAAATCACGATATTCTTATAATCGGCAAAATCTCACGGTAGTTTTTGTAATTAACCCAAATTTTAATTTGGCAATTGACAAGACTTTACAAGTAAATCACACCCACACTTATAAGGAAAATAGTTTTTGCCACTGAATTTTGGTTGTTTCTGAACCTAAACTATTTATTTTTTTCAATTAACAACTTAAACTTTGCAAATTTTTCATTTAACAACATCGATCTGGTGGAGTGGAATATTCCAAGAATATTCGTGGAATATTCTTGATCACATGGGCAGATATTCTTGGTATATTCTAATTCCTATTGATCGGAGGTTGAAAAATGAAAAACCTTGAAAAGTTTAGACTGTAATTGTAAAACTAAATCATTTAGGTTGCAAAGTGTAAAAAACCAAAATTTAGGTTGCAGAAAATTATTTTCCCCACTTATAATCTATAAATAGCCATGCCTATAGCCCCATTGGGACATAGAATTTCTAGTAATGGAAGTAATTAAGGGCAAGAAAGCTCATGTATTGGCTGTGCCATTCCCGGCTCAAGGCCACGTTAAGCCGCTCATGAAACTATCTCGCCAAATAGCCAAACGTGGGATTAAGGTCACGTTTGTTAACATAGAAAGTATACACGAAAAAATAGTTGCTTCTGCGAAAATGGCTGGTGAAGAAGAGGAAGAGGATAATATAATACTGACCTCAATCCCGGATGGGCGTAATCCCGAGGATGATCCAAACGACACTTTTAAGTTATTGGAAAGTCTCAGGATTACAATGCCTGGATTATTGACGGGATTAATTGAGAGGATTAACAGTTCAAATGATCAGGAGAAAATTAGCTGTGTTATTGCTGATATTTCAATAGGGTGGGTTTTGGAGACGGCCCGAGAGGTGGGAGCGGAGCCGGTTGTTTTCTCACCGCCGTCGGCGGCAGCATTGGCCGTGATATTTCAAATTCCGAAGCTTCTGGAAGAAGGAAATCTTGACTCATATGGTAAATTTTGCAATTGTTTACCAAAATTTCTCAGTTTATTTTCTTTGGAGAAAATTTTACAGCAGTTCTCTTGTGAGATGGTGTGAGATCGTGACATGGTGATATTTTTGGCGTAAAAAGTGATATTTTTAATATAAAAAATAATATTTTGTTTATACACACTAATTTAAGTGTATTTTGACAAATATCACTCTTTACACTAAAATATCACTTTTTACACTAAAAGTATCACCGTCTCACAATCTCACGGACTTTCACTGTGTTAAAATAAATTTATGTAAAATTTTATGCCACAACTCACAATAACTTAAGAAAATTTTCAGGAAAAACGTTCTTCACTCATTTTTCACTTTTTCTATTACAAATTGAGGTCATTTTTTGTTAAAAAGAAACGTGAAATTCATAATTATTGTGATACTATCAACTTTAACTCAATTTATTCACTTACTCTAACATTGTTAATTACTAACTCTATTCAATCGATATTTCACTATTTACTTATCGCATCACGGATGTGAGTTTTTATTCTAATATATTGTTTCATCTACTATTTCATAACACAGTGATTGCCAAGTATACACAAATTAAAATATTAATTTTCAATCATCAATTTGAGTTTTTATAAGGCATGTGTTAACAGTTACAAAAGCATGTGTCATTGATAAGTGGAATATGAGCTGAACCACTATTTTGGAATAAAATATCCAATTCGATCACATCAATTAGTTCAGATCCTTTATTCCAAATTGTGTTATATCTCATATTCATAAATACACGCAAAATGTACATCAATACGATTGGCGTGTATGAATAATATTTTGAATACGAAATGATTATAGGTGTTAAAATGGGCCAAGGCGAAAAGGCCGGGATAAGTTGCAATTTTATGAGGCCTGAATGGGACAGGCCTATTTGGCCCAAAACGTCGACCCGATCGGTTAGGTCATTTTGCTCGTACTTTCATGGATTGGGCCACAAAAATTACGTCTCGATACATTTCAGCCCGACTCGAATTTTCTCATTGGCCGATAGACCATGGGCCCATTTGATAGCTCCAAAAATAACACACGTTTTGGACTAGAAAAATCATGTGTGCACATCAACTTAACTACTTAATAAGTATATATTACACTCTCAAAAAATCCATTCATGTTATTTTGCTTTTGCCAATATTAACTCATTTTTGACAGGGATATGTACAATGTTCATGTACATATTGTGACTATATTTTTCCCAAATTGCAGGAACCGTCAAGAACGGTGAAGTAATCAGCCTATCAGAAAATATACCCGCCTGGAGAAAAAACGAACTTTCTTGGAGCTTTCCAAGCAACCTAAAAACCCAAAAGATATTTTTCGAATGTTCACAAAGAATCGAAAAAACAACCAATCAATACACGTGGTTGCTAAGCAACACTTGTTATGAACTTGAACCCTCAGCCTGCAATTTGATCCCAAACCTACTCCCCATTGGACCATTACTAGAGAACCAAAACCCTAATTCCTCTTTCAATTCTTGCAATTTTCATCCCCAAGATACATCTTGTCTAAGCTGGCTAAATAGTAAACCAGCTGGATCGGTAATTTATGTTTCGTTTGGCAGCCTAGCAGTTTTCTCCCAGCAACAATTAGATGAATTGGCATTCGGGCTGGAACTTTCGGGCCGGGCTTTTCTGTGGGTCGTCAGGCCCGATCTCGCGAACGGGTCGCGGGCCGTGTTCCTGGATGGGTATTTGGATAGAGTGGGCGAGGTTGGAAAGATTGTTGAGTGGGCACCTCAAGAGAAAGTTCTCTCGCATAGTTCGATCGCGTGTTTTTTGTCGCACTGCGGGTGGAATTCGACTACGGAGGGTTTAAGTAGGGGCGTGCCGTTTTTGTGTTGGCCTTATTTTTCGGACCAGCACCATAATCAGAATTACATTTGTGATAAGTGGGAGATTGGGTTGAGAATTGATCCTGATGAAAATGGGATTAGAACGAGGCATGAGATTAGGGAAAAAATTGATGGGGTGTTTTTTGATGGTAAGTTGAAGAAAAATGCATTGAAATTGAAGGAAATGTGTGGAAAGTGTGTTAGTGAAGGGGGTCTTCTTACAAGAATTTTGAGAAGTTTATTGATCATCTTAGGAAATGAAGTGAATGAGAATGTGAGTGTTGTATTCACGTAAGGGTTTTCCCTTGAATTTTCTGTTATATGTAATGTTTATTTTAGTCCCTAGTTTGATATTGTTCAGACGTGTTGATTTATGATAAAAACATATAAGATGGTCTCATAGACAATGTTAATGAGACCAATCCTATATCTAAATAGAATTATAATCAAAACACAAGCTCACAAATATATTCTTACATTTGTTTTGTTTTGTATCATCTATTTCATGAATTTAAGCCCAATGAGACGGTTTCATATAAGACACCTCTTAATTTATTATTTTTCTTTTGACATTCTCTTCACAAGCTCATTTAAGTAACAAAAAAAGGCCATTTAAGTGATAATTTTTGTCATATATACAAAATTTTGTCAGTTTATTTTTAATTTATCAAATTATAAATTTTAAAAGTTAATGAATAATTGCAAATGCAAAATTTCACTATGAATTGTAATTGGTGTACGTTTTTGTCTGAGCCTGCATCTTTTTTTCTTAATTGGGCCTATGGCCTACTAGAAATGGACAAAGTCATAAAATTTACAATGTAGCCTTTACTATGGGCCTTATTCATGCAACATTCTAAATGTATAAAATTTAAAATTCAAATTTTATTCAATCACTAATTCTGTTGATCCAATATGTTTAAGTGTACTATGGAATGGTCCAAAAGTTACACATCTGCCTGGGATTAGTCCAAATTACTATTGTTGGGTTTCAAAGCCGTAAACAGTGAATTGGGCCAAAAAATAAGTCTAATCATGAAATTCGGTCAGTTGACTAAACTTTGAAAGACAGAATTATACTCTATATGTCACTATATCACCTACTACGATTATTTTCTTGAATTTGCCAAGAAAAATAGCTGACAAGCTCTCAGGAAAAAAATGAATACCTTTTATGTAACTAATCATGTCATGTATCTGAATGTGATGGTAATTAGTGGTAGGGGTCGCAATTTGAGTAGCAAATTGAGGCAGACGACACGATAACAAGCGCACGAACACGACCACGAAATTCTTTGGGTTTGGGCAACGTGTTATCGGGCCAATCTGATAACAACAATAAGAAATCGGGTTCATATCAAGCCAACTCGATTAGCTCATTAAACCAGATAAGACCGGATAACTTAAATAATATTTTTTTACACATTATTTTCTTTCTAATCTTAACTTTTTAAGGGGCTTTATATGTGATAAATATTAGAAGAAAAGATAATATACATTATTAGTAAATGGTTTAATGAGCCAAATCTTTGAAATCGGTCGACGAGCCAAAAAAGTAATAATAATTAATAAATAAGTATAAATAAATTTGTTTATCGGGCTTAATGGGTCATGCCTGTGATACCAAATTTTTTGGTGTTGGGTTTGGCTTATCATCCCACCCATTAAGCATATCGAGTACAGTGCACAACCTCGCACGATTTGTCACCCCTAATTATTGGATTAATCATAACTGTCTACACCACACACACACGTATATATATATATATATATATATATATATATATATATATAGGGTTTGGCCTATCATCCCGACTATTAAGAATATCGAGTTGTGCACAACCCGCACGATTTGTCACCCCTAATTATTGGATTAATCATAACTCTACACCCCTAATTGTAGCCTGTGAGACCACCCTCCTAGGTTAGTCCATAAGACTAAATCTACACCACCCAAATAGTAAATCAATGGCCAAGATATCTTACAACATATACAACATTTCATAAGTAAATATACGATAGAAGGGATAAAATAGGAATCCAAATAATTAAATATAGTAACCGCTTACTAAAAATTAGGGACGTGATTTTGTATTAATCACGTCCCCATAATCAAGCGATTCACCTTTCCTTTCTCTCCTTCCAATTCGAACCTGCAAATTATTCAAATATGGCAACAAAATTGTGCAACAATTAATGAAAAGTATACAATTACACTAAACTAACTATACATTAAAATATTACTAAGTATACATAAGCAATTAACTAAGTATACAATTACACTAAACTACCCGTATATTAAAACTTTACTAAGTATACGAAATATTTAACTAAGTATACAATTACATTGAACTAACTATACATTAAAATAATACTAAGTTTACGAGAAATATTTAACTAAGTATACAATTACACTGAATTACTTATATAACTAAGTATACAATTCCATTGAACTAAGTATACAAATCCACATAACTAAGTATACAAATTCACTAAACTCGCTTACTAAACTACTTATATAACTAAGAATACGATTCCACCGAACCAAGTATACAAATCCACTGAACTAAATATACAATAAAACATGACTAAGTATACAGGTCCACTAAACTAAGTATACAATAAAACGATTGTTCACAAATATGGCGGAAAAAAGTATCAATTTTGAAAAAACGCTTGAAGTTGATGATTTTTCCTCCTAAAAATCGTGTAATCGAAAAGGTAGGATTATGTTTCCTTAAAAATAGCTAATAACCGTCCAATTAACATAATTAATTAAATATAAAAGTACAATTATACCCTTATATGCCTAAATTAACTAAAATGATCTACACCATCCAAAATATTAAATCAAGAGTGCATAAGTGTTCTTATGGACTAACTTAAAGGATTGGTCTCATTTGAACCAATCCCTATATATATATATATATATATATATATATATATATATATATATAGAGAGAGAGAGAGAGAGAGAGAGAGAGAGAAATCTATTTTGACTCTTATTCCAAATGGTTTAAAATTTTTTTAAAAAAATCTTTGATTTTTTCCATTCAAGATGCACACTAGACCAAGCCCACAAGTATATGTAAATGGTAGTTTGTTTTACATCAACTCGTTTTTACTTTTCGATTCATAATTAATAATTTTAATCGGAAAATTATGAGTCCCAAACCGGCTCGATACCACATGTAAACTTTTATAGAATTTCGCTTTTTCAGTTTTCATGAAATTCATCAATTCTCTATAATGCCCAAACATCTTAGAACTCATGATTTTCACAATTCCGAAAATTACATAGAATTAGTATATATACTTACCTTGATCCATAGCAATTCTTCTTGAACAAAGGAACATTTAATATATAAATTATTCTCTTCCTCCTTGCCTTTTTTTTTCACTCTTCTTGATGGTGTGAGGACTCAAAGAATTGAAGGGTCCAATTCTTCTAAAAATGCGATGTGCGATCAAAAGTGATGCCAACACTTTGCAAAACACAAAAAAGACTTAATTAAAAATACAATTTCACAAAGTATGAAATAAAGACAGAATCAAATACAAGACACAAGAGATTTAAAATTTTGTACAAGTATAAAATACTTGTACGGTGTTCATTAGAACAAAAATTATCCAAAAGGTAATGTTGTTTACAAAATACAAAAATACAAAGAAAATAAGGAAACTAGAAGAACAACTCCCCTTGTGTCTCCGAAAGCAACAACACTCCTTTACAAATGTGAGAATACATCTAGTGCACTCCAATCACTCAATATACACCAAACTATCTCACATAAACACTCAAAACTCGAGTTCTAAAAATGATGCCAACAATGTTGCCAACATTCCCCGTATCACCGAGCTTCTATGAACTTTTCTCGTGTGAAAAAGGTCGGAAGATGAACTCTCAAATCTCCTAAAATACGTGTACGAAATTTGTTTGGTTTCGATCCTTAAATAGCCATCACTTGAATAACTTCCTCGCAAGAAAATAGAAGAGAAACTACCTCGCAAGATTTAAGGAAAGAAACCACCCACTACCATAAACTTCTAAGGAGTTAGTAAAGTCGAAAATCGAATTAAAACTTCTAACATAACTCCCCGTAAAAAAAAAACAAGATTAACTGTCAAGAAGAAAACGAAATCGGAAGAAAAAATTCGAAAGAAGAAAAAGATAATGTTTGAGAAAATTTAAACATTAACAATCTCCCCTTTCTTACAGTTTACGGACAAAACCTTTTGCACAAAAACACGCTTCAATCTCCCCATAATACCGTAAGTCAAATCTCCCCCTGAATATAAGCCGAAAACAAGAAGTATCAAAAACATCAAATACTCTTCTAACAAGAAAGTTCTCATTGTCAAAAAATGATGCCTCGAGATGTTGGCATCATTCTCGAATCACCATCTCCACGCTTTGCTTCCACTTGTTTTTGTGCCACTTTCTCCCCTTTTTGGATTGAAATCGCTCCGTAATTTAAAGAGAGAAAATAACAACATACAAGCTCACTGAGAGCATTTTGATACCCCATTATCTCCATTTAGAAGAAGTTAGGACCAATTATCCAACATAGGAGAAAAAGAATAAATTGTAACAACTCATTACTACTAAACATCGGGTTTTTGCTTGATTTTTTTCAATTTTTTTTTTTTTAAAATATATAAGAAATAGTAATAAAACAAAAACGAAAAATATATATAAAACAAACACACAACAGCAGATATCATGAGGTGATATGTACAATGATGCCATCATTTGCAAGATCATTTTGTAACAGCAAACTCAATTTAAATGACATAAACAGAGATTTTTTTTTTACTTGCATAACAGATCCACAGGCATAAGAATAGTACAAAAAGACTTAAGAAAGTCACAAAAATATAGCTCAATCCATTTACACGATCAATGAGCCAAAATGTACAAATATGCCCAAAAAGCAAGTTTAAAAAAAAAAAAAAAATTGTTTGTCGACTTCTTTTAAGAATTTGAGTTGCACTAAAATGCCTACAAAAGATGATGCATCGTCTGAAAAAAACTCAAGAATACAAGCTAACAACAAAATAATAAAAAAATATATACAAACAGGATGTGTCACACAAAAGGATGCAACACATTAAGCATCACACTTTTAAAGAACACACAAACCAAGAGATTTCCTTAGAAAAAAACTCTCAAAATCCAAAGATTTAGAGAAAATATCCGCTAACGGATGTTTAGTGGCAATGTGTTGAGTACAACAAAGATCATTATCATCACCAAATCAATTTAGGATCGCTTTTTGAAGAATTCTCAAGAAAATTGAAAGTGTCCTCAACAATGTCATATTTCATTTCTCGCATCATGTTACCCATTCCTTATCTTTCTTCAATTTGAAGCAAAAAGGTTTGATATGCCCTGGTTTAAAACAAGAATGACACACAAATTTTCGTTTCAAAACACTTCCGGACTTCTTGAAATTGTTTTTGAAAAATGATTTGCCACCTTTTCCAAAGATTCCTTTGTTTCATAGAAAGACATGTCTTCTTACAAGAATCTGCTTTTGTTTGCTTTAACATATCCTAATCCAGTTCTATCAAATCTAGCTTTTAAAAATATATCATCAATAACAAAGAGCTAGAATCAAACTTACTTACCTGTCTTTTTAAGACTAATAAGTTCGATTTTTACCAGATCAAGATCTTTGTCTTTCTTTGTTAAAAGAACTTCCAATCTCCCAACAGATTCTCTTAAAATATCATTCTCTTTGACAAGATCTTCACATTTAAGTTGCAAATTATTATGACATTTATCTTCTAGATCAACATACTTTGACCCTGAATTTAGACATAAAAATGATGCAAAATGATTAACAAAATCATATTCAGAATCAGCAGACCTGTCTTGTGATGCCTCTGTGTTGGCATCATTTGTTGCATCATTTCTGAATCCATCGATTTGAGCTTATCTTCCTCAAGAATCGTTACAAGTCCCTTGCAATTTTCTTCACCATCTTCGATTCTTCATCACTAAAAGATACAAAGAAAATCCATACCTCTTTCCCTAAGAGTGTTTGCACATTGTTTTGCATAATGACCAAATCCTTTGCAAGCACGACATTGAATCAAATCAAGGTTTTTTGATTTTAAAAAATTGTTCTCTTGATTTGGTTCAAACTTTTTAGGGAAATTTGAAGAATTTTCTAAAATGTTTCTTAGACTTGAAATCTTTGCCATTCAAAGAAGATTTTTTGAGTAAACTATTAAACCGTAAAGGTCAATAATGCAATAGATTCTTCATTTAAATCACATTCATGAATGTTTTTCATAAAATGTTCCATTGCATTATTTTGAACATCACAAAAATCAAAACCTGTTTGGGTTTTAAAACAATACTTTTGTCCTCAAAATGATGTTCTTTTTGTTGCCCCAAGTTTAACTCAAAAGTTTGTAAAATACCAATAAGTTCATCAAGTCTAAGAGTATCGGATCCTTGGTTTCTTCAATAGTATAAATCTTAACATTGTATCTTTCGGGAAGAGATCTCATTACCTTGCTTACCAATCTTTCATTGCTAATAGGCTCTCCAAGTGATTGTGCCTCATTAGCAATATCACGCATTTTTTGCATTATACGAAGCAATGGTCTCTTCTTCTTCCATTCTCGTTCTCGAATCTGCTTGCTAGAGTCTTAGCTTTGTTCTTCTAACACTTTGTGTTCCCTCACAATGCAATTGCAATGCATCCCAAGATCTTTTCTTTGAAATACAATTAGAAATTATTTTGAACAAAAACATATCAACAAAGAGTAAATATGGCATTTAAAGCTTTAGAATTAAAGCTTGCAACTGGATTTCATCATTTTGCCACTCAATCTCGGTTTGTCTATTGTAACTCCTTCAAAGTGTCAACGATTCTTGGTGGTGTCCATCCCGTAGAAACGATTTCCATGCTCTTTCATCAATGGACTTGATATAAGCCCTCATTTTCACCTTCCAATAGGAATAGTTCGTTCCATCCAAAACAGAGGTCGAAAAATGGAACTACTCAATTTCCATCATCAAAACACCGCAAAAAAAAAACAGGATCACACTAAGTATCGTCAGTGAAGGCTCGATACGATTGAAAGAATTGAAGGGTCCAATTCTTCTAAAAATGCGAATGCGATCAAAAGTGATGCCAACACTTTGCAAAACACAAAATGAAAGACTTAATTAAAAATACAATTTCACAAAGTATGAAATAAAGACAGAATCAAATACAAGACACAAGAGATTTAAAATTTTGTACAAGTATAAAATACTTGTACGGTGTTCATTAGAACAAAAATTATCCAAAAGGTAATGTTGTTTACAAAATACAAAAATACAAAGAAAATAAGGAAACTAGAAGAACAACTCCCCTTGTGTCTCCGAAAGCAACAACACTCCTTTACAAATGTGAGAATACATCTAGTGCACTCCAATCACTCAATATACACCTAAACTATCTCACATAAACACTCAAAACTCGAGTTCTAAAAATGATGCCAACAATGTTGCCAACATTCCCAGTATCACCGAGCTTCTGCACTTTTTACTCGTGTGAAAAAGGCCGGAAGATGAACTCTCAAATCTCCTAAAATCACGTAGACGAAATTTCTTTGGTTTCGATCCTTAAATAGCCATCACTTGAATAACTTCTTGCAAGAAAATAGAAGAAAACTACCCGCAAGATTTAAGGAAAGAAACCACCCACTACCATAAACTTCTAAGGAGTTAGTAAAGTCGAAAAATCGAATTAAAACTTCTAACATAACTCCTGTAAAAAAAAAAATCAAGATTAATCAAGAAGAAAATCAAAAATGCGGAAGAAAAATTCGAAAGAAGAAAAAGATAATGTTTGAGAAAATTTAAACATTAATGACTCCATAACTCTCTCATTTTATAATAATATTCTATACGTTTTCTTTTCATATTAAAGAGAAGAGTTATATCAGCTTTTCTCATTTATGGCGAGAGGAAGAGGGATTAATTATCTCCCGGTTTCAACATATTTCATCTCCTCTTAGCCATCAAAGAGGAGCATTCAAGTTAAAACTTACATTCATTAATATGGGCCATTTAATGACATTAAATCCAACAGGCATATTTTCTGTTGAAAGTTGGACGTTAGTGTCCCGTTGTAAAGTATGACAAGAGTAACGACGAAGTGAAAAACCTTATTAATTTGTGAATTAATAAGTTTTGGTTGGTGGTGGTTGGTGACTTGGTGTGATACGGTCAATAATTTGATCCCAAACCTACTCCCCATTGGCCCATTACTCGAGCCCAAAAGCCCAAAATCCTCTTTCAATTCTTGCAATTTTCACCCCCAAGATAAATCCTGTCTAGCCTGGCTAAACACTAAACCAGCTGGATCGGTAATTTATGTTTCGTTTGGCAGCCTAGCAGTTTTCTCCCAGCAACAATTAGATGAATTGGCATCCGGGCTGGAACTTCCGGGCCGGGCTTTTCTGTGGGTAGTCAGGCCCGATCTCGCGAACGGGTCGCGGGCCGTGTTCCCGGAAGGGTATTTGGATAGAGTGGGCGAGGTTGGAAAGATTGTTGAGTGGGCACTCCAAGAGAAAGTTCTCTCGCATAGTTCGATCGCGTGTTTTTTGTCGCACTGCGGGTGGAATTCGACTACGGAGGGTTTAAGTAGGGGCGTGCCGTTTTTGTGTTGGCCTTATTTTTCGGACCAGCACCATAATCAGAATTACATTTGTGATAAGTGGGAGATTGGGTTGAGAATTGATCCTGATGAAAATGGGATTAGAACAAGGCATGAGATTAAGGAAAAAATTGATGGGGTGTTTTTTGATAGTAAGTTGAAGAAAAATGCATTGAAATTGAAGGAAATGTGTGAAAAGAGTGTTGGTGAAGGGGGGTCTTCTTATAAGAATTTTGAGAAGTTTATTGATCATCTTAGAAAATGAAGTGAATGAGAATGTGAGTGTTGTATTCAGGTAAGGGTTTTCCCTTGAATTTTCTATTATACATGTAATGTTTCTTTTAGTCCAGTGTTTGATATTGTTCAAGTCTGTTGATTTATGATAAAAACATATGAGACGGTTTCATAGGCAATATTCATGAGATATAATCGTACATCTAAATAGAAATAATAAAAACACAAGCTCACAAGAAAAATAATGCATTTGTTTTGTTTTGTATGATCCATTTCATGAATTTAAGCCAATGAGACAGTCTCATATAAGACCACCTCTTAATAGATCTATTGTTTTTCTTTTTGACATTCTCTTCACAAGGTCACGTAAGTGACCAAAAAAAATTGTCATTTTAAGTGACAATTTTTGTCATATATACAAAATTTTGTCAATTGTTTTTAATTTATCGAATTATAAATTTTAAAAGTTAATGAATAATTTTTGTCACTATGAATTGTAATTGGTGTACGTTTTATCTGAGCCTGCATTTTTTTCTTAATTGGGCCTATGGCCTACTAGAAATGGACAAAGTCATAAAAATTACAATGTAGCCTTTTCTTCTTTTGGGCCTTAATTATTTCAACATTCTAAATGTATAAAATTCAAAATATAAATTTTATTCAATCACTAATTCTTTTGATCCAATATGTTTAAGTGGACTATGGTCCAAAAGTTACAGATCTACCTACGATTAGTCCAAATTACTAATGTTGGGTTTCAATGCCGTAAACAGTGAATTGGGCCAAAAAGTTAAGTCCAATCATGAAATTAGGTCAATTGACTAAACTTGAAAGACATAATTTTCCTCTGAATCATAGAGTTGTCAATTTTGACCCGGTCCGAGCAGCCCGATATTTTTACCGAGCTGGGATCTAGAATTCCAGGTCTAGAAATATCAAGCCTAAAAGCTCGGCCCGATAGGCCTGAGAAACCGACCCGGCCCAGTCAGCTCGATTTTTTCAGTGTATTTTTATGCTATGAGTTGGGCTTGGGCTATAAAAGTAGAGACCGGCCACTGTTTAGCCCAACCCAATTTCCTCCTTTGGCCCGACGGGCCGGACCGATTGACAACTCTATCTATATGTCACTATATCACCTACTACGATTATTTACTTAAATTTCCAAGAAAAATACCTTCAGTCCCTATTGCTGACAAGCATGGGCGCAGACAAGGGGGGCCTCCCCACTCCCCACGTACGCCAAATTTTTTTTTGTCCCATTTTTTCTATGAAAAAAATTTAAAAAAAAATTTATATGTATTTTTTAAGGGTAAAAAGTAGTTGAGCTAAAAATAGGCTCGGGGTAACCATGAGGCCTGACGACGCCCCTGCTGAAAAGCTCTTAGGAAAAAAATGAAAACCTTTTATGTAACTAATCAAGTCATGAATAAGAATGTGATGGTAATTAGTGGTAGGGGTGGCAATTTGAGGCATGACACGAACACGGCACAAAAGTACTATATTTGGGCCATGTGTTATCGGGCCGACCCATAAGAACGATAAGAAATTGGGTTCACATTCGACCAACTCGATTAGCCAGTTAAACCTGGTAAGACACGATAACTTAAATAATATCTTTTTTATACACATTTTGTTTTCTAATTCTAACTTCCTAAGAGACTTTATATGTGATAAATATTTGAAGAAAAAAATAATATTATACTATATTAGTAAATGACTTAATGAGCCAAATGCTCAAATCGGTTGAATGAGCCAAAAAAGTAATAATAATTAATAAATAAATATAAATAAATTTGCTTATCGGGCTTAATTGGTCGTGTCTGGGTTATCGTATTTTTATGGTGCCAGGTTTGGGCTATCCTTTCTAGCCCATTAAGCTTATCCAGTCGTGTTCGGGTAAGTGCTTATTGGAAAGAGCTTTTATCGGGCCGGCCCAATGACGGCACAACCTGCACGATTTGTCACCCCTAATTATTGGATTAATCATTAACTGTCTACTCCATATATAGAGAAGTCTATTTTGACTCTTATTTCAACGGTTTAAAAAATTTAAAAAAAAAATCTTTGATTGTTTCCATACAAGATGCACACTAGACCAAGCCCACAAGTACATGTAAATGCTAGTTTGCTTTACATCATTTCGTTTCACTAAGAATATTGAATGTTTGATAGCATTGAACATTCCTTTTATTATATGAATTAGTAGGATTTTTTTCCTCCTTAAAACAGAGGAAAACCGCAAAATAAGTTTATTTTTCTTTTATTTATTTATTTTTGGTTTCATAAGATCAATTATATTCATTATAAAATTCACAAATTAACTAGATATATATGCCATATAGGTGATTGGTCACGACTGGAATTTATTTGTTGTGATCATTTCAAGTGGAAAAAATTGAAGATGTGTATTGGGTTGTGATGGGTCCAAATACAAAAGGTGTAAGATGGTAAAAAACTATAAACGGCGTACCTTTATGAAGAATGCTTGATTTTTAATTAAGACTCAACCTCTCGAAAGAAATAATGAGACACTTCATACTCATCTTTACTGCTGACTAAGTATTAAGGCCCGAAATTCCTTTGTTTAGGCCTATTTCTGGCCCATTAAAGATTCCTAAATTTTTAGGATTTTGTTTTCTTTTTTATTTCGGATTTATATTTAGGATTTTGGCTTCTTTTAAGCACTTTTTAGGGCTTTACTTCGATTGTTGAATCATAATTTCACATTATCAATAAAAATTCGCTCTTACAAAGATTATTTATCCTCCAATTATTAGTCTTATATCATGATCACAAGCATCAATACAAGAAATCAACCCTAAACCAAAGTTTTGGCAATGTGTTAAAACTATTGAATAAGGAATTACACGAACCATTTAGATAAATACTCTGAATCTATAATCATGTTAATTGTTTGAGTCATTTGAAATGAAAAAAAGAAAATATTAAATAAGAGTTTTTTCAAGAACCAAAATTCTGTTTTTGGGATTCATAAGTTCAATAACCTCCCAATTTTTTCTTTCTAATTGAAAACTCGGATAAGAGGTTGGTGGAAAGTAGTTGATGATGGTGACCACTCTGGTGGTAGTGTAGGAATTTTCTGCAATTATTTCGCCTTTTTCCATCCTTTCCTTTTTTCCTATCGTACAATTTGGAATGCCATTTATTATTTTTTCATTAAGTTCCAAATGCGCCAATTAATCTGTTGAATCTCCAGCTTGCAGCTGTGGTGGCCATTTCTTTATTCTATTTTGTTTGTTTACATTCTTCGTTTACTAAACATTTTTTTTCCGGTACATATCCTGGTAATTAAGGGACAAATGATGAGAATCGAACTCTAAACTTCTAGTCTAGATTTGAGAATTTTAACCACTTGATCACTATCCCATTCTCTCGTTTACTAAGCTTTTGATTCAATTAATAATGATAAAGATGATATGCATCCCGATTGATTATCTAATTACATATACTTGTTACCTACTTATATCGACAATACATGAATTTCTGCCTGTTTACAAATATATTAAATATTAAATGGATCTCATTTAATTTCTACTAATTTTAAATTTTAAATTTTAAATTAACTGTTATTCAGTAAGACAAAATTGGTCTACACAAGAGTTCCTGGATTTAAGGGGAAAATATATGTTATTAAAGAATATGTTGTGCTGTGCAGAGTGCACATAGAGGTGATTAGTGTGTTGGAGTTATTAAATATTAGATAACTGTCATATTCATTAATTTAAATTTTTAGATGAGATGGTTCTTTAATAATATGCTCTCTTTTATTTACTTTTCCCAAGTTTTATTTCTTTCCTAATGTTAATAAGATGATAAATATAAATAAGTCACTCAAATAGATTTAATAAAAAACACTTTACAAATTTAAAAAATATATATATATATATATTAAAAAGTTAACCGATGATATATACTCCTTCGTGGTTTTGTAGATTCGATGATACACCTGGAACAGTACACTCGGTGTAGAATCTACTATTTACATACATGTCATATATTTTAGGAAGTGGGATATTTGTAGAGTGGCAATGGGCGGGGGGGCAGCCAACCCAAACCAGCGGGCCAGACCATAAAATCGGGCCGGGACTGATTTTTATCGGGCCTTGATTTCCATAGCCCCACCCAGCCCATCTGCAGGCTGCGGGCCATCGGGCCAAATCGGCCCAAGATAAATATTGTAAAAAAAAATATTTATTAATAAAAATTGTTGAACAGACTAATCTTTAATCAACCAAACAAACCCCCTTCACCATCAGATTATGTGTATACATAAAATACTACAATAACCAGGTGACTTAGCCCGCCGCCACCACAAAGTGGGATGGAGTCGAGTTAATCAAATCCTCGTCCATCAAATTGTTTGTGGGGTGGAGGTCGGGGGTTTATATCCTGCTCCATCAAATTGCTCCCAGGGCATATGCGGTAGTGAAGATTTGGTGGGAACTCATCTTGAATAGCATCCGTGTGGGTTCGATTCGGGAGAGATCGTTATTAGTAGATTGGGGTCGAACATAATTGTTCTCTTTACCTGGGAGGATCGGTTGTCGTCGTGAGACCCGTCGAAACAACTGGCCAGTGCGTGCACATCCAGCGGTTTACCTTGGCGGCGAATGAGGGCGGAGGTTGTTGTCGCCGAGGCGTAGTCGGCGTAATGCGCAGGAAGCTGAGTTATCAAAAAAAAAAATAAAAATAAAATAAAAATAAAAATAAAAGACTACAATGAATAAATGATACAAACAACAATATTAAAAAATACAAAAAAGATATTCAAGAAGGCAGAAGCCAAAAATTGTTATACTTTTAATAATCAACCAAACCATTAGTATTACCATCAGGCATCAACTTATGCGTAAAGCAGAATATAAAATTGACAAAGTGGCCAAGTGGGGCTTGAGTGGACAAGTGGGACAGGACCAAAGAAAATTGACAAAGTGGCCAAAAATGCTTGCTGCCTTCCTGGACAGGAGTCAGAGGCACGACTAAGGATTGCAGCGTTTTTTTGCAGTCAAAATAACATCGGGCTTGGACTGGCCCGAGTCCGATTGGCCCGACGGGCCTATTGGATCGGGCCATTTAGGCCCGATTTTTTTCGGGCCTTTAAAAATAAGGCCCAGTCCAACCCTATTTACGGGCTGGCTGGGCCAGCCCAGCCCATCAGGGCCGAATTTTTGCCAAACTCTAGATATTTGTAATACATCCACACACTATGACATGTGAATGGTAAATGTTACATTAAATATAGTGTTGCAGGTGTAACATTTACAAACCCTATCTGGCTATCACCGAGAATGAATAAGAAAATATGTCTCGTGGTGGTGATTCATCAGTATAAACTCTTCCATGAATCCGCCAAATATGGATTAGTTATAATCATTGTTAAAATATAAATTGCCATATTTGAATAAGTAATCCACTAATCTCATGGAAAAATTATTACTTGTATAAAAATTTCCATAGTTTTTTTCTTCTTTTGTTTATTTGCCATTTGTGTATATTATATTTATGTATAAGTTATGGGACAAAATACATTTTTCCCCCTTCATCCCCCCAAGTTTCGATGAAAAATCTTGCAATTGTATTCAAAAATAGGTTTCGCCCCCCAAGTTTCAGTAACTGCATTCGCCACTGGTTACGTCGAGACATAAAATTCATATTTTTCGTGTACTATTCTATATGTTGCTCTGTAGAACAAAAGCAGAAGTGAAAAGGGATTCAATGACGGCTCTAGAGATTTATCAACCATAAACTAACCTGTTTCGTTATTCGTGTCAGATTTCTTAACCACAATCCAACATGTTGTTTTCCGAATCGACAAAAAATGACTTATAAATTTGTACACCTCATCTATTTATATGGATTATATGAGTTGTATATGAATTAATTTTAATCCAAAAACTACATTTACATGCATTTGATTTTTTTTTTGAATTTCAATCTTATACTAACACGACCGGCTTGTGGTCATTTCTACTCACTTTGGTTTCGTTTAGTCAGCTGTTTCAACTTTGTGGACAACTAATTCCGCAAAGCCTCAACCCTAATCCAATTGTAATGTTTAAATTTGTGTCATGTTTGAAATTTCCACACTTGCCTTTGGATGTGGGGTGACATATTTTCTGTTGAAAGTTGGACGTAGGGCTGCAAATGGGCCGAACCGAGTCGAACAGGAACATGCTCGAGTTCAGCTCGTTTAGTTTTTGATCGGCTCTATTGGAATGTAATACACCTAACAACTGAAACAGAATCTGTTAGGAGTTTGTTACGTTTCAGTTAGCAGATAACTTCCTGTATCCTCCTCTATAAATACCATGTAGTTGCAGATGCAAATCACTTTTGAATACATGAATAAAATAGTAAATGTTGAGTTCTCAGTATACTTCATCATGGTATCAAGAGCCAGTGAAAATTAGGCTTTTCCTCGATCTACTCTGATAGAAATCATCTGCAGCTATCCTATCTCCATGGATTGTTCTGCTTCTTCAATAGTCTCTCCAATTCCTCACTTTACACCAATGAATCTGCGTTTGGATCGCACGAATTATCAATTTTGGCGTGCACATGTATTATCTACTGTTCGAGCACACGGTTTTGAGTCAATTCTCTTCGGAGATTGTCCTGTTCCTGAGGCATCCATCACCAGTACATCTGAAGGTACCTCCACTACTAGCATTAATCCTGCATATGTGTTATGGATGAGGCGTGATCAGTTTCTACTGAGTTGGATGTTAGCATCAATTGGTGAGTCCATGCTTGGACATGTTAGTCGATGCACCACAACTTCAGCCTTGTGGTCAGTATTAGAGAAATTGTTTCAAACCAGCTCGAAGGCTCGTATCCTTCAAATTCGATTTATGCTACAAACACTGAAGAAATGCGACATGAGCATTGATGATTATATTCTCAAGATGCGAAGTTTTGCTGATGATTTGAATTCAGTTGGACAACATATTACAGATGAGGAATTGGTAGTATATATCTTAGGAGGACTTGTATCTGATTTTGAATATGTTGTGGTTCATCTCACCTCGTGTGCTGATTCAATCTCATTACTGGAAGCACATTTTGCCTTACAAACTCATTAGCTGAGACTTCAAAATCAGGTTGCCTCTACTCAGGTTGCTCTTCATGCTGCTACTACTTCTCTACAGTCTCCTAATGCTAATGTTATGTTCAATCCGAGACACAACTCTGGGAGAGGCAGAGGTTTCAGAGGTCGTGGAGGTTTCAGGGCATGTGGCAATCAGTGTTATAGGCTATTTGATATCAGTTTTCAAGGCATTGAAACACCTCCTACCTCATCCTCTGGCACAGGCTCTCCATAGGCGCATGTAGTTGTTGGTAATTTATCTGTGATAGGAAGTGATCCTAATTGGTACTTCGATAGTGGGGCGACCAATCATATTACGGATGATCTGGAAAATCTCAGTATTCGGTCTGACTACCAAGGCTCTAAAAGGCTTTTTGTAGGTAATGGATCCACTCTCCCCATATCTCACATTGGCTCATCTTCTCTACCCTGTACAAAATCATCTCAGTCTTTACTTCTCAATAACATTCTTTATGTCCCCCAAATCACAAAAAATTTGGTGAGTATTTCGCAGTTCACCAAGGGTAATTATGTTCTAACTGAATTCTATCATGACTGTTGTCTTGTCAAGGACAAAGCAACACACAAGGTTCTATTGGAAGGGGTGCTTAAGGATGGCCTCTATCAACTAGACTTCTCTCTGCTCTCTTCACGCAAAGCAACTCATTTTTCTTCAGTAACTCCCTCTCCTATCCCCTATCTAGAGATGTTAAACGGGTTGGCCCTACTAGCCACTATAGGCCACCACTAGCGGTGCTTTCAGTGCTAAACGGTCTTGGGCTAAATGAGCGGTGTTAAGCAGTGGAATATTGGAACCTAATCCTAACACTAGCGGACTTCGGGCTAAACGAACCACTATCGGGCTATAGTAAAAAAATTAAAAATTATATAGTTAAATTTAAAATTTTACTCGAATATATATAACATTTAAGTTTAATATTTTAAGTTAAACTATTCGTCATAAATAAAATTCATGCAAAATTTCTAATTACATTACATTAACAAATTTATAAAAATTAAATATTTTATGATCTAAATTTTGAAAATAAAATAATAATAACTAAAACTACCCAAAATTAACACTTTTTCTGTAATTATTCATATGCTATAATTTAAATTTTTTAAAATAAGATATTTAAATCTAAAATTTCAAACTTGAACATATATAACATTTAAGTTTAACATTTAAAGTTAATCTTAAAAAAAGTCATGCATGTTTAAAATTACATTGTATTAACAAAATTATAAAATTAGATTTAGCACCATTTAGAAATATAATTTATATCCTAATTAATCTAATAAGACTATGTGACATTTCCTTATTCATAATAAAAATGGAAAACTAAATTAAGTAATAAATAAAACAAATAAAAAAAGCTTTTCAAGAATTAATAGCTTGTTTAATAAAGTTAAACTTAAAGATGAGGGAGATATGAATTTAAAAAATAAATTTACTAGTAATAGATAATAAAAGTAGATATAAAATATTAGAATTATATTTATTTTTTTAAAAAATAAAACTAGCGGGCTAATAGGCTAGCCCGGTTAACCTTCGGGCTAGCCCTAACGGGCTTCGGTTTAAACGGTCCGGGCCAAAAAGGCCCTGATTTAAACGGGCCAAAATAATTCGGCCCTAACCCTCTTTTTTTCCGGTTTAAACGGTCCAGGCCAACGGGCCGTGGCCCTTTTAACATCTCTACCCCTATCTACCCCTTACTTGTTCTGTTTCTATGTCTTCAATCAATAAAGATGCAAATGTATGGCATCAAAAACTTGGACATCCTTGTACTAATGTGTTGTCTACTGTACTGAAATCTTTACATATTCCTTTTCATTCTACTACTCTGAAATTTTGTGGACCTTGTCAATTAGGCAAGTTACATCAAATGCATTTTGCATCTGAACTTACTAAGACAATTGCTCCTTTTCAACTGATACATAGTGATATGTGTGTAAGTCAGCGGCTACGATAATCTGAGGGGGTGAATAGATTATCTCCATCTTTTCGATTTTGCCCTCTTTTTCGAACCAAATGCTCAAACACAATAATAAAGGTGCGGAATGTAAATAGCACACGTCGATTTATAGAGCTTCACCCCACCTAGGGACTACGTGCTCTACCACCCCAGTATATTCGGGATGGGTTTCGAAAAGAGAAAAAGATTTTATTAATAATTACCAAAATTATTACAACAAAATCTTACACCAACACCTTGAAGAGCACCACAATCTTCTTCAACACCACCTTTGAGATTACCACAATCTCTCTTGAAGATTACCACAATCTCCAACGGCACCTTGTGAAGATTACCACAATCTTCACCCTCAAGAGCACCACACTCTTCAACACCTCAACAAGAAGATTACCACAATCTTCTTACACCTAACACCTAGTTCACCCAGTGTGTTCTTACCACAAGAACACTCACAAGGATATCTTGTGTTTGAATGACGACCACAAATTCAAGATTACAACTCGATAATTGATAATACAATAGAGTGCAAGTGTAATCAAGAATAGCCTAGACCTCAAGGATGTGAAAGTGAATAGCTAGGCAAATTACAACAAGAAATAAGACAAATGTAAGAACAAGTGTATTCTTGAGTGTATCTTGTTGTGTTGTAGTTTTCTCCCTTTTGTTGTGCTTCAAATCTTCCTCTATTTATAGGAGAAGATTGATACTTGATAGGCTCATCTTGGAATCTGATTTCTACAAAAATTGCAATTAAAATCAAGATTATAGTCATTTGTTAGAAATCAATTCCACAATTTAAGGAAAAGTTGTCTCGCACAACGGTTAGAATTTTCTTTGTCAAACTTAAGGGCGACCAGGTCGCACGAAAATAGAGTTTGAAATAATCATATCAACATTTACAGGCGACCGTCGACGTGCACCTCGACCAGTCGACCACTAACCTGGCCGTCGCACTCATCAAAAAATGAAAGATGAAGTTACTTTTGATTTTTGCTCCCAGTGCAGAGTCGCCATAGGTCGGCCGTCGTCGACCGCACCCTGCCGATTGCCACGACCATTTTACGCAATCATGAAGTTTTCTCGTTTTCCTCAACTTTCGGTGCGGGTTGCCTTATATGGCGACTCGTTGACCTCAAAACAAAAGTGTTGTCCAATTTTATATCGAAAATAAACTTCAAGAAATACTCCAAAAATAGTGAAAACATTTTAGACCGATCGGGAGTATTAGGACAACATTTAGAAACATTGTTTTGGTGTAAAAATACATTAAGAAAATCATTAAAAGTGTTGTCAATTTTGTCGAAAATAAAACTTGAAGAAATACTCAGGAAAATATTAAAACCATTTTAAATCATTTAGGAGTATTTGGACAACCTTTAAAACCATTGTTTTGGTGTAAAATCAAAATCATCAAAATCATGATAAAACCATTTATCAAACAATCTCCCCCTTTTTGATGATTACAAACCAAAACAATTTTAACGAATCGATTTTGAAAACAAAACAATTTTACCGGTTAAAGAGAACTATCCGTTGTGAGCGACAACATTCCATGCAATAAAAACACAAGGATGGGAGTAGAGATATTCAAACACATATAGCAAATGCTCCCCCTATCAACATGCACAACAAGAGTTATATAGAAGCAACTAAAACATAAGCTAAAATATTAGCTTTTCGATATTGAGCTTAAGTATCAATAACTTAAAAGCTCCCCCTGTCAAAGAGACATCATTAGAAACATAAATACGTCCATACTACAACCAATGGACCAAGAATCATACATAACCATAATACATCAAGTGGACATAATATGATCCACAACTTATGGCTTTACATAGCCACAACTTATAGCTTCTTTTCGTGAAGCTTATCTTAGCTTCTTTGAGCTAAAGAGCTTATAACCTGTTTCTCCCCCTTTGGAATCATCAAAAAGAATGTTAGCACGATAAAGACATCATATATTCATATCAAAGTGCACAAGTAAACCGATGTATCGAGCTATTTTGAACATTGAGGCTTTTAAACCAAATAGGAGGGAAGAGTCGAATTATACGACTTGTAGAAGCTTTATGAAATATCATATGATAAGCAAAACATGATCTCTATAAATATATAAGACTTTTGAAATCGAGAGAATCATGTAGATGATGAATTTTTCATTGAAACGTTTTATCGAACACTTGGCGGGCGTCAAAAATTTAAAAAGATATATATAGCCCTTGTAAATGAAATTAAGCCAAGTTTTTCATCACCAAATGCAATTTAATAAATATCATTCATCAACAATCAATAAGCTCATCACAAAAATATATGAATTGCATCAAGAAAAATTCATATAAGCCACAAACTCGAGGTTTAACCCAATTGAGCTAAAAGGAGTGAAATTCTTACCATTCGATCGGTAAAGACAAGCAACAATGATGATAACCGAGCTAGGTAGTCCCAAAATATATAGTTCATGCATCAAAACACATTTGAAGTGAATTGTGTGTGAAAATGTCAAAGGGGACGAAATATAGAGGAAAAAGCGTGAAAATAAGAAAATCGATGACATAACAAGTTTTAACCAAAAACTTCATCGGGCGACTGGCCCGTCGGCGGGCGACGGCCGAGCTGGGGGCGGCGGTCGGCCCCTATACTGGCAGCCATTGTTTCAATCAGTAATCCAAAATCCGAATTTTGATCCAAAAATCCGATTTTTCGCCCCTAAGTTTTAAAACGTGCAAAATGCAAACGTAGACCTCATTCAATATACATTATGTCATAATCAAGCTCGGAATGAGGTAAAATACTCGGCGGTTAACGATCAAAAAGTCCGTGAGTTATCCTTGAGACTAATTAAACACATCTCAAGTTTTTTTGTTAAAAAATCACAATCCCTTAAAAATATATCGAATCTCAATATGTTTAGTTCGATTATGACGAACCAAATTTTGAATACGAATAACCGTATAATAGATACCGAACTTGTTATCCCGAAAAAATAAGAACGTTTTAAAGCTTTGGATACAACAAGTCATAAGAAGAAGTGCTTTCAAATATTTGAAAATTTCTCTTAATAACACTTTAATGAGATTCGTTGGGATAGTTTTTGAAGTCGAGCATATAGGCATAAGGCATATGGAATGTCGAGTCTATAGGAATAATACAAGAAAACATACCTCGAATTTGTTTGTCAACTGACATGCCTTTCTCAACCTTTGTCAATCTCTTCATTGGTAGTCATAGAGGTTGAGATGATTCTTCCTTCTTCAATGCCTAACTCCTTCAAGAGATCTTTTGAAATGTAACCATCTACTTGGCATTGAATGATTTGAAGTCCAAGCAAGAAATTGAGTTCCCCCATCATGCTCATTTCAAGTACACCTTGCATCAACTTGGAAAAATATCTTGCACAAATATTTATTAGTAGCACCATAAATATTATCAACATAAATTTGCATAAGTAAACAATCTTTCCCTTTTTCAAAAACAAAGAGAGTAGTATCAACTTTACCTCTTGTAAAATCATTTAGCAAAAAATAGCTAAGTCTATCATACCATACATGGGGTACTTGTTTTAAACCATACAAGGCCTTTTATAAAAATCATTTGGCCTAGAAAAATTTAAAACCCCGGAGGTTGGTTTACATAGACTTCTTCTTGAATAAAACCATTGAGAAAAATTGGATTTAACATCCATTTGGTAAAGCTTGAAATTTTCTTAAAACAAGAATGGGCAAGTAAAAATGCAAATAGCTACTAAATGTGCTATGAGTGCAAATATTACATCAAAATCAATTACCTTCTTCTTGAAAATACCTTCGAGCTACTAACCTCGCCTTAGTTCGACCAATATTGCCTTGGTCATCGAGTTTGTTCCGGAATACCCTTTTTGTCTTCTTCATCACTATCATCATAGGGCCTCCAATTGATCTAAGGTGTTCACAAGTTAGAACATTTACATCCAAATATTTTGAGGTAACTAATATTTGGAGTATTTCATTCTTATCTACACAACTTAACAAACCCATTAACGACATCGCTTATATAAGCAAGAGAAAAATAGCCCAAGTGTAAAAACATGCCTCAATCATCAATCACAAAATATCTTGCATAAGAGCATAGTAGAAATAGACACTATATATATAGACCATGAAGCAAAAACACATACTATGCATTTAGAAGATCATCAAGAGTCTAATAAATCATGCAAGTTCAAATAAGCTTAAGAAAGCTATAAAAGGTCTCTTTTGAAATTTGAAAATCTGATAGCATATAGTTGAGACCTCATTTAAAAGAAGTATTCGAACAAGAGTTGACAAAGCAAATATGTGCAAACAAGTATCGAATAGTGCCTTTAAAAAAATCTAAAAATCCTCTTAATGGCACTTGTATGAAATACTATGAAAAACAAGCACATAGGCACATGGCAATACATATATCGAGTCTATAAGAGTAAGAATAACACAAGTAAACGTGCTCGATAATTTATGCCTTTCTTGACAAAATGGCCATTTGTGAAAATATGTAAATCCTACACAATTCTTAAAACAAATCTAGCACAAATCATAATGATAAAAGTGTAGGCTAAGAGATATCACAAGTAAGCTCATGCCATAAAAAAACATAAGAGATGATAATACACTTTAGTCTAAAAATGCACAAGAGTTTTAAAAACATCATATAAGGTCTTCTTTTTCAAAATTTTTAAATTACAAATAAGTTTTGAAGACCTTAATTTAAAATTTAAATACATGAAAACTCATTTTACTGAGTAGGACACAAATAAAAACATGCATAATAGACAAATAAAATGCATATTTAAATAGAGAGGTACGGTTTACCAATTCGCCCGTTTCCATGGGTTTTCCCATTGTTGATGATATTTTCCTTTTGAAAATCTTCATGTTGATGGTAATCTCTCCAATTACTCCATCTCCAAAATTTTTGTCCTTCCCATTGTTGATGGTCTCTTCTTCTTTGAAAATCATTTTGTTGATGATGTCTTTGCCATTTCAAGGATTGTGTTCTTCCCATTTTTGATTATATCCTCTTCTTGGAAATTTGCTTTGTCGAAAAAAGTTTCTCCTTCTTTGATCAAATGAAACGGTCATTTGATGTCTTCTTGATATAAATTTTCTTGATCATTATTTTGCCGAGTACCTAATATGACATTATTTTGTGGTACCCTCATGTGTTTGGGTCCTTTGGGATTAGTATTGAGACTTTTAGGTCTCCAACAATAATTAGAGCTATTTCTAGCTCGACAAGAATTAGCCGTATGACCATTTTTACCGCAATAAAAACAAGTAATAATTCTAGGAGCATAATGGCCATATGCATAGTGACTTGATTCGTTTTCATATGATTAACAACATTAGGCTTATGATCAAGTCCTAGTTTCAATTATCACAACAATCAACAATATTGGTCATTCTATCGGTACTCAAGTTGGATTTAGATAAATCATTTTTCAAGCAATTTATATCCTCAACAAGAGTACTATTTTCTTTCTCAAGGTTTCTAACCTTATCAAGAGTGGTGGTGTGAGCACATGATAGTGACTCATAGGAAGTAAATAAACTATCCTTATCATTCTTTAAAACAATGAATTCCTTTTTCAAATATTTGTATTTAACAAGTAAGTTTTGGAATTCATCTTGTAGTTCATCAAAATCATTTTGCAAATCACTATAATCATTATCATAGGAAGTAGAGGGTTTAGAACTTACCTCGTTTTCTTCTTCGATGCCTATGAGGCATTGTTCAACTTCTTCATCATGGGAGATTGTAGAAGCTCATCCCATATTGTTGGATTTGATGTTGTATCCATTTGTGAAGTAGATGCTTTTGAGTTGCTCCTTTCATTTGCATACACTTCATAGATGGCTTCTAATTTTTGCCATACTTCATGTGCCGATCGAATACCTACAATATGATCAAATTCCAAAGTAGTAAGTGAACAATACAAAATACTTAAGAGCTTTACCATTTAAGGAGATGATTCTCTTCTCTTCATCATTGAGCTCTTTGAAGCCTTTAGAGGTGTGTGGTGTATTCTTCGTCGGAATGGATTCTCCATTGATGACGGTGTTCCAAATATCGAACCCGCAACTTTGTAAATAACATTCCATTCTTTCTTTCCAAAATGTAAAATTTTTGGAATCAAATAGTGGTGGCTTGGTGGTGGATGTGCCGGTAAGATAGGCTTCATTCGTAGCCGATGATCGTTCCTCTTTACTCGCGATGTGGAACGAGCTTGCCAAAGAGTTTGGCTCACGATACCACTTGTAAGTCCAAGCGGCTACGATAATCTAGAGGGGTGAATAGATTATCTCCATCTTTTCGATTTCGCCCTCCTTTTCGAACCAAATGCTCAAACACAATAATAAAGGTGCGGAATGTAAATAGCACACGCGTCGATTTATAGAGCTTCACCCCACCTAGGGACTATGTGCTCTACCACCCCAGTATATCCGGGATGGGTTTCGAAAAGAGAAAAAGATTTTATTAATAATTACCAAAATTATTACAACAAAATCTTACACCAACACCTTGAAGAGCACCACACTCTTCTTCAACACCACCTTTGAGATTACCACAATCTCACTTGAAGATTACCACAATCTCCAACGGCACCTTGTGAAGATTACCACATCTTCACCCTTGAAGAGCACCACACTCTTCAACACCTCAACAAGAAGATTACCACAATCTTCTTACACCTAACACCTAGTTCACCCAAGTGTGTTCTTACCACAAGAACACTCACAAGGATATCTTGTGTTTGAATGACGACCACAAATTCAAGATTACAACTCGATAATTGATAATACAATAGAGTGCAAGTGTAATCAAGAATAGCCTAGACCTCAAGGATGTGAAAGTGAATAGCTAGGCAAATTACAACAAGAAATAAGACAATGTAAGAACAAGTGTATTCTTGAGTGTATCTTGTTGTGTTGTAGTTTTCTCCTTTTGTTGTGCTTCAAATCTTCCTCTATTTATAGGAGGAGATTGATACTTGATAGCTCCTCTTGGAATCTGATTTCTACAAAACATTACAATTAAAATCAAGATTATAGCTATTAGAAATCAATTCCACAATTTAAGGAAAAGTCATGTCACGCACAACGGTTAAATTTTGTTGTCAAACTTAAGAGCGACCGGCCGCATTTAAATATAGTTTGAAATAATCATATCAACATTTACATAGGGCGACCGGTCGACGTGCACCTCGGCCAAGTCGACCACTAACCACAACCGTCGCACTCATCAAAAATGAAAGAGCGGAGAAGTTCTGCTTTCGATTTTTGCTCCCAGTGCACCGTCGCCCTATAGATCGGCCGTCGACCGCGCCGGTTGCCCTATAGGGCGACCGGCTACCTGACCATTTTCTCGCAATCATGAAGTTTTCTTTTCCTCAACTTTCAGGTGCGGGTTGCCTATACGGCGACGGTTGACCTCAAAACAAAAGTGTTGTCCAATTTTATATCAAAAATAAAGTTCAAGAAATACTCCGAAAAATAGTGAAAACATTTTAGACCGATCGGGAGTATTAGGACAACATTTAGAAATATTGTTTTGGTGTAAAAATACATTAACAGAAAATCATTAAAAGTGTTGTCAATTTTGTCGAAAATAAAACTTGAAGAAATACTCCTAAAATATTAAAACCATTTTAAATCATTTAGGAGTATTTGGACAACCTTTAAAACCATTGTTTTGGTGTAAAATCAAAATCATCAAAATCATGATAAAACCATTTATCAAACAATCTGGGGCCCTCACATGTTACATTTGTGCATGGTTATATATGTTATATACATTTCATTGATGACTTCACTCGTTACACTTGGATATTCCTCTTAAACTCATACATTTGTAGAAAAACAGTTCCAAACCAAAATTCGTTGTCCCCAAACTGATTGGGGGGGGGGGTTGAATATCATGCTCTCACTCCTTACCTTGCTCAGTTGGATATCCAATTCTGTCATCCTTGCCCACATACACATCAACATCATGGAACAACTGAGAGAAAACAATTGCATATAGTCGAAATTGGGTTATCATATCTTGCACAGGCCCAACTTCCACTTAAATACTGGTGGGAGACCTTCAGTTCAACTGTCTTCACTCTCAATCGTTTACCTACTCATGTCTTGCAGCAACTCTCACCATTTCAAATGCTTTTCAATGCACTTCCTGACTACTCTTTCTTCAAAGTGTTTGGCTGTGCCTGCTATCCTTATCTCCGCCCGTATAACAATCACAAATTCCAATATCGATCCTCCAAGTGCGTGTTTCTTGGGTACAACCCCATTCATAAAGGATACAAGTGTTTAGATCCCTCAGGTAGAATATACATTGCATGCACTGTGGTATTTCATGAACAAGAGTTTCCATATTCCACACTCTTTCCGTCCACTGCTACTCCTTCAGTTTCCCCTGCCTATCCAGCTTCATTACCCTCTCTACCTCTTCCCTCCTCCCTTCCTACATATACTCCTCTCAGCACCACTACTTCCATTCTCTATCTCCTATCCCCCCTCTCATCCAGGTATTCAGCTTACAGTTGAATTACCCCCTTAACCTCAACACACTTCATCTTCACCATCCCCTTCTACTTCCCCATCTCAGTCCTCACCTGCTGCCCTCACTCACACCTCAACTCATCCTATGGTTACCCGGTCAAAAACTGGTAATCTCAAGCCAAAATCATATCTGACTTATTCTATCATTTCCTCTGATCCCCTTACCGTGCAGCAAGCCCTTCAAGATCCTAAATGGAAATCAGCCTTGTAGGATGAGTTTGATGCTTTAATTTCTAAACACATTTGGAGTTTGGTTCCCTTTCACTCTGATATGAAAGTTATCAGCAACAAGTGGCTTTTTCGCACCAAGTTTAAGGTTGATGGTAGTGTTGATAGATTGAAAGCTCGGTTGATTGCTAGGGGTTTTGAACAAACTACAGGTATCGACTACTTGGAAACATTTAGCCCGGTGGTTAAGGCGACTATTCGTTCTTTGTCACCTGTGGATGGAAAATTCAACAAATAGACATTAATAATATCTTTTTAAATGGGGACTTGGATGAAACTGTTTACATGCATCAACCTGAAGGTTTTGTTGATTCTCTTCACCCCACAACAGTTACAGAAGTCCTTATACGGCCTCAAACAAGCCCCTCGTGCTTGGTTTCTCAAACTCAAGCAGTTTCTCTGTTCGTTGGGTTTTTGGTGTCTGTCTCTGATAACTCCCTGTTTCATATGAAGGCTGGTGGTGGTATTCTAATGGTGCTTGTGTATGTGGATGATATACTCATTATGGGGGACAGTTCTAGTGCCATTGATAGTCTTATTACTCAGCTGGGTAATCAATTTGCTTCGAAAACTCTTGGTGAGGTGAATTATTTCTTGGGATTAGAAGCACACATGACTACATATGGTGCTATTATTCTCACCCAAACCAAGTATATTCATGATCTCTTGCAAAAAACCAAAATGCTGGACTGCAAGCCCACTCACACCCCTATGAGCACATGGCTCAAACTTGCTCTCACTGACAACACATAATTTGATAATCCATCCCTGTATCGAAGTACTGTTGTTACTCTTCAGTATCTTACTCTCACACGCCCGTATATTGCTTTTGTCGTCAACAAACTCAATCAATATCTTCACAATCCTACCTCTCGCCACTGGCTTGCCGTAAAACACTTGCTGAGGTATCTTAAGGGATCTAGTAACCTTGATTTAGATTTCACTCCTGCCCAGCGATTGCTCTTGGAAGACTATTCTTGGATCTTGATCAGCAGAATTTGGACGATCGAAAATTCACGGGTGGTCACTGTGTGTTTATTGGGAAAAACTTGATCACCTGGAGCTCCAAGAAACAATCTGTGGTGTCTCGAGTCCGAGTATCATGCCCCGGCCGACACAACGCTTGCGTTGTTTGGTTATGCTCCTTATTGAAGGAATTGGGCATCACTTTCACCACTCCCTCGTTGATTTGGTGTGACAATACCACCGTTGCTGCTCTTGCTTCCAACCCCATGTTCCATGCTCGTACAAAACACATTGAAATTGATGTACATTTTGTGCAGGACAAGGTCCGGACCAAGGAATTGGACGTTCGTTTCATCCCTTCTGAACACTGGGGGGTTGATCTCCTCACTAAACCGTTATCTGCATCCCAGTTTCATGCTCTTTGTGCTCGCTTACCATTTGCTCATCATCCAGGCTAGACTCTTGGGGGTATATTGGAATGTAATACACTTAACAACTGAAACTGAATATGTTAGGAGTTTGTTATATTTCAGTTAGCAGATAACTTCCTGTATCCTCCTCTATAAATACCATGTAGCTGCACATGCAAATCACTTTTGAATACATGAGTAAAATAGTAAATGTTGAGTTCTCAGTATACTTCATCAGGCTCGAGTTCAATTCGAGCTTTCATAATTGAGTTCAAGCTCGGCTCGTAAAAAACTCGTTTAATATATTTAATGAACTTAGCTTGAGTTCGGCTCGTAAAAAGGCACGTTTAAGCTTCATCGAGCTTAGCTCAATTAACGAACCGAACTCGAGCCTAGTCTCGCGAGCCTAGGCTCACGAGCCTGTAAACGAACATGTTCGCGAACTTTTGAGCTGAATATTTGTAAGCTCGAGTTCGGCTCGTTTAAAAGTTCGAGCTCGAATTTTAGGCTCGAGTTCAGGTCATTAAGTCTGACGAACGATCTCGAACGAATATTTTTTCAAACCGAAACTCAAATAGCTCGCGAGCGGCTATGTTCATTTGTAGCCCGAGTTTGACGTTAGTGTCACGTTGTAAAGTATGACAATAGTAAGGACGAAGTGAAAAACCTTATTAATTTGTCAATTAATAAGTTTGGTTGGTGGGGGTTGGTGACTTGGTGTGATGCGGTCAATACTGCCGCCGTGAGAATAACTAGAAATTAGATGCTTTTGCTTCCAACAATATGGACAATTTTCAGTTTGATTTATTCTATTATAATTAGTATTCTAATTTTTATTACAACATCATTATTATGTGTCAATTTTTTTATTAGTGATATCATTTAATACATTCTGAACTCGTTTGGAAAACTAGATTTGTCAGATAAATTGTTTAGTCCAGGTTTATCAATTGTTTGGATATTTGAATACAACACATTTTAATACCATCATTGTTTATTTAGTCCATAATTGTTTATTTTAGGCTTCGTGTTGATAATTATCTATAAGCTATCAATGCATCAAAAATCAACTAAGCATGCATTGTTTAGAAGCTATATATGCAATGTAAAAAAACTATATATGTAGTAAATTATAGCCCAACTATGCAATAAGTGTAATAAATATGGATTCCTTCACCGATTCTTCCTTGACCGAAGTATGCTATAACCTTGGTCCGGAAGGATTCGATCCCATCCCACCCAAGTGTCATTTCAAGAATTGAATGAAGAGAACGGTAGTCTCATTGATTCCATTGCTATTAGATTCCTCATCTTAGCTAGATGAAAGGAGGTTAAATTGGTAGCCCTACTATCTCATCCAAGACGAATATGAGAACTTCCATTCTCTATTTGGCCCTATTGAAGGAATGTGACTTTCAATTTCTATACTCGGGAAGACTCTCAAATCAAAGATCAATGACCCGATTCCTTTCTCTTGGCGATCAATTCTAGATTCCACATGGCCACGAGAGCTCCATTTTGTAGACCATATGAATCTATATAGTCGAAATATGAACGAGGTGGCAGTCATCGATCATATTTAATTTGAAAATCGACTTTGGTCTGCCTTATTCCTTTGAGGATAGGCATGGGGGCTAAAAGACTGTGATACACAAAAAATCAACTAACTATGCATTGTCTAGAAACTAGTTTTACAGTATGTACAAACTTAATGTGCAATATATTATATCCAACTATGTAAAATAAGTGTCATCAATAATGTAACGAAAAATAAATAATTATACATTTTCTAAGATCTATTTGAGCATCAAAACAAAACTAATTATGCATATTCTCCATTATGTCATAAACATTACAATAGAAAGTAACTAACTGTACATTATCTAATAGTTATCTAAATAACACAATAACACTAAATATGTTTGGATTCCGAAAAAAAAAAAGAAAACAAATCCCCCTAAAAGTGCTAAATAAGGCATTAAATAAAATAGTTATAATCGTACCTCATAAAAAATGCTGAATAAAACTTACTATGTTGTCCTTAATGAAAGGTAGTTACAAACTAGTTTAAAAAAAAAGGAAAAGATCTCATTTTCCCAATACCTTTTATCAATGACTAAAAATATTGGTGACCTGTGATATTGAAGTAACGTATTATTCATGTCTCTTATAACTGGAGATATTTTGAGTTTTGGCTGCATATGAAGTGGGATAAATTCATATTTCAACGAGTGCATATTACCGAATATTCCGTGTTAATTTGGGTCAACCCCCTCTTCAGAAGAATGTTTATATAATCCCACCACAAAAAAAGAAGAAGATAAAAGGCAACAATGTCCCGTTATGTCACCTACAAAATATTCCTCATCTAATATATATTTTTTTTGATGATGGGAGGCAATGCCATTTCTTTCGAAACAGTCTGCGCTTCTTCTAATATTATTGATGTTGAAGAGCGTTCACTTAATAGATAAAAAACTCTAGGCGAAATTATTTTTTTAGTCCTCTAAGTGGACTAACCTGAAGCTTTAGTCCTTACTTACTAATTTGTATGATATTAGTCCTCTAACTAATTTTTTTTCCAGATATTTAATCATGTTACCTCCTATACTTTCAACCTATCCCAAATCTTTGATGTGGTATTTTTTTCTAATAAAATATTTTTTAATGACTTAATTGATAACGTGTACACATAGCTGGATGATTTTTTGGAGGAAACTAGGTTTTGGTACCAAAATGGAGGGAAATTAATATTTAGTTATAAAATATAAAAAAAACTAGATTTTGAAAAAAAATTAAATAATACCGAATTATTCTATAAATAATTTATTATTTTCAAAAATAATTTAAATTATATTTAGTTATAAATATAGTTTTTAACATTATTTTTTCCAACTTTTAAAAATAATTCAATTTTTTGACATTATCAGGTTTTTTTCAAAACACTAGAAATTCGGGTGAGATCTTTTATTCCAAAAACATTTTTTATCTTCTATTTCACTTCATGGATGATTGACATATATATAAAAAATATTTTATTTATTTTGAATCCTAAGTTGCAGGTATTTAATTTGGTAGTTATTATACACGTGTCAATAATGAAATATCCTTTTGGAACGTAGAAGATCCCATCCGCTGAATATCTCATTAGATTTTTATCACTCACTAGCAGCATTTTATAAGCGGATGGGATCTTCTATTCCAAGATGGTGTTTCATCTCCTATTCAACTCGCACGGATGATTGATTGCGTGTGTAGAAGTTACCATATTAAAACCCCACAATTTAGGCGTGATTATGCTCCAAAATTAATATGGTAACTTCTACACACGTGGCAATCATTCCTCGCGGTGGAATAGGAGATGAAACATCATCTTGGAATAGAAGATCCCATCCGTTTTACAAGCCATATTAACAGGGCCAGTCACACGCATAAGTTTCACTCAAAACATTGAGACTATAATCTGACTCACTAATAAGACAATATTGTGCAGTTTCTTTGATGCTCATATAGTATGTAGGAATCTTACCCGAATGAGAATAATTTCCATGGCATTTTCCACCAAAAAAATCGTTTGTACTTTATAGTACTATTTATATATGTAATTGCAACTTAAAAACCGCAAGACAATGAATAGTCTCATTTCATAAAATAGACTCTTTTTTTTTTTTTTTTGAGGGGACATAAAATTGACTCTTACAGACACATAAATAAGAGATTTTATAATATGGCTTAATCACAAATGCAGCATTGTTCGTCCGCATTATCAATCTTCACCAATTATTATCTATTGGAACTTTCATTTCGAACCAAGAAAAAAAAAGGAGCAATCAAACTAAGAAACCAAAATGTAGAAAATTTATTAAATTCTCGATACATTTAACAATTAATGTGCATGTCTAATTTATGACAGCATCACCAAACTAAATCATTCAAACCCATGCATGCATGGAGGAGACATTTCATCCACAAAATAATACTTCTATATATAACCCAAAAAAAAGGATACAAAAAACGTATTTAATTTAAGTCATGAATAGACTGTAAACAAACAGAGCTTTCGAGGAACAATCCGTGAACGAGCTTGGTTAGCGTTTGTTTATTAAGCTTAATAAACATAAATGAACAAGAAAATCTGTTTGTTCATGTTCATGAAATGTTCACGAACATGTTCATTTGACGTTTGTTTATTATTTTTTATTTAACTATACTTAATTATATATTTACTAGTGTTTAATAATTAATATGCATTACTTATTACGAAAAATAAGTTTATCTTAGTTGAATGTTACTACCCATTTACATTTTCAATTATCATAATATTCATTTATTTTGAGTTGAGTGTTCATGAACAAGTGTATTTAATTTTTTTCATATATAAACATGTTCATATAGTTAATTGTTCATGGACAATTAATGAGCGCATGTTCGTGAACATGTTCGATTAATTATTAGACAATGAATACAAATTAATTAAACAACCTTTTGAAATAGACAAACGATAAACAAACACGAATAATCACCCCCGGCTTGTTAGAGCTCGGTTCGTTTACAGCTCTAGTCATAACTCATGAAGCATGACTAATTACAATTATCCTGCATTTTAATACCAGCACTCATACAGCTTAACATCAACACGAAGCCTAAAATAAACATCTCCCTCAAATGCATCAGTCATCAAAGTAGCAATCCCTCGAGCCATGAAAAAGTCACCAGTCCCTCCAATTACCGAAATGTCCCTAGTCTTATTCATCATTTGATCGGCCCCAGCAAAATTCAAAGTCCCCACGTACTCTGTCGAGTTAAACAAAAAAGAAAACCCGAGCCACGCACTGAATACGCTCTTTTGGTCGTACAAATACATGCCTTGTGCCCGGCCGACGGGCGGCGAGTTGAAGTTGTTGTCTAGGGTAATCGGGTCGTCGAACACCGCGATATCGCCAAAATTGCTAGGCGCGGCCAAGGCGGTCTTGTTGCCCCACTGGGGGGAGCCAATGATCGCGGCGGTGGCATTTTTGTAATTATGTCCATTAAAAAGGACGTCGTGGAAATAAAACACGAGTTCTTGGCAGGGGCGGCGGGGGTGGGGTTTGCGGCTGTAGGCCGCGTGGCACAGATGAGGAGGCAGAGGAAAATAAGGGGGTTACTTGTGTACTAGTAGCCATAACTTGGTTAGAAAAAAAGGAGTGTTAATTAATTCCTAAATATATGCTTGTAAGTAAATGTTATCAATTGTGGCTACTAAGTTGTGGGGAGTATGTAGCATATGTATTATTGGTCTCATTATATAGTGCCTTGGGGGTGGGGGTGTTTGGTTAGTGTATGTATGTGGCCAAAACTCAAACTGAATGATTAAAAGGGATCATTACAAAAATTATACCCTTAAGGTCATGTTACAAACACACCCCTGTGTCTTGTATTTAACTAAGTATATAATACCCTATTTTGGAACCAACTGATACCTTAGTTCAATAACTATACATGACAACGTGTAATTTGTAAAATAAAACAAATATCAAAGAGGCGTTTGCAATTTTGAAAATATAATTAGAAATTGTTTAGTTAGGCTAAATCTCAAAGGATGGTTTTGTAATTATCTCTGATTAAAAAGTTGTAAGTTGTCGATTTCTATAAAGTCGGTGATCACTTTCCAACACGAGACAACAAATTGTTAATCCAATAATTATTTTGGATTGCGTCATGACTTGTGAATTAGATACGAGGAAATATAAATTTGTATGTGTGCACTAGTTTTAAATATTCCGCGCCTAATATTTTATTGATGTTGAAGAGCGTCGTTCACTAAGTAGGTGAAACACTCTGACAATGATGTATAACACTATGAAATGACAAATTTAATGCCAAATTTAAAGTATCTAGTAATTTGCATTACTTTAGTACACATTATTCACTACGTACTTTT
Organism: Rehmannia glutinosa; assembly: GCA_016081115.2. Taxonomy (NCBI): domain Eukaryota; kingdom Viridiplantae; phylum Streptophyta; class Magnoliopsida; order Lamiales; family Orobanchaceae; genus Rehmannia; species Rehmannia glutinosa. The sequence goes on along the minus strand of JABTTQ020000848.1, from coordinate 149,897 downwards.
GTGCAGAATCTACATTATATCTTTAGTGTACTAGTTTCTGTTGTATTTTGTGAAGTGTTTTTAAAATTTTGCATCCCACATAGGAAACCAAACCAATTATTATCCTCTTTATAAATGAGTGACCCTTACGCTTTAGTAATTACGCCAAGAGATAAGGAGGCCTCTCATGAATAAAGAAAGAGGGCCAAATTTGCGATTTGAGTGTAAAATCGCCGATTTGCCCCACTGTACGCTGGCGATACGGGCTCGACCGATTTGTTTTGCCACTTCAAAATTAATTTTTTGATTTAAGTTTGAATGCCTTATCCGAATTTTAAATATTCTTCAGCCTTATCTTTTATCAATTGCAAAGTGGGTTGACTGGTCTTATTTTTAAATTTTTGTTCCTATTTTCTTATTCTTTGAAAACGTCCAACATCATCAACATGGGCTAATCTTCAGTTTTCTGAAAATCTGATAATCCTCCTTCTTGTTAGACTGGTGAACGTGCAGCTTAAATTGTGAGGGTTGTTGGACGTGTAGCGCGATTATTTTGGTTCTTCCCGTTGCCTTCAGCCCTATAAATAAAACCTCCTCTGTTTGCTAAAAAATACAGAACAACAAAACCTTTCTCTTCTACTCAAATACGTTCTGAAATATACATTTTGCTGGGTTACAAAAAAAAAAAAAAAAAAAACTTTTGCCATTAAACCTGTTGAATCCTGGGAGGATTACGAAAGTAAATTCCTTAAGGACAGTGCACGTTTGCACGCCTCAGGACTACCTTCGACTTGTTTTCAGTCCTTCGACTTGTTTTCTTTTTCCTGCTGTTGATTACAATTTTTTGGTTTGCTGCCGGTTGCTGCTCATTTTTTACAACAATCTTTAGAAATATACATGGCTACTGACCAAACTGAAAAAATTACACCTCCTCCTGCTACTGAAACACATTTCACCTCAGTCACAGACGTCAATGCCCCTACAGCGGCTTCTCCGCCCAGAACAGTGGCTTCCATTCATGCGCCTGTGTTCCCATTCGCCAAGCCATTTCCGGATATCTCCAAGATAGAAATGTTCGGCAGGCAAAACTATAAACGGTGGCAAGAACGTGTATATACTGTCCTTGATATGCATGGGGTTGCTCTTGCTCTTACTCAAAGGAAACCCGATCCTACTGCAGACCCTAAGCAAATCGAATTTTGGACATATGCCAACAAGGTGTGTAGACACACGATCATTAGCACACTAACTAATGATCTTTTTGATGTATATTGTTCATACAAGGAATATCATGAAATTTGGGAATCTATACATCTCAAATACACTGTCGAGGATGCCGGAAAGCAAAAATTTGTGATTGGTAACTGCTGGGAGATGACTGATGAGACGGATATCAAAATATAGATCAACGAGTACCACAAGCTGTTGGAGGATCTTAAAGCTGAAAACATAACATTGCAAGAGGAATTTGTAGTTGGATTGCTGATCGAGAAGCTGCCTGATACGTGGAAGGATTATAAACAACAACTGAAGCACAAACATAAGCAGCTATCTCTTTCAGATTTGATAACCCACATCATAATCGAAGATACTAATCGAAGGGAACTTAAAGTGACAAAGGGAAAAGAGATATCCACGAATGCAAACATAGTGCAAGGTAAGCCTTCTAACAATCCTTTTAGGAAATTTAATTATACCGATAACAAACCTAAAGTGAATAACCCCAATACTTTCAAGAAAAAAAGGAATCGTATGTTTGTGGAAAGCCAGGTCATCATGCACCGCAATGTAAACAAAGAAAGAAACCTACAAATTTCCCAAAGCCAAATGCAAATTTGGTTGAAGGGAAGATGTAGTTCTTGTGAGATTTAGTTAAATTAATCTCATGGCCATGTGAAAGAATGGGTGGTAGACTCGAGGCTACCAGGCACATCTGTGCAAACAAAGAGGCTTTTGCATCCTACAATCTTGTGGGGGATGGAGAAGAACATGTGTATCTCGGGGATTCTCGAACCGCACAAGTTCTTGCAAAGGCAAAGTTCTATTAAAACTCACATCCGCAAGACCTGGCTCTTAATGATGTACTTCATGTGCCTAATATTAGGGCAAACTTAGTTTCCGTTTCTCTGTTAGGAAAGGCTGGGGTTAGGGTGTCATTTGAATCTGACAAGATTGTAATGACAAAAAATAATGTCCTTGTGGGCAAAGGTTATTGTAAATCAGGGTCTTTTTGTACTGAATGTTTCCGATGTTATTAATAAAATTGTTTCTTCTTCTGCTTACTTGATTGATTCTATTGATGTTTGGCATGCTAGATTAGGACATGTTAGTGCTTCGTATATTCATAAAATGCGAACTCTTGGTTTAATTTCTGGTATTAATAACACTAGCCTAAATAAATGTGAAATATGTTGTGAAGCAAAATTAACCAAGAAATCATGTTTTTCTGTTCAACAAGAATCAACTGCTTAGTCTAATTCATACTGATTTAGGTGATTTAAAACAAACCATGACTAGAGGTGGTAAAAATTACTATGTGACTTTTATAGATGATTATTCAAGATATGCTAAGGTATATTTACTTAGAAATAAAGATGAAGCCTTTAAAGATGTTTCGTTATATAAGTCCAAGTTGAAAATCATTGAATAAGAAGATTAAAAGAATTAGATCGGATAGAGGTGGCGAATATACTTTATTTAATGATTTTTGTGAACAACAAGGAATAATTCATGAAATTACCCATCCATATTCACCGAATCAAATGGTGTAGCGAAAGAAAAAAATAGGACTTTAAAAGAGATGATGAATGCAATGCTCATTAGTTCAGTCTTTAATAATTTAAGGGGTGAAGCTATTTTATATGCATGTCACTTACAAAATAGAATACCTTATAAGAAAAACAGGCAAGACACCTTATGAATTATGGAAAGGCTATCATTGACCTTAAATATTTAAAAGTGTGGGGTGTCTTGCTAAAGTTATGTTACCCGATCTTAAAAAGAGAAAAATAGGTTCTAAAACTTCCGATTGCCTATTTATTGGTTATGCTTGATCATAGTGTTGCATATAGATTTCTTGTTTTGAAAAGTGATGTGCTAGATGTTAATACTATTGTTGAAACAAAAATGCTTTGAATTTTTGAGCATATTTTTCCTTTAAAAACGAGACAATTTCTCGTGCACTGTTGAATCTACTTATATGCTCCTATTGAACATAATAATGAGAACTCTCTTGAGGAGTTAAGAAGGAGTAAGAGACAAAGAAAAGAAACTTCCTTTGGAAATGATTTTTATATATATCTTATAGAAAATGACCCTTTAACATTTTCCGAAGATGTTTCATGTTCGATTATTTATATTGGAAAGAAGCCATCAAAACGAAATTGATTCTATTGAACAAAACAAAACTTGGACTTTAGTTGATTTGCCACCAAGCTAAACCTATAGGCCGCAAATGGACTTTTAAGAAGAAATATTACCCCCGATGGAACTATTGAAAAATATAAAGCTAGATTAGTTGCAAAAGGTTTTAATCAAAAACAAAATGTGGATTATTTTGATACTTTTGCACCAAAGAACTAGAATTTTTTCTATCCGAGTTTTGATTGCTTTGGCTTCTATCCATAAACTTTTTATTTATCAAATGGATGTAAAAACGCCGTTTTAAATGGTGATTTGGAAGAAGAGATTTATATGGTGCAACCGAGGAAGGGTGTGTTGTTTTGGAAACGAAACAAAGTTTGTAAATTACTCAAATGATTATATGGTTTAAAACAAACACCTAAGCAAATGTGGCATGGGAAATTTGATCAAGTTTTGAAATCGATGGTTTTACTCAAGAAGCAAATAGATGTGTTTATACAAAACTTGTTGATAATGTGTGTGTGATTATTTCTTTATATGTGGATGACATGCTCATATTTGGTAAAGAACCTTGATTTAATATATAAAACCAAAAAGTTTCTTGCTTCAAACTTTGATATGAAAGATATGGGTGAAGCAAGTGTGATATCGGTATTAAAATCATAAGGAAAAATAATAACATTATGTTAACGCAAGAACATTATGTTGAGAAGCTTCTTAAGAAGTTTGGACATTTCGATGTCAAACCCGTGAGTACTCCTTATGATGCTAACACCCAATTAAAGAAAAATCTTGGTGATCCCGTGGCTCGGTCCGAGTATGCATGATTATTGGGAGTCTATTGCATTTAATGAATTTTTCACGACCGACATAGCTTTATCTTTGTGTGTTGATTGAGCGACATACACATAATCCCAACCGTGATCATTGGGTACCGCTTTAGTCAGGCTAATGAAATATTTGAGAGGCACCATGAATTATGGTATTCTTTATAGTGGATTTCCTCGATGCTTTAGAGGGATTTAGTGATGCTAATCGGATCTCGATTCGGATGAGATAAAATCCACTAGTGGTTATATATTCACTCTTGGTGGGGTGCAATTACTTGGAAGTCACTAAACAAACTATCATAGCAAAATCTACAATGAAATCGAGTTTGTTGCATTAGAGTTAGTGAAATGAGGCCGAGTGGTTGAAAAACTTCTTAGCGAGATATTCCGTTGGGTTCAAAACCAACACCTTCATCTGTTTATGCATTGTGATTGTCAAGCGTTAATCACAATTCCAAAGAATAAAACCTTTAATGGTAAAAACAGACATATTAAATGCGAGACATGATGTAGTTAAACAAGCTGTTAAAAGATGGAGTAATATCCATTGATTATGTGAAGTCGAAGTGAATTTGGCCGATCCTCGACTAAACCTTTGGGAAGAAAATTAATTATTGAGACATCGAGGGAATGGGACTTAAGCCAATTGATAAATTAACAAAGGATGACAAAAACCCAACCTTTGTGATTGGAGATCCCATGTATAAGGTTCATATAGGTCATAACAAGTCAATTGTTAATTCTTAGCACTAAAATTAATTGTCCCTTCCTATGGTGTGAGAAGTGCTAAATTGCAATTATGTGAGGATGAGTTATTAAAACTCTTAATGAATTTTATATCCCTTAAGGGTGGTATATTTAATTGCAAAATATACTTGATAAAATTCACCTATACGACCGTGGAATGGGCCGCTCCTATGAGACTTTGGCATGTCTCTAAAGCACTCCGTATCATGAATACCAGGCACGCGCATGGCCTATTAGCGCAACACCGCATTGAATGACAAAATTTTGAGATGGTGTAATGTGACTAGTAAGATTTTAACTTACAATAAAGATTCTTTGGTTCATAGAAGCTACAAGCTTCACCAAAACTCGTATTTTAAATCTTATCTTTCTAGTCCTAGTTCATAGTCAAAAGACACCAGATTCGATGCATTCTACACTTATATTTGTAACCCATCGATCATTCTTTCTTATTCTTTATAAATCTTTTAAAAACATGTGGGGATTGTTGTATTTTGTGAAGTGTTTTTAAAAGATATTGCATCCCACATAGGAAACCAAACCAATTTATTTTAAGAATAATATTATGAAAAAGAAGATTTAATGACTTCTAAAATATGAGTTTAATTTTATTTATCGAAACAATAGCAAATATATTTAAAATTCAGAACATAATTACACTGCCAATTAGTTTATCCTCTTTATAAATGAGTGACCCTTATGGGCTTAGTAATTATGGGCCAAGAGATAAGGAGGCCTCGCAAGCACATAAAGAAATGAGCCAAATTTGCGATTTCGAGTGTAAAATCGCCGATTTGCCCCCTCTCCTGCGCTGGCGATACGGGCTCGACCCGGTTTTTTTGCCACTTCAAAATTAATTTTTGATTTAAGTTTGAATGCCTTATCCGAATTTTAAATATTCTTTAGCCTTATCTTTTATCAATTGCAAAGTGGGTTGCCTGGTCTTATTTTTAAATTGTTTGTTCCTATTTTCTTGTTCTTTGAAAACGTCGAGCATCATCAACATGGGTCAATCTTCAGTTTTCTGAAAATCTGATAATCCTCCTCCTTGTTAGACTGGTGAACGTGCAGCTTAAATTGTGAGAGTTGTTGGACGTGCAACACGATTATTTTGGTTCTTCCCGTTGCCTTCAGCCCTATAAATAAAACCTCCTCTGTTTGCTCAAAAATACAGAACAACAAAACCTTTCTCTTCTGCTCAAATACGTTCCGAAATATACATTTTGCTGGGTTACAAAAAAAAATACTTTTGCCATTAAACCTGTTGAATCCTGGGGGATTACGAAAGTAAATTCCTTTAGGACAGTGCACGTTGCACGCCTCAGGACTACCTTCGACTTGTTTTCAGTCCTTCGACTTGTTTTCTTTTTCCTGCCGTTGATTACAATTTTTTGGTTTGCTGCCGGTTGCTGCTCATTTTTTACAACAGTTTCTGCATTAAAAATGACAAATTCATTGCCAAATCCGAGCATCTCCAGTAACATGCATCACTTTAGTCTACATTATCGGCCACGACGTCTTTTTGTGCGAGAATCTACACTTTATCTCTAACAAATTGTATAAGTTTCTGCCAAAAAGACAAATCCATTGCCAAATTCAAAGCATCGATCTCTAGTAATTTACATCACTTTAGTGCACATTATCCAAAGACGTACTTTTGTGCAGAATCTACACTCTATCACTAGCCAGCATTAGTTTACGAACTAAAAATGAATCTTCCATACTATTTCTTATTTTTTATTCATTTAGTTGTTTTATGTAATTTTATCTATTTTAGTAATCATATGCTTCATTATTTTATAATACTAGTAAAATACAAGCATGTTGCACGTGATTCATGCAATTTATGTAATAATATAATAGTATAAAATTTAAATGTAAAAAATATTTTATAAACGAAATAGTTATGAGAAATTAATCTATAAAATATATATTCTAAGACAGTTCAAAATAGCAAAATACATTAATATAGTTTAGTTGTATAACTGATCATCTCTCATGTTCGATCAATTAATTTTAACTTAGTAATCTAATCTTGTTGTCCCTAGTTTTATGTACAATGTCGACAACATGTTGTAAATTGTAGTAACCTTCTTGCAAAAAAAAAAGTGTACATTGTATTGAGTTTCTAATTTGTATTTTGTAGTAATTATGTTCCCTGCATTCAAGATAATTTTTAATTATTTTCTTTGTAGACAATTGTAGATAAAAAAAAAAGAAATAGAAATAATAAAAAGTAAAAATTAATTGTAATAAGAAAAGTATTACTGTTTTGAAGTCTCTTTGAAGAATATATTGTCAATATAAACGGTAAATAAATGTTTTAAGTAATTATTTGATGTAACAATAGCATAGCCTTAAATAAAATAAACCAACCAACATCGTATCATCTAAATTCGGTGCATATAGAGATGGCAGCGGGACGGATAGACGTGTGTGTATATATTCATCTGTCCGGACCTTAATGGGACAGTATATATGGATAGTCTTTTATGGATTTGGGACGGGTATGAGATGAAAAATCACTACCCATTTATATATGGGTAGGGTACAATATTATCCTCTCGTATACCCATTACCCGAACCTATTTATCCCTTTGTAATCGCCACTTTTTTGTTTCATTTAACATGATATATTTCTTCTTAGAAGCCCAACATAAATTTCCATTTTGTACAAAAAAAGATATAAAGTTATCACTTTCTTTGAATTGTGACCATACAAACTATGTTTTATCTTTGTCAAGTTTGATAGAATTACATGTCCGATGATGTAATTTTGTGAATTAATGATGTACTAGTGTCGATTATGCAGTTTTAAAGAAGGTATTGGTTGCATTTGTATTTTTGCGTTGCTTTTGATTTAGTTGATGATTGATGATAGTCTATAGTGACTTGAAAAAATGAAATGTTTAATTGTTATACTCATTTAAATTTAACATATTAGGCATTTTCTTATATAATAATTAGTTTTTGATAGGGTACCCATTACTAGGCATTTAAATATTCATATAATTATAAACTTTTATATAAAATAAATGCATTTTTGGGCGAGTACGAGTAGTATGCGGGTATCAACAAATAGATTTGAGATGGGTACGGGTAATAGGTGTAGGTTCTTAATTGGGACGGATACGGGTAGTATAAATATTATAGGATTCGTGTATGGATAGTCTTAAATGTGTGCACACCCTACCCATTGTTAGTCCAAGTGGCCGCTATGATAATCTAGAGAGGGTGAATATATTAATGCCGATTTTCGCCCTCTTTTTTGAATGTAGAAATGATAACACAAATGAAAGTGCAAGAAAGTAAACAACTCTCGATGATTTATAGAGGTTCAACCCACCTAGGGCCTAATCATCTACCATCCCTGAGTATATCCGAAGTGGATTTAAAAAGAAAAAGTTTATTAATAGATACCACACAATTACAACCTTTACCTTGGCAGAGCGCTAAACTCTTTTTACAACGCACCTATGAAGATCACCACAATCTTCCAACTCGAAGAGTACCAAACTCTTTCTTCACCTCAAGAGCACCAAACTCTTCCAACTCAAAGAGCATCAAACTCTTCAACACCTCAAGAGCACCAAACTCTTCAACACGAAAATCACAAAACTTTTCAATCAAATCAATCAAACGTGTTCTTGCCAAAAGAACACTAACAAGGATTTCTTGTTTTGGATGATATATGTTCCAAATACAATCAAGATTACACTTTAAATGAAATATTACAACTCAAAAGTGCAAGTGTAATCAAGAAGGAAAGCTAATAAGCAAGATGTGAAAGTGATAAACTTAGGCTATTACAACAAGAATGTTGAAAATAAAGACTTAATCAAATTTGCAGAATTTCTTGTTATGTTGTATTGTGTTGTTGTCTTGTTGCTTCAAACCTTCATCTATTTATAGGAGAGGTCTTGGATTTGATACAGACGTATGCTCCTCCTTAGAGATCGAAATCAGAAAAAGCGCAAATTAAATGAAGATTATAGCCGCTAGAAATCAATCCCTTAAAATCATGAAAAGTTGTCTCAAGGCGTAAACATATAGTTTGTCGATAAAATCTTAGGTCGACTTGGCCGACTCTAATATGAAAAATAAGTTAAAAATTAAAACAAGCCCTTGGACCATCCGGGGTTGGACCGGTCGACCTGGGTTCGACTTGCCTTGACTGACCGATTGGCCTCTTCAAAAACCGAGTCGTCGAAACATTTTTGAGCAATTTTCAACTTTCGGACACCGGTCGACCCCCAGGTTGACCGATTGACCACCCGTTGACCTACCTAAGTGACCTCTCAAAGATGTTATCTGTTTTCAAGTTTTGGTGAAAAATTCATTAAATAAAATCATTAAAATTATGATGAAACATTTATCTAACGCCCACTGCCATCCCTAGGTGCATGCATATCCAACATGCAAATTGTGGAAATGCAAGTCGATGAATATCTAGAAAGCAAATGGTGAATTATTGCTAATTTTTTTACTTTTCATAAATAATTTCATGCATTCAATATCCTTTCTTTTCTGGGTGACTGGGTCATCAAGATATTGGCAGAAGAAATTTAATTATTAATACTTAAATGCCTATTAGCTAGTTCCTGGACTCGGACACTTACTTTATGTATATATGGTGTCTACTTTGAGTTATTTTATATGTTGATGTTTCTGAAATTAATAATTTAATCAAAATTTTATGCCTCGTTGTTCCTTATATATATATATATTCTTTTTGGTGTGGTTGGCCTGGGGTTACGGCGCCTAATTGGGAGCCAGATTGGGGCGTTGCCAGTTGGAGGAATTGGCTTCTCCTCGGAAATATTAATTGAATGCTTTCTGAGTACTTATGTTTTGAAAAGAAAAAAAAAATACATGCACGTGTCATAATTGGACAAATCATTATATATATGGCTTAAACACAAATGCACCATTTCTAGTCAGTTATCATTCTTTACCAATAATTTTTCGATTGGAAATTTCATTTTGATCAAAAATTTATTTGTTTTTATTCTTTAGAAGACATGCACTCGGAAGTATACGCCGAAGGATTTTTCTACGGCATTTCACATCATTGACGAGTTGAAAAAGGCCGCCAATGACCATTTTTGTGGCACCTTCGTATTCTTACCATTTTGTCTGCCCCCCTCTTTTTGATAAGACAAAAGATTTATTAATAAGAGCACAAGGGGTGCTCAACCCATTTACAAAAAGACTAACTTCAAAAGTACAAAAAGACTCAAGCCATTGTTTGTTGAAAAACTCACATAAGCTATTAGCAACTACCAAAAAAATTCCCAACACTTTCAAGCCAAGAAGCCATGGACACGTCCTTCATATCCAGAGAATGTTCCTTAAACCAGTACCATAAATTGGTCTTTATTTTTGTAAGACTCCTCTCGACCGAAACATGATTTTTCCTGAATAAAACTTCATTTCTCGCAAGCCAAATATTCCATATGATGCACATCCAAATTGCTTTCCACAAATTCTTTTTCCTTTTGTTTCTGATCAATCCCATGTGAAGACTGAAATGATACCACGGATTATTATGACACGCGTAAGTGAATCCAGCCCATTTGTAGCAAAAACCCAAACTTGATGTGAGAAATCACAGGTAAAAATAAATGTTCCAAACTTTCATGTGAGTCTTGGCAAATGGTACACTCCAGACTTGTCTGCCCCCTTAAAACACTTTGTAGGACGACGGTGTTAAAAACAATTTATATATGATCATTTAAAGAAAACTAAGTGGTGAAATCAATATTTATAATTATTGATCAGTAATCAAGCAATCCAGTTAATTTACACAAGTCAGCCATATAAGTTATAACATACCCACTGAACCAAAAAAAACAAGAAAACAAAAATAAATAAAGAGCAAACTAGGAAATGAACCAAAATTTAGAAAACTTTATTAAATCCTCGATACATTTAACAGCATGCATGTCTAATTTACGACAGCATCACCAAACTAATCATACAAAATAAAAAGCGAAAAACGTATTTATTTTAATTAGTCATGAAGCACGACTAATTATTACAATTATCCATCTTAATACCAGCACTCATACAACTTAATATCAACACGAAGCCTAAAATAAACATCTCCCTCAAATGCATCAGTCATCAAAGTAGCAACCCCTCGTGCCATGAAAAAATCACCAGTCCCTCCAATTACCGAAATGTCCCTAGTCTTATTCATCAACGGATCGGCCCCAGCAAAATTCAACGTCCCCACGTACTCGGTCGAGTTAAACAAAAAAGAAAACCCGAGCCATGCACCGTATATACTCTTCTGGTCGTGAGAAATACATCCCTGGGCCCGCCAACCGGCGGCGAGTGGATGTTGTTGTCTAGGGTAATCGGGTCGTCGAAAACCACCATGTCGCCGAAATTGTTGGGGACCGACATGGCGGTCTTGTTGCCCCATTGGGGGGAGCCAACGATCGCGGCGGTGGCATTGTTGTAATTATGTCCGTTAAAAAGGACGTCGTGGAAATAAAATACGAGTTCTTGGCAGGGGCGGTGGGGCGGGGTTTGCGGCCGGAGGCGGTGGCGGAGAGGAGGAGGCAGAGGAAAAGGGCTGTCACTTGTTTGCTAGTAGCCATAATTTTGGTTAGAAAAGGGAGTGTTCCTAAATGTTGGTAAATAAATGGAACAAATTGAGGTGACTAAGTTGTGGGGAGATAGCTTATGTTTTGGTCTCGTTATATAGTGCCATGGGGGTGGGGGTTGGTGAGATTTTATGTGGCCAAAACTCAAAGTTGAAATGATTAAAGTGGATAGTTACAAAATTGCTCCTAAATTTCAGCTAATTAAAATAAATTCTTGTTATTTTTCAATACTACAAATATAATAGTCGCGTAATAATGTTTTACAGTCGCTTAAGATTTGTATTTACCTAAAAAATACATAAATGAAGGCGCAATTTGTAAAATAGAAACACATGAAAACAGGATGTTTGTAATTTTGAAAGATAACTGAGTTTTTTGTGATTAGGCTAAACTTTAGGTAGTTTTTATAAACTACTCCTGATTAAAAAGTTATCAATTTCAATAAAGTCGGTCACTTTTCAACATGAGATAAAATGTTAATCCAACAATTATTTTGGTTTGCGCCATGATTTAGACATGAGAAAACTATTTGTATGCTTGCACTAGTTATAAATTACTTAAACCATTCTGGAAAATTCAGTCCAAAATGTCACAGTTTAGTAAACGTTGTTTTCAAATAATGTTGTGACAAGTAAACACCGAGCTTAACTAGAAGAAATAATAGATCAAAAAATATATGCAAAAACTTATGTGAAACGATAAAAGTCCGTACTTTTAGTGCAGAAAGTGATATTTGTCAAAATACACTTAAAGTAGTGTATTAACGTTGAGTATCACTTTTTACACTAAAAGATCACCGTCTCACGGTCTCACAAGAGACCTACTGAAAACTATAAAGAAATTTGGAGTTACTGTTCTCAAGCATAGTCAGCGTAAGTCTGGAGGTGAGTTATCTAAAAGAAAAAGAAATAATAAGTAATTAATGCATAAACTCGCCAAGAAAAATAAAATGAAAAAACAAAATTGGCAATTGAAGATCCCAAATTTGCTTCCTAAAAGGTGTAAAATTATGCACGTCTCTTTGAGGAAGGCTTAGGTGAGGTGAGCGCAGTCACTGTCGTGGTCAACTCTTTGGAAGCGCACAGTCACTCCTCGAGTCAACTTTTTGGGACTCTGTATTTTTAAATTTTCGGGTAGGGATGCGATGGGCGGGTTTGTGCAGGCCGGATAAACGGCCCTCCGTGGCGGATTCCTAAGATCCAAGATTACAAAAATTCGCCCGGGTCCCAAAGGGGGTCCCCTGGTCCAATAGGACCCGCCCTGCATATTAATTTTTATTATATTTTTAAATATATATTGAAATATTTTGCATTATTCACTTTTAAATTTGAGTTTTATATGTTTAAAAATATTAGTTGAGTACTAATATAATATGGGGAATTTTTTAAGTACCCATTACGGATAATGAGTATTCTTTTCTACTCATGTATTACAAGAAAACTCTTTTCTCGCCCAACAAAGATGTCCTTCCTTTAATTTGAAGATTTTGAATTTTGAAACCGATGCAATTAATGCATTCTTGAAAATCGTGTACACTTCCCCCAAATACACGGACTTATGTATAAAATCGTATGCCCCTATTGTGCCCATATCGTGCCAACCCACATGTACATATACATAAAAAGGCACGATATATCGTATCCTAATTTTAATCGAGGCACGAAATATATATCGTCCCTAATTTTAATCGAGCACGAAATATATCGTGCATAATTTTAATCGAGGCACGAAATATATCGTCCCTTTTTTATGTATATGTACATATTCTAAAAAATTGTCTATTAATTTTGAAAATTATTTCAATAAAATTTAAAAATATTTGCAATTTATTAAAAATGTCAAAAATCCACAAAATCATTTTAAAATCTAAATATTAAAATCTATAATTTATTTTAAAAATAAAAAAAGAATCGAAAAAAATCTATAATTTATAATTATTTTAAAATATAAATATTAAAATTTATAATTTATTTTAAATATGAAAATTAAAAAAAATACACTTTTTTTAAACATTTGCCATTATTTAAAATATGGAATTTATTTAAAAGTCTCAAAAATTGCTCAACAATATGAAAACTGGATTAAAAAATAAAATCTGAAGGCTTTGAAAAAATTTACCAAAAAGTCGATTTTTATAAAATTCAAAAAGGAGTAGAGAGAAAAAATAAAGAGATAGGGCCCCACTTACTTTTGCATTTAAAAAATAAAGGTATTTGGGTAAAAGAACCACAAAAATGGATAGAAAACTTAGTTTTTTTTTATCTCACATGTCAGAAAACTCTTTGTTCTATCCTAAGTGGGTATTTCCCACAATTTCCTCATATAATATTATATATTTTTAAAGTTTAATTTACTAATATAATATCTTGTAATATTCTACTTTGAATATTTATATTAAGTATTAGTTGAGTATATACTAATAGTATTTTTCTTAAAAAAATCTTAATAATAGCCAATTCTAAAAAAAATAATTATAATAAGTTGCATAATTATATTTATTTATTTTTAGAACTATTGGCATTGAATTTCTTTTGAAAATTTCACCGCAAATAGAAAAATATAAATTATTATAATTTAAAAAAATATATTTGGCGGGTCTAGTGGGTTTAGACCCGCCCTGGCGGGTTTTGAGGCGGGGCGGGTCTTGAGGCAGGGCGGGATGGGTCCTGGGTCTTACTTTTCCTTAGCGAGGCGGGTCCCGGGTTTGGCCAAACCCGCCCCGTAGCTCCCTATTTCCCGGTATAATTAGGATAGTAGGGAGGGACATGAACACGCGCACTCGTATAAGATTGAATTCGTCCTATCAACACATGTCTCTACAAATAAAGTACAAGGTTGATCTTCGATAATGAAAATACCTATTTGTCCATATAATTTGATTTTTTTTTTGTATCCAGTATGGAAATAACTTTAATGGAATGTATTCTTGGGATGTGAGATTGGTGAATAATAACATAAGTGTTGGGACAAAAATGATATTTAATTATTTAATAAATATGATTCAGTTTATATATTAATTTAATATTAATTGCTCAATGGGTTCTTAATAACATAACCCTCAAAAGGAGTCTGTGGATAGCCCATAGCCGGCTTTCTCCTACGCTGGTCCCCGACCCATATCTTTGATTTCTCCTACACGATCCACAGGGCCCATCTCTCAGGTATAAAAAGTCCCTCATATTCATTTGTAAGTACATTCTCATTTTCTGATAATTCTCTTATGTATTTAATTCAGTATTCAATTACTGTCTTAATTATGCTCTCGTTACTATGCTTGACAGCGGCGTCTAAGAGGCCTCCCTGTACAACACCTAACATTTAACGTGTGTGTGCGAACAAGTACTCAGTTGAAGGATTTTCTAACATCCGAAGAAGAAGACTTGAAGACTTTCCCATCGGAAAGAAGGATTTTAATTTCACTGTTGACTTTGAGTGATCTGCCCTAAAAAGAACATCAATGAGTTAGAAAATATTTCTAATACGAAAACATGTTAATGTTATTTGTTGTGGTTAGTGGCGTAGGTCGGAAAAACTGTAATGAGATATATCATTATTTAATTAAAGCTTATATATTTCGAGGACCGGAACAAAATTATTAACACCAAACATACTTTTAACTTCATGAGAAAATAATCTCATTGCCGGAAAGGTCCAACAAGGCCTAATTGGATAGAAAATGGGGGAAGCATGGTCCCGCCCTTGACTATAGGTATATATGTCACGTGTACACGCATTACATTATTTTGTACATGTGTATATTAATACTATTAAAATAGGAGATGGAATATTAAAAAGAATAGATGATCTCAAATACCCTAGCTCCGCCGGGATTACAGTCAATTCTGGAATAAGACTAAATATAATAAAGATAAGATTTATAGCGAAGATAATAAGACACGATTGAATGAAATATATTAATAAATACGAACATTTTATGAAATTTACAAATTATTGAGAGACAAGTCAGGCCTAAAATTGAGTAAACACAAATCAAAACATACATATGGATATTTGATTTTTCTTACCAAAAACAAAAGCATCTCAATCAATAGTCTTCCATGCAGGTTTTTACCTCTTATTAATTGTTCCACTCTTGTGTTAAAATTCTTTCGGATACGTCATCAGACAGTTTGAATTTTCTATTTCATATATGTTTTCCTTTGATATTTCAATATATAGATAAATGTAGTTGTACAGTAATAATACAATGTTTTCCTTTGTATTGTAATATTTGGATTTTCTATTTATTATGTTCTTTTTGAATTCTCATATTTGATATTTTTTTAGGATGGACGATGCACAAATTGTATCTGTACAAAATTAATTTTTAGTGATTGCAAATTTTTCAGAATTTCAAAAAATAATTAAAATAAAAATTTAATTAATTTGATTATAATTCATACGATTAAATAATATAAAAATAAAGTATTATATTAAAAACCCTCTTTAACGACAATAAATTTGGTTGATAATAAATTTTGTGAATTTGAATTGTATTTATTTATTGAACATGTTTATCATAAGAAAGTAACAATTTGAAAAAAAAATACAATTTTCCAATTCTAAATATTAATTTATTATATTTTCAATACAATCAACAAATAAAGTCATTACAAATTCCAATATATTTAAACAAAAATCTTGTTTCATATTTAGCAACATAATTTTAGGGGAAATGAAATATTTCAAAAAGTAAAAATTATTCTATTTTTATATATGTACATATATCAAAAAAATATCAAACAAAAAACTTCGGCCTTGTGTGGATGTATTTCCAAATCCAATTTCCAGGTTTAGTGTTGCAAAAAGAATTTTCAAACTTTATTGATTTTCGTGTGAGAATTGGAAATATGTTTGGTTTGTTGCTTTTGAATTTACTGTTTTGAAATGAATATATGTTTGGTTATAGCTTTTTAAATGTATTTTTGACATAGGTTAGTGTGATTGTAGTATATTTTCACCTAGATTTACGTGTTTGGAGTGAAAATTTGTTTGATTTTGTTTTCAAAAGAATATTTCCATAAAAATATAAAAAGCTGGAAATGATTTTATTTCTACTAAGAAATTCCTAAAACAAACATAAACCCGTTTTCCTAATAGTTGGAAAAAGAAAACCACCCTTGAAAATACAATCATACAAGGTCTTCGTATCTAATAGTCAAAATGTACAACTTTAAAAGTTGAATATCAAAATACACCGATAAATATTAAAAAATCTATTAGAATGAAAAGTATGTTAATAAATATTATTATAAATATAAATTCATAATAAATATCAAAAATCTATTATTATTATTATGAATATAAATTCGTATCAAATAAAAATTTTGTTTCTTCTTACATGAATATATATTATTACAATGCTATGTATGGATATATATAATATATATAAATAATATTTGGATACATATTTTGAGATATTTTCTTCAATTAAAATAAATATTTATTGATTGAATTTAATCAACTTAAATAAAATTATATATAATTATGAAAAAATTAGATAAGCGCAAATATAAACTATACATGTACTATAGATAGTCAAAATACATGAATATACAAATTGATGTTAAGTAGCTCGGATGTATAATTATTAAAAGCCCATTATAAAATAATGAGTAAATGTATCATATATTTTCTTTTATTTATTATTTTTTTAATTTATATATGCAACATATGTGTCAAACTGAAGACTGTAAAAATATGATTAATTGGATATATTATATATCAAAAACAGATATAAAACGAAAAAATTTATTAAAATTTAAAATAAAAAGAAAAGGACAAATATAATAATTAATGCAAAGACACACACAGATTTGGAAAGCTTATATAACTCTATTTTTTATATAACTTTAAAAAGTGATTTTTAAAGAAAGTTGACTACCAAAAATAATAAAATCTCATTTTATTAGTTAAACCCAAAAGGCAAAACAAATTATTGTTTTTAGAAACTGAAAAATGGGCGGGAAAAATAAGAGTTACTATTATAAGAATAGTCTCTTATTTTATATATATATATATATATATATATATATATATATATATAGATAGATAGATAGATAGATAGATAGATAGATAGATATGACAAATTATAAGATAATAAAAGCAATGGACTACTCGGGTATGAAGTTGGTGAAATCTAAAAATTGAAAATCCAAGCTCAAACTCAAATCCAAACCCATTTATATTATTATACTCCTTCCAAATTGAATTGGTTGGAATACAAATGGAATCTTCTTTTCCAAAATAGTGTTTCATCTCATATTCCACTGAACGAATTATTGACACGTGTATAAAAACTATCATATTTAAAACCCACAATTTAGGCTTGATTTATGCCTTAAAATTAATATGATAGTTTTTATACATGTATCAATCATATGTTCGCTAGTATATGAGATGAAGCACTATTTGGTATAGAAGATCTTATACGATTTGAATCTGGTCCAAATTTTAGCTAGACCCCATTGCATTTCTAATAATAAATGAACCAATTTTAATTTCGAAATAAAAGATAAATAAAATTTAGAATATTTATGGTACACCTCTATTGGAAAAGATGAGCACCTAGGGTTTCAAAACACCCCGGGTTTCAGGCCGGCAGCAACCAATCATGGCGTCGTCGGAATTTTCTGGATTAACGTCCAATTTTGTCCCTCACGTGCGATCCCAAGCCTCTCCTTCTAAGCCTTCATTGTCCTACAATGCTGATGCGTGCCCAGGTTTTGATCATGTGCCCGCCAGATTGATCCTACCGGAGTTTTACCAGTTGCAATCATCTTGAACCCCGCCGCCGATAATTCCTTTTCGCCACGCAACCAAATAGACGTCCTCCACCATGCAGCCCGCTGCGTTGCAGCCTTCCGCCGGCCAGACCGCTTCGCAGCGAGATGCGACGCCTGACCCTACCGCTTTGCGTGCTTCAACGCCCAAAGACTCGGGCCCATCCGTGTTGCCTGTTGCGCTGTTGTCCGCCTCACGCCAACCTGCAGATGATGCTGCTTACACGCATGGGCAAGCAAGAGCGTCCCCTCCTGCCCCTGTGCAAAGCAAAGAATATTAGGGCGCCATCTTTCCCCCATGGCAGGCACACCATGGGGAGCGACCCCCTTATAGTGTCTTATGGGGGGCCGGTTGTTGCCTCCTCCTCCAAGGCCGTCCCCCTAGGGAGGTGATGACTCATGGGCCGCCGTCTGCCATCTGCATGGGATCCCGTCCACAGGCCTCCGTCCGAATGCTAGTTCCAAGACTACATCCCGGATGTTGGATGCTCTCCCCAATGACATCCGTTTATGAATCGAACCCCGACATTCGGCCATAATACTAATGCTCAATCCAATATTGGTCATTCTTTTGCTAAAATTGTTTTAGGTACTCACCACAATATGGATTCAACTACGCAGCCCAAGGTAATTTCACAATATTTTCACATGTTGTTTTACGGTAAATCCATTCTATCCCTAAACCGATTAGAAAAAGAGATTATTATTCAGTTACTATTGATGAAAACGTTTATCGACAACGCCTCGCCGAATTCTCTTATTCATTGATTGGAAGGGTGATTTTAGGCAAGGGCAACAAGCCATGGGCGACGATGCTTTTGCATAAACGCCTATCTGAAATATGGGGAATTAAAACTGATTGGAAACTAATCCCCTTGGCTAAGGGATTTTTTTGTGTCAAGTTTTCTAATGCGTAGGATCGGGCTCGAGCTCAAGTACGTATTAATTGGGCGCTCAATCCGGGTACTATTCGGCTCTCTCCATGGGTCCCGGATTTCAATCCGTACAAGGTGCACACGTCGGTGGCAAGTGTTTGGGTTCGAATCTTCGAGCTCGCCTAGAATCTTTGGGATCCTAATACCATCTTGGGGATCGCCAGTGCGATTGGGAATCCGATACAAATTGATCATCATTCGCTGGATGGTTCTCTGGGGCGTTTCATCCGGGTGTTAGTGGATATTGATCTGTCGAAACCATTGGAGGATCACATCATGGTGGAACGAGTTGGTCAGTGCTCTTATTTATCAGGGTATAAGAAATTACCAAAATTTTGTTCGTGCGTGATACGGGACATTCAACGGTTTCTGTCGTTTTAATCCGGCAGGTAATTCAACCACGGAAAAAGCGCACCCCTCTTGATCGGGGGCGTCCCAGCTTCAACGAGGCGTCGAGAATTGATCTGAACGGGTCGTTCCAGGATCCGTAAAGTTTACCGGTCCGGCGGGATAAGGGCAAGGCCGTTGATGACTCCTTGGGAAATACGGGTCATCAAGGTCGTGTTAAGGAGGATGAACCTTCTTCTTCAGTATTCACACTAAGAATTCATTTGATGTTAAGGTCTTGATTCGGATGATGTGGCGGTGATAATACGAATTTGGAGCACAAATCTCATAATGAGAATCGGATTATGGCTTTAATATAATACTAGCAACACGCACAAAAACCATGGTTCCTTATCAACCGCAGGCAACAAATTTGGATGAACATGGGCAAAGCTAATTTGCAACGTGGAATGAAAATAGTTTCAAATAGCCTTCCCGTTAATGATTATGTTCTTAGCTCAATGATCCTTCCGAGGTTCAAGGTTATGGCCGTTCTTTGCCCGAAAAACGTTGGTCGATATGGCGGATGAAGACGCGATCAAGATGATGATGCAAACAAATTGGGCGCTTTAAAGACCTAGTTAGCGACTCTTCAATCAAGCCCGATTGTCCTTCATTCAAGTGATTCGTCGGAAGCTATGAATGCTCGCAATTGTGGGGGAGGATCTGTCTTATATTCCACAGATACATCGGACCATCGGGAGGATACTCAAGCACGTGCAAAACAAACACATGCCAATGTCCTTCGAAAATCCTCTAAAAATAAACGTCCATCATTTCGATGGAGATTTTAAGTTATTTCTTTGTTTTTTTATGGGAGACTTTTTTCCTATCAAAGGTTTTTCCCAACGGTTTTATTTGATAGGTTTTAACGAGACCCCTTCTTTAAAGCTACCGCTTGGCTTGTAAGCGATCTGAATATATTTTCTTTTTAATAATATTTTTCATTTATCCAAAAAAATGGTACACCTCTATTGAAGATTTGTACACGTGACGATTATTCACCTGATATATTTATCAACAAATTATTGAAAGTATAATAAAGTATCAATATCCTCACGTAAATGTATATATACTATTATGGAAAAAGATAATTGTATTGATGGAATCAAGGGCGAAGTTAGACATTAAATTTTGAAGGGGCTAATTAATTTTGAGGGCTAAATTACTAAAAGAAATTACATATTTTAGTGCTAAAATTAATATTTAAAAAGAAAAAGTACATAGGATAATTAGATTTTTCAAAACTTTGGGGGGGCTAAAGCCCCCCCCACCCCACACACACATGAGGGGACGCCACTGGATGTAACATTGATGGACTTGTTTGACTCGAGACTAACGTGGAGTATTGGAGTTTGATTTGCCTTTTGTCCACCAGAAATTAGGATTATTCCTAGGAAGGACGTATGTATATGTCCCATAGTTCGAAGAAAATGTGGGATCTCAGACGATTTCGGCCCAGGTGTAGTAATATTCTGGGTTGACAAAGAATACTCTGTCGACAAAAAAAAAAAACACTCTTATGGACTTCACTTGTTCTCTGAGTGTTGAGGGCCACCACCATGCCCATTGTACGAATCGCATATTGGGCTGATCAAATGAAGAATGCGCAGGAAGGCTTTCAACTTTCCCTTGGTTTTCTTGATTCCCATTGATGTAAATTTGCCTCCATTACCCTTTTATTTTAAGCACTAAATTTTTTTTTTTTGAGAGAAATAAGCACTAAAATATTATTAACAAAAAGTTAAATACAAATTATGTAATTATGTCTAATTAAGTCGAGACCATAAGCAAGGCATGACATGTGATGTGGGGTAATTCATTAAGTATCCTCCAAATATATAATTACAGCATTTTTTTTTTATGTAATTAGTCCTCAATTATTAATTATTGGGCTAATTTACAATTATTGTTGATGCCCTGTTGCCACTATTGCCACTTCCCTCTCGGAAGAACTTTTGTTATTGGATTTTTCCTAACACATGGACTAATTACCTAAATAGAAGTGATCTGCGTTTTTAGTAACATCAACAAGTGTATTTTTTTTTTTTTTAGTACAATGGGGAATTTGGGAAGGGACGCATATGATGTTCGTATGGGATCGGCTGGTCATTTACCCTTACAACACATGTGCCTCAACCACTATAAGACAACGTTATCCCCGTCAACAAGTGTACTTATATATTGGCAATTGATATCAAGCTTTATTATATAATACTCCACCTACAGGCTTCCGTGGAAATCATTGCACTTATACTCTCTTATTGTTACTATCATTTGTTCATCAAATGTTTTTTTTTTAATGGATGAAAAATTTTGAATGGCAAAGTTATATTTAAAATATTATAGGAATTTTGTTTCGATTTTCTCATGGTACATGGGTATTATTTGTCTAATATTCTACTTGGATGTGTGCTTTTCTGTATTCCCTTCGTCTCAAAATATGGGAATCATACATGAAATTTAGATAAAATTAAAAAAGTTGTATTTTTTTCTTACTTTCACATGAAAGCAGTAATTATTATATCAAATTATTGCTTTGAACAATATTTTCATGTGTTGGGGCAATAACGACGTTTAATTATTTAATATATAATTCATTTATATATTAGTTTAATATTAATTGTCCAATTGGCTCTTAATGGAATAACCCGGTCCAAATAAGTTCGACCCACCCATACGCCGATTTCTCCTACACTACCCATCTCCTAGTTATAAAAATGTCTCTCCTATTTATTTGTAAGTACATTCTCATATTCTTATAATAACTCTCCTACACATTTAATTCAATGTTTGCGTGTGTGTGCAAACAAGTTCACAATCGAAGGATTTTTAACTTTCGGAGAAGAAAACCTAAAAACTTCCCTCTTGGGAAGAAAGATTTTATCAACACATTTAACTTGGAGTAATCTGTATTAAGAGCATAATCATCATAAAAATTATCTTTTATCGGAAGTGAAATGTTACTTATTAAGACATTCTATTTAAATATAAAAACAATAAATTTGGAGTAGATAAACTATTATATTTCATTTTAGCCCTATATATGTCATTGGGAGTAAAAGGAATATTTTATTAATTTTTTTAAAAGTAAAGATCCTGAAAAGGGAGTGGTAGACATCAAACCACATACCTCTAGCTTGGGTTTGAAAATCTTTAACTAGTGGGCCGATATCTAATTTCCAATTCCATTCTTTTTTATGAAAGCCCTAGCCCAAAACTCCGCTTTCGGGCGGCATTAATTATATATTTGTATTTCCCATTTAAGGACAGGCCACTACTTGGGCCTGGTTATAGGCCCAGATTTTAAGTTCTTGGGCTGTCATTGTGTGGAAAATTCTGTTTAGAAAACTGGAAGTCATTTCAATTATTTAAAGAGAACAGGCTTAAAAAAGTTGAAGTAAAAAAATATACTTTTTGATCATTAAACGAAGGAAAATAAAAAATTCGAAAAGAATCATATATGTGCTCAATTTCAACCCACCATAATGGCATAATATACTAAAACTTAAAAATAGCAATAAAGGTCTTGAGGCCCATATTCTTATCAAATCTGTAGACTGTAGATTCGGGCATTAGAATGAAATTTAACTTTTCCCCCAATCTCGGCCCGTATCATGATGTTTCCATTTACTCCACTTTTGGCATTGTCCATATAGAAATGTTTCCTACCGAATGTTAAATAGGATAATCAATTAAGTCAGTAGGTCATTGGTCCGATCAGTTGAACCGTTACAAAAAAACAGTAAATTTATATTAAGTTTATATGTATAATATATATAAAAATAAAAAATGCAAACTAGGTACAATACAAATTTGACAATGTGAATAATAAAAACAATGTCTAATCAAATGTAAATAACAAAATATATAATAAATAAATATTTATAAATAATAAAAAAGAAAAAAATAAATAGAGAAGCCAAAGAAAACTGGAAGACTTTGATGCGAATCCGAAGAGAAACATAAAACTTGATGCATATGCGAAATTGAAACTTAAAAAAGGTAGCCATGTGTGATCTTGTTTTATTTTGTTTCTTATTGTGGTGGTGGTTGTTGGATATTGGAAAAGTTTATGTATCTTACTGTTTATTTCTTTTGGGAATTTTTTTAAAGTCATCGGGTCGACAGTTTCTCACAGGCTTTTACCGGATGGCAACAGACTTTTCGCCAACCATTTTATTTGTGCAACCAAATTTGTGCCATGGCCGTTCCCAGTTAAACCAGTCTGACTGATCGGTCGGTCCAAGTTTCAAAATATTGTCCAGGAGATTCATTAATAATTATTTCAAACATGGAATTTCATTTTGCCAACTTGTCAAATTTAACAAAGGGATATGCATTAATGATACCAATTGAATATAAATTAAAATCTCAAAAGTTATAATAGTGAAAATTATTTAAATTCAAACTGCCATGATGAAATGCTAAACCTGAAAATGACAAAAGCAGGGCAATGACATCCATTTTGATTCGGCATAGTTAGGGAGATATGTCATTTTCTACTCACCTAGTTCAGCTCTTCGAGTTCAGCTTTTCGACCTCAATTAGGAGAGTAGGGGAATAGTTGATTTGGTATAGTTAGGGAGATTTGTCCTTTCTACTCACTTAGTTCACTCTTCGACCTCAACTAGGAGAGTAGAGGAATAGTTGATTCGGCATAGTTAAGAAGGCCTGGGGTTGGACATATCTTGAAGCACAGTCCTTTGAGCAAGATCAAGCGAATGAAGCAAGGTGAACAAGAAGCCGAGCTGATGAATAGACACAAAGATACAACCGACCTTCCAAAGAGTAACCTTTGGTAAGGCCGACCTGGCAAATAGACACTAAAAGATACGGACGACCTACCAAAGAGTAACCTTTGGTAACGCCGACCTGGCAAATAGATACTAAGAGATACGTCCGACCTGCCAAAGAGTAACATTTGGTAAGGCCGACCTCGCTAATATATACTAAGAGATATGGTCGACCTGACAAGAGTAACTCTTTGATACGATCGGCCTGACAAACATTTAATGAGCGTGCGTAAAAGAAAAATAAGTGGGACCAAATATCGAGGATGGTCGACCTGACAAGAGTAACTCTTTGATACGGTCGACCTGACAGATAGTTACTAAAAGATATAGCCGACCTAAAGAACATTTAATGAGTGTAAAAGGGAAGCAAGCGGGACCAAATTGGTAGTCCAAGTGGCTACGATAATCTAGAGGAGGGGTGAATAGATTATGCCAATTTTTTGATTTATGCCCTCTTTTTTGTATTTGAAGATGATAACAAAAATGTAAATGCAGAAAATAAACAACACTCGATGATTTATAGTAGTTCAACCCACCTAGGGCCTAATCTACTACCACCCCGGTATATCCGAAGTGGATTTCAAAAAGAAAAAAAAATTATTAATAGTTACCAAAACTATTACACCTTCACCTAGAAGAGTACCACACTCTTCTTACAACACCACCAAGGAGATTACCACAATCTTCCTTCACCTATGAAGAGTACCACACTCTTCAACGCCTAAGATCACCCAAGTATGATCTTACCACAAGAACAACAACAAGGATATCTTGTTTTGGATGATTGGCAAAAATTCAAGATTACAACTCAATAATAAAGTATACAACTTATGAGTGCAAGTGTAATCAAGAATAAAAAGCCTAGACCTCAAAATGTGCAAGTGCAAGAGCTTAGGCTATTACAAGAAGAATTTGAAATATGAAAGCTAAGAGAAATTTGCTGATTTTCTTGTTGTGTTGTTTGCTTGTGTTGTTTTTTTGTGTCTTCAAAGTCTTCTTATAGGAGAGCCTTCAAGATTTGATCACAAACATAGGCTCCTCCTTCTTCACTTTTGTCTACAAAAAGAAGATCACAAGATGTAGAAATAATGTACAAAAATGATAACATAAATCTTGTTGTAATGGATGTTCAACGGTTTGAATTTGCTGTCAAAAATAACATAGGGCGATCGGTCGCCATGTAGAAATTTTGAACTTTATAAAGTAAATTAGATATTCAGACACAGGATGACGGGGAGGGCGACCGGTCCAGGGGGGGTCCGACCGGTCGCCATAGGGTCCGACCGGTCGGCCCTAGGTTGGACCGGTCCCCCTCCCTATTTTTTCAAAGACATTGTTCTCTGTTTCAGTTTTGCAAACTTTCAGATATCGGTCGACCTCTTGTTCGACCGGTCGATCTCCTGAGAATTTTCAAACTTCTTGTTTCTGTTTCACAAATCATTTCCAGACACAGGATGCCCTATAGGGCGACCGGTTTGCTTCAAAACAGAAGTGTTGTCCAATTTTTTGTCAAAAATAAACTTCAATAAATACTCTAAAAATTAGTAAAAAATATTTTAAATTAATTGGGAGTATTTTGACAATATTTAAAAATATTATTTTGGTGTAAAAACACAATTAAACAAAATCATAAAATCTTGATAAAAATATTTATCTAACACAAATATCGAGGATGGTCGACCTGACAAGAGTTACTAGATGTCAGGCCCAACTCGCTGGCATTAGTTATACCCCAAGGTAGACCTGACAATAAGTAAATAAATGTCAGGTCCGACCTGTCAGCATTAACTATTCTTTAAGGAAAACCTGACATGCATTTAATGTCATAGAAACCAATTCGACAGGAAGTAACCATTGTCAAAGCCGAGCTAGCACAAGTGACTAATTCTTTTGGCCAACATGGCGCAGACTTTCACCAATTGGGACAACCAATCGGAGGTAGCCACATGAACAACAAGGACAAGTGGATGAGAGTATAAAAGGAGGAGGTATATGGGAAAAATGGATCATCTCATTCTCTTATATTCAATCTTTTTTCATATTTTTATACACTTGCAACACACTCTTTTTTTTTTGAACTAACTTGATCGTTGGAGTCTTCTAACGCCGGAGTTTTTTTGCGATTGTCTCTTGCGTGCTAGCTAAAGACTGCGGAGTTGGAACTTTGGGAAGATCTCGCTCTAGAGACCTTTTCACATTTGGAACATGGAAGTATCGTAGTTCGGTAGTTGTTAAAGTTAATTAATAGATCTTTATATAAAATTATAAATAAACAACCAATTGCAGCTTTTCGATAAAATGAAGGTCTCCTAGCCCGGTTGTTTAAGGTCAGAATTGAAAAACAAATTATAGACAATCATGACATCCCTTCTTCTTTATTGTGTCTCTTGTCGTGGTAGATCAATAACTGCATGTCAAAGGTATTTAAAAAAAAAAAATTGAAAAGGAAATGAAAGAAGCCAGTACTCAAGTATAAAAGGTATAAAAACCTAAATAATGTGCTTCAAGGTACGTATAATAATAAAATTATTTAAAATTTTAAAGTAAAGTAAATAAAATATGATATATATAATTTTAAATTCTCGTATTTATATTTAATAAAATAATACGATAAAATTTGTTGATATTTTACTGATATGTATCAATTATTTTGGATCTTTTTTCAATTTAAAAAGAATTAATACATTATACTAAATTAATATTTTATTTTTAAATATATTCACATATAAGTTTACTACAAAACATAATGGTAATCCTAATTATAAATGAAATATTGTATAAAATAATTAATAGTGTGTATTGAAATAATTAATAATTACAAAATCATATTTGTCAGAGTTCTTTTAAATTATCTTGACTCTAATTACGAATTTTTTAAACTAACACATAATTTCATGATTACGAGTTTGCTACTATGCTTTAGCCTTTGGGGAACTCCACTAAGAGGTTTAATTGACTTGTAATCCACACTTCAGCAGAAAATACAATTGGGTTCTAATAATTGCATTGTCGATCATACAAATAATTAACATAAACTTATCAACATATGGACTCTGAGGTTCAATGGGCTTGTACTTCACACATTAGCATAAAGTGAATTTTGCTAATAATAATTAGCATGTCAACCATACAAATAATGGACATAAATTTACTAACATGGACTTTAAGATAGAGTTGTCCTCGACCGACCACGTACCCAAATTTAAATTTTAAGTGCAACCTTAGCTCTTCATCAAAAGTTAATGCGCATAATTGGATTGCATTAATGATTCATTTGGAAGAAAGTTTAACGATTAAATAAATGCATTGTCGACACATAATCAAATAAGTGCAGCCTTTCCCTAAAAAATAAAAATAATAATAAGTGTAGCCTTATGTAACGGGCTGCCCAATTTTGTCTTTGATTGAGCTTAGAGAGGCTGGCCAAAATCAAGCCCACACAATGGCCTAAATACTTGGCCCAATTGTACATAGAACGTTCTAGAATCTTGTAGAGTTTTGTAGAGATTGTAGGGTGATTCTAGAAAGCATTCCTTTGTAAATATCTTGTAAGAATATTCTAGGGACATTCCTTGAGAGTTCTAGAAACTTCTCCCAACCGTAGGATCAAATGCATCACCACCGTCCATTTAGGAGGTGGAGTAGTATAAATAGGAGCATGGTTTCATTTGCAAACCATCAAGTCTCTTGTAAGCAAGTTTGAGTGAATATACAAGTGTTCTTTCCCAACTATCTTGTGTTCTTTCTTAGCCATCTTTCTTACACTTCTTCACACACTAGCACGTTCGAGAGAGGGCCGACTTAAGAACATGAGGGCGGAAGAGCGCTAAGGCCGCACGGTTCATTGTTAAGGGAACAAGTCCGTGACACTTAGCTCTTCATCAAAAGTTAATAAGCATCATTAATTGACAACATTAATGATTCAATTGGAAGAAAAATTAACAATTAAATACCTTCATTGGTGGCCACGAGCTTTGCGGCATGATTATAAGTGCCGATGATTTAACGTTGTAACACAATTTTGGGGTATATTAAAGTTAGTTGAAAGTGCTAGTAGCCTAGTACTAATATTTTCATTTGATCGCACCTCGCAAACTAAGCGATCTAATATCTAAATGTTTTTTTTTTTTTAACAAGTTGGAGCCATATTGATTGGAGTAGAGGGGATAAATCTCAACGAAACTAAAAATAATTTCGAACACCGATCAATACCCGAACGATAAAATTTGAATTACAAGCTCGTGGTATCTAATAGCTATATTTAACTTATTTGCTCGCTTGATATATCTTATTTGCTCGCTTGATATATGTTATGGTTATTAGCTTAAATTCAAAAATACTTTTGAAGGGGAACTATTTGGACCGACTGTCGAAATGGGTCAAATCGATGGATTTTGGCTTATAATGGAGGGTGTGCACGGTCCGATTCGGTCGGAGATTTAGAAATCTCGGAACCGTCCCAAGTTCGGAGATCACAAACTTAAATCTCCGAACCGAACCATAAAAAAATCTCCGTCAGACAACCGTCCCGAAAGTTCGATGAGATTCATTCCTAATGGGACGGTTTGGGGCGGTTCGGAGAAACAGAGATTCAAAAATTTAACAAATAAAACATACAAAAAGGTAAAAAGAAAAACCAAAGATAAAAATCATTAAACGAATATACTTTCAATCTTTTTTTAGTGCA
Source organism: Rehmannia glutinosa (assembly GCA_016081115.2). Classification (NCBI taxonomy): domain Eukaryota; kingdom Viridiplantae; phylum Streptophyta; class Magnoliopsida; order Lamiales; family Orobanchaceae; genus Rehmannia; species Rehmannia glutinosa. The sequence goes on along the minus strand of JABTTQ020000848.1, from coordinate 120,777 downwards.
ATTTGAAAAATACATACTAAAACTATTAGTACTATATGAGTTTAACTTTTTGATATTTTATATTTAACTTATACATAAAAATTCTTTAATTTAAATTTAAGTGTTAAATTTTTAATATTGTAATTTTAAATCTTTCTTTCATGATATAGACTATATATACCACGTATTAGTTTAATATCAATTTAACTTTTAAATCGTTTTTATCTAATTTATAGTTAAAAGTATTGATTTTTCTTTTTGGATTTTAACATAATATGTTTCGGATATTTATTTTATCCGTAATAGTAGTAAAAGTGTAGAATCTCAATAAATGACAAATTTAGTAGCCTCTATTACACAATAATATTCTATAATCTTGGCATATTGCTATGGGCTCTTGACTTGGGAAAAATATAATTGACTAATAACTTTGATAAACTAATATGAAACAAAAATCTATACTATCAATATCTTAATTTCTTGGCTAGATGATTACTATAGTTTATGTGCAATATACTAATCATTTAACTAATTTTAATTCAATTATTTTTCTTGATTAGATGATGAGTCTAGTTATGATCATTAATAAGTAAAATATCATCAAATTTAAAAATTTTATACAAATCAAATATGATTTATAATTTCATTTATTGGTTCATTTAAATAAACTAATATGAGTATATGACGTAACTATTAGTGAATTAAATATATATTCAATTATTCATTTGATATATAGATAAAATATGCCAAATTTCTAATTTTATAATTTTTAGTATTATATAATATTGAATTTCAAAGGAATGTTTAGTTAACAAAATATCAAAATATAAATAAGTTGAAATTATTATATATGTATATATAAAAATTATTTTAAAATCGGTTCTAGTTTTGGATATTCGGTTCGATACGGTTCGGTACGATTCTCGGTACGGATATTTGAAAAATCTCCAGAACCGTACCATATAAATTTCCGGGACGGTTCAGTTCGGAGAAAATCAAAAAGTCAACGGAGATTTTCGGTTCGGATATTTCTCGGTTCAGATATCGGTTCGGGTTCGGTGATCTCAAGTCCTGTGCACACCCTTAAATGGAGGCCCAATTTGGTAAAAGATTCCATGACCGAGCTACGGAGAATAGTTGATGGGCGCGACTCGGTAGAATGGGATGGACCCAACCCGTAGCGGGCCATCCCGAGCTTAGAAGAGGGTCCATAAGAGTTGGACTCAAATGTTTGGGCTGATCCGCTAACATTTGGGCTGACTGTGGTCCTATCTTAATTAATTATTTTCTAAATTAATTCATGCGTTCTATTTTATGAATTTGAGTGCTTATTCTTAATTGTTTTTTATCCGATCAATAATTAGCATGTCATATTTGTTAGTGCGAAATTCGGAAGATAAGTTCTAATAAAGACGAAAATCGAATTCAAACATAAACAGTGTATCGAGTCGGAGACCTACAATCGTTTGTGGGGAGTCATTCAATTCATAGATCTTTTGAGAGTTAATAATAATTGTATCGGCAGAGACCTACAATTGTTATTAATCTATTGTTTATGTGCCGCTGGGAGGAGGAATAGACTAACTTAGGAATTGAACCCATATAATTGCCTCAATTAGTTTTGAAACTTTAATCGGATTTAATATTGAAGAAACATGTTGAGATTATGTGCCTAAGCTCCCGTGGTTGTTGAAAATACTTGTGGGGTTCGCAAATTTATTTATTTTTTCTTTAAATTTCAATTTTGATAAAAACTTGAGATTCATTTGCTTCAATAAAATTGGAATGCGATGTTATTATAACCTAAAGTGTTTCATTGTCATTCCCTCGAGGAATACGACCTTACTTGCTATTATTCTATAAACTACACTATACACTTACATTTGTAAGATCCAAAATATTTTTGCGAATAGCGATGGAAAATCTATTCAAAAAAACAATACATATATAAAACATGAATCGATAATATAATATTACTTGAACAAAGATAAGAAAGATTAAACAATATTCAATCATTACCTTCTTCCTTCTCGTTTCTAGTCTTCTCGTTTTTATCTTTGTTTCCCTAGCCTCTTCTTCATCCTTGCCTCCATCTCTCGTTTATTACTCTTCCACATAAGGTTCTCGGCCTTTTTCTCATCTCGCTTCTCCTTGGCCTCCTTCATCATCCGAGTGTCTCGTCTTTCATCGTAATACATTTTCCAAGTTCGGGGACAACCTTTCCATCAATCATGTTATTTTGGTGCTCAATAACATCTACCTTATATATGAACAAGTTACCACAATGGCAATTGTGTACTCGCCTCTTTATGTCTTTTAAAAATTTCACTATGAGCGGAAGATGTGTCCCCAGTGCGGTTTGGCCGACTAAACCCGAGTCCACAAATTGCGCAAGGGTATGCTTCTCTCATTAGGTCATTATGGATGCCAAAGTATCCTTCTCGGATGAACTAGTTGGATTTAAATAAAACAATATTAGAAATAAGAAAACAGAACTTAAAAAAAACTTTCCAACTTCCATATTCACTAATATCTTTTGACTTTTTACTCTAGTATCGGTCATCGTAAAGTTCATCCTCGGTATGAACCAACTCCGAAATTCTTGGTATCAACCAATTCGGTTCATTCTCGGTATCAACCAACTACAAAATATTGTTGACAATTATTAAAAGACAAAAAGGAAAACAAAATAATGAAAAAATTACACAAATATTACTTACAATTTACCGCAAAAATACACCGCAATCATCTTTTTATGTCTAATATCCAATAGTAGGGGCGAATTCTAATGTACATGATATCGACTAATATTGTAATTACAAGTTAAACAACTTAATCCCAAAGATCTCTCAAGTCAATTTTTCAAGAAAAATAATCACATACACACACGGGAGAGAGATGGAGTACTCAATTGAGTGTGAATTTCAGCAACATTCACAAAGAATAACTCGTATAAAATGTGTTGTAAAATCTATCCCGAAAAAAAAACGATACATATATAAAACATGAAATAGAACACATTTCCCAAGTACGGGGACAATCTTCCGATCAATCATCTTGTTTTCGTGCTCAATAACATCTACCTCATATATGAACATGTTACCACAAAGGCGGTCGTGGTACTCGTCCTCTTTATGTCTTTTAAAAATTTCACTATGAGCCCTTGAGAAGATGTGTCCCCGATGCGGTTTGGCCGATTAAACCTGAGCCCGCAAATTGCAAAAGGATATGCTTCTCTTATTGGGTCGGTGCCAAAGTATCCCTTCTCGTATGAACTAGTTAGATTTAAAAAAATATTAGAAATAAGAAAACATAACTTAAAAATAAAACACTTTCCAACTTCCATATTCACTAATATCTTTTAACTCTTACTCTAGTATCGGTCATCAAAAAGTTCATCCCGGTATCAACCAACTCAAAAAATTCTCGGTATCAACCAACTTGGTTCATCCCGATATCAACCAACTCCAAAATATTTTTGACACTTATTAAAAGACAAAAATAGCAAAACAATAAATAATGAAAAAAATGCACGGATATTATTTTACAACTTACAGCGTAAATACACCGACAATCGTCTTTTTTAGATGTCGCATCCAATAGTAGGGCAAATTCGGATGCATATGTTGTCGACTAATATTATAATTACAAGTTCAACAACTTAACCCCAAATCCCATGTCAATACTTTAGAAAAACAATCACACATATACACGGGGAGAGATGGAATACTCAATGAAGTGAGAATTTCGGCAATGTTCACAAGGAATAACTCGCATAAAATGAGATGGAAAATCTATTCCAAAAAAAAACTATACATATATAAAACATGAATCGAGATAACATAATATTAATTAAAAAAGATAAGGAAGATTAAACAATATGCAATCATTACCTTCTTCTTCCTTCCTCGTTTCTAGTCTTCTACTTTAGTTTCATCTGCTTCCCCAACCTCTTCTTCATCCTTGTTTCCTTCCTATGTTGTATCTTTCTCTTCCACATCAAGTTCTCAAGCCTTTTTCTCATCCTGCTTTTCCTAGCTCCTTCATCATCTATAGAACCTCTCTCTTCTAGACTAGCCGATACCATTTATGGTAATCGCCGAGTGTCTCGTCTTTCACCAGACTCATTTCCCAAGTTCAGGGACAATGTTACCATCAATCATGTTGTCTTAGTGCTCAATAAAATCTACCTCATATATGAACAAAGTTACCACAATGGCAAGCGTGGTATTCGTCCTCTTTATGCTTTTAAAAATTTCACTATGAGCGTGGAAGATGTGTCCCCTGACGCGGTTTGGCTGATTAAACCTGAGCCGCAAATTGCGCAGGTATGCTTCTCTCATTGGGTTATTACGGGTGTCGAAGTATCCCTTTTGGATGAACTAGTTGGCTTTAAAAAAAACAATATTAGAAATAAGAAAACAGAACTTAAAAAAAAACACTTTCCAACTTCCATATTCACTAATATCTTTTGACTCTTACTCTAGTGTCGGGTCATCGAAAAGTTCATCCTCAATATCAACCAACTCCATAAATTCTCGGTATCAACTAACTCGGTTCATCCTCGCATCAACAAACTCCAAAATATTGTTGACACTTATTAAAAGACAAAAAAGCAATTAGTATATTATTAAAAATGTGCACGATTATAACTTATAATCTCTTTGTGTAAATACACGGCAATCGTCTTTTATATGTCTAATATCTAAATTACTAAAAGCAAAAAGTACATGGAAATAAGAATGTAGAGATTAGAAAGAGATAGATGACGAAATCTTAAGACTTACATTATTTATAGTTGGAGGATTGAAATCTTTAGGATAATTACAAAAAATGCCGAGGTTTAGTCTAATTACAAAAACACCCATTATCTTTCGATTGTGTAAGCTAAAAACAAATATTGGGGTATTTGTAATTTTGAAAGACAATGGGTATTTTTTTGTAATTAGCTGAACCTCGAGGTAGTTTTGTAACTAGCCCTAACCATTATCATGTAGATTGATTCCTTCGATAGTGTTACGGTTTGATAGAAAATGTAATTGATGTTGCTATATCCTAGTAATTATGCATGATTGCTAGTGTATCGAATCAATGATCGCTTAGAATAGGAGGGAGAATGAGATCAAAGTGGTTCTTCAAACTAGAATTAATAGAGTTTATTGATAGAAAAATATTATCAATAGTGGAAATGTAATGTGAATTCATTAGTATAAGAAACTACTATTTTTAAATAATTTATTATATTACTTTTCGACAATTCTATGTTGTATAAGTTTTTTTCATTTGTGTTAGGTTGTTTGTTATTGACTTTACTTTTAATAAATGCTCTATATAAGATAATCTGTAGGTTTTACTCTTTAATAAATTCTTTTGTTTCTTCTACAGGGAGCTTTGTCCTTAAGTTGTGGTATCTCGTTTGGAGTCGAGTTGTTGGTTGGTGAGTTTTGTCCTTACATTATTGATAGAAATATCAAAATGAGATGTTCATATGTTTTGATGTATCAATTAGTCTTGTATTGTTTTTTGCTATTATTATTAATATAATTCGCTAAGTTAAAAAGTATTAAATAAACTATGTTAACAAATATTAGACATATCAAGAAAACTACATAACTACGAATACTTAAAACTATTTATCCTGATACATATCTCATGCATATGAGCTCAAACACCTCGGACCCGTTTGGGATTCAAAATCAAATTTTGTGAATATTCACAATTTGATATTGAATTCGAATTGTCCACGTTTTTGGACAGTTTGAGAATGTGTATTTTAATGTGGTTTCGTTAGTATACTATTTGTTCTAAGACGTGTTAAATTTTCGGTTTGTATCTCCATTTTGTTCTCAAATGCACTTTGTAATATGTGTACTTTGAGAATTGAGGAGATGTTGTCAAAATTTTCACGTGCATGAACAAAGATCGTATACTAATGAAACCACATTAAGTAAATACACATTCTTGAATGGGATATGGCCATTACCAAATTATATAGAGGAGGTGAAGTGGAGAGGAATCTTGTTGGATATAAAATGTTTTTATCATGATTTTGATGATTTTGTTCGATTTTGTTCAAATGAGTTTTTAAACCAAAACAATGTCCCTAAATGTTGTCTAAATACTTCCGATCGACTTAAAATATTTTTACTATTTTTCGAAGAATTTTTTGGAGTTTATTTTCGACAAAAAATGGACAACACATTTATTTCAGGCTCGACCAGGTCGCCCCTATAGGGCAACCCGTACTGAGTTGAGTTTTGAAATAGAAAATGGGACGTAGAAAAAAGTGGAAGGGTGACCGTCGACCGGTGAGGGCGACTGCACTGGAGTTCCTCTTTTGGTTCGATCTTCTTCTGTTTCGTTTTTTATCAACCCCAACCAAATATAGTCAAGAAGCGGCCGTCGCACTTTCTCCGACCGGTCTCCCGTAAAAATAGCGAGAATTCAATTTCAATCTTATCTCTGTGACCGGTCGCACTCTTGTTTATCAAAAACTATGCGTTGCATTTTTGAACATGACTTTTCCCTATTTTGTGGGATTGATTTCTAACAAACTATATTGATGATTTTAAATGGTTTTTCTTTTGCAAAAATCACTCCCCAAGGAGGAGCCTATGTCCTGGAAATGAAAGCCAAGTCCTCTCCTATAAATAGAGGCTTCATTCAAGCAACAACAAATAACACTCTACACAAGCAAAAGAGCAATCAAGCAAACACTTTCATATATCTTGTTGTATTAGCCTTAGCACTTTCACTTGCACAAATTTGAGGTCTAGGCTTTCAATTCTTGATTACACTTGTACTCATATTGTATCAATCATTATTGAGTTGTAATCTTGATTATCATTCAACACAAGACATCCTTGTGAGTATTCTTGTGGTAAGAATACACTTGGGTGATCTAGGTGATAGGTGTTTGAAGATTGTGGTAATCTTCAAAGGTGTTGTAAGAGGGGTGTGGTAATCCTCAAGGTGGTGAAAGAGGGTTGTGGTAATCCTCAAGGTGTTGTATTAATTTTTGGTAAATTAATAATCTTTTTTTCTTTTTGAAATCCATCCGGATATACTTTGGGGTTGTAGAGGATTAGGCCCTAGGTGGGTTGAACCTCTATAAATCGAAGTGTGTTGTTTAAATTCCGTACTTAGCATTTCATCTTTGCTTGAGTCCGTCGAAAAAAAGGGCAATATCTGAAAAACCGAGATAATCTATTCACCCCTCTAGATTATCGTAGCCACTGACTAACAAGTGGTATCAAAGCCAAACTCTTTGGCTAGCTCATTCCAGTAAAGAGGAAAGATCTATGGCTACAAATGATGCTTATCGACCACCGGCGCCTCCACCAACAAGCCACCACTATTCGACGCCAACAACTATGCTTTTTGGAAAGACCGTATGGAATGCTTCCTACAAGGGCGCGGGTTTGATATTTGGAATGTGGTCATTGAAACATTGATCAACCAACCAAGAAATCGGAGGATGGCACCTCATTGCTAAACCTTTCAAGGAGTTCAATGAAAACGACAAAAAGGCTTTTCTCTAAATGGTAAGGCCTTAAATATTTTGCATTGTTCTCTTACGGCTCACAGAGTATAATCGCATAAGAGGCATAAGGTCGGCACATGAGGTTTGGGAAAAATTGGAGACAATTTATGAAGGGACTAAGAAGGTCAAGCAAGCAAGAAAGACCATGCTTGTTAAAGACTTTGAAAACTTTAACATGCATGATGGTGAAAGCATCTCCAAGATGGTGGAAAGGCTTGACAATATTGTCAATCCTCTTGTGGCCCTCGGTAAAGTCATCTCCGAAGAAGACAAGGTGACTAAGGTATTGAATGCTCTTCCCGGCTCATGGTCCGAAAAAGTGACGGCAATCACGGAGGCACAAAATCTTGAGACACTCAAGTTTGACGAGCTTATTGGAAACCTCCTCATCTATGAAGTCTATCTCAAGGAGAGGAAAATTTCCAAACCATCCATAAATCAATTGGGTATGCAAATTATTCCTAAAGGTCTTGCTTCTTCTTCTAATAATGCATACTATGATAATGATGATGATGATGATGAGAGACGACCGCATTCAAAAATTTGCAAAAATTTGTGAATAAAAATAAAGCAAGAAAACCAAGATGCGGAAAACCCGACACTTCATTGCCGATTGCCCAAAACTCGATGAAGAGGAACAAAAGAAAAAGAAGCCTTTCACGAAAAAGAAGGCTCTAAATGCGGAGGTCAAAACGTGGGATGAACTACTCGAAACAACCGACGAGGAAGGAGAAACCGAACATGGTCTCATGGCCATAGACGATGAAGATAATGAGGTACGCTCTAATTCTTCTACTTCCTCCATAGTTGATGACTTGCAATGTGATTTTGATGAATTGCAAATTGAGTTTCAAAATTTAATTGTTAAATACAAAAATTTGAAAAAGGAGCATAAGGAGCTTAAGGTTGAAAAAGAAAAATTATTTACATCTTATGAATCTCTAGACAAAGCTCGTGCTCTTACTCTTACTAGAGTTCACTCTCTTGAAACCGAAAAGGAATTGCTCACAAAAGATATTGAATGTTTGAAAAATGATATGCATCGTTTCAACATAAGCACGGATAAAGTCACAAAAATTTTAGATTCACAAAGAGGTGAGCATTCCAAATTGGGACTTGGTTATAAACCATTTCAAAGTGTTTTTAAGAAAAATAACCAAGGTCCGACTTTTTGTACGTGCTAATAGTTCTACTACTCCTACTTGTTTTTATTGTGGCAAAGTTGGACATTATGCTAATAATTGGAAATTGAGAAATAGCTCTAGATATGTTTGGAGACCCAAAGGTCTCAAGACTAACCCCATGGACCCCAAAATTATAGGGTATCTAAAAGAAATTCTTTTGTAGGTAATAGGGGCTATAACAACAATGGAAGATTCAAAATGGCTCGTGGACAGCGGATGTTCACGCCATATGACCGGGAGGAGAGAACTTTTTACCAACATCAAGCTCCAAGAAGAGGGTATGGTCATGTTCGGCAATGGCAAAGGAAAAATTCTTGGAAATGGAGAAATTGGTAACTCTTCTTTCTCTCTTAGTAATGTTCTTTTTGTAGAAGAGCTTAAGTTTAATTTGATAAGTGTTAGCCAACTTTGTGATTCAAATTATGATGTTTCCTTCTATAAAGAAAAATGCCTTATACTTAAAAATGGTGAAATTATTTGTGAAGCAAATAGAAAAGGCAATCTTTACAAAATTTGTACAAGTGACTTGGTTAGTTAAAATATTTCTTGTTTAGTCGCCAATAATAATTTAACTAGTTTATGACATAGGCGACTTGGACATGTTGGATACAAGAATTTGAAAAATATTTACAAAAACCAACATGTGAAAGGACTACCCAAATTGAATTTTGAAAATCTTGGCTTATGTGACACTTGTCAAAAGAACAAATTAGTTAAAAGTAGTTTTAAGCCCAAAAATGAAATTTCCACAACCAAACCCCTACAATTGCTTCACCTTGATTTGTATGGGGATATTGGTGCGGCAAGTCTTAGTGGAAAACATTACACTTTCGTTATTGTCGATGATTTTTCTAGATATACTTGGGCTCTTTTTCTTACCAATAAAAGCGAAGCCGTTAATGAGTTTGTTAAGTTGTGTAGACTTATTGAGAATGAAAAGGAAGACACTATTAAGTCTATTCGGCGATTGAGGTGGAGAATTTGATGGTGAATTTAGAGTCTTTTGTGAAACCAAAGGATATGCTCATAATTTTTCGGCTCCAAGGACACCTCAACAAAATGGAGTAGCCGAAAGGAAAAATCGGACACTCCAAGAGATGAGTCGGTCCATGCTCAATGAATTTTCACTTCCAAAATATTTTTGGGCCGAAGCGTAAGTACCGCTTGCTATGTCATTAATCGAGTTTATATTCGTCCTAAAATGAATAAAACTCCATATGAGCTTTGGACAGTAGAACTCCAAATATTAGTTATTTCAAGATATTTGGTTGTAAATGCTTTATTTTGAATACCAAGGATCAATTGGACAAACTTGATCCTAAGGCCGATGAAGGGATATTTATGGGATATTCAACAAAAAGCAAAGTATATCGGGTTTACAATAAGACTAGTGGAGTTGTTGAAGAATCCATCCATGTCAAATTTAATGAAGCTTCGGTGTTGAAAGAATACCCAATGATGAAAGTGATGAAGAGGACATTATTGAACCAATTGTTCAAGTTGATGATCAACCATCTACATCAAATGATCAACCGTCCACTTCAAATGGTCCTCAAGAAGATAGAGGAGATACCTCGGATCTTCCCGTTGCATTGAAATTTAAGGAGATCACCCAAAAGATCTTATTATTGGTGATCCACTTGACAAAGTGATGACCCGGAGAAAATTTGCCGAGAAAGCTCTTATTTCTCAAAAGGAGCCTAAAAATGCTAAGAAGGCTATTGAGGATGAGGATTGGTTCTTAGAGATGCAACATGAGTTAAATCAATTTGAAAGAAATGATGTATGGGAATTGGTACCTTGTCCATCTCAAACTATTATTGGTACAAAATGGGTATTCCGGAACAAACTTGATGATCAAGGCAACATTGTTCGAAATAAGGCAAGGTTAGTAGCTCAAGGGTATTGTCAAGAAGATATTGACTATGATGAAACTTTTGCACCCGTAGCACGTTTAGAAGCTATTCGTATTTTACTTGCCTATTCTTGTTTTAAAATTTTCAAACTTTACCAAATGGATGTTAAATCCGCTTTCTTGAATGGTATTATTCAAGAAGAAGTCTATGTAAAACAACCTCCGGGGTTTGAAAATTTTCTAGGCCTAATGATGTTTATAAACTTAAAAAGGTCTTGTATGGTTTAAAGCAAGCACCCGTGCATGGTATGATAGACTTAGCTCTTTTCTTTTGCAAAATGGTTTTATAAGGGGTAAAGTTGATACAACTCTCTTTGTTTTTGAAAAATGGCAAGATTGCTTACTTGTGCAAATTTATGTTGATGATATTATCTTTGGTGCTACTAATGATTCTTTGTGCAAGAAATTCTCTAAATTGATGCAAGGTGAATTTGAGATGAGTATGATGGAGGAGCTCAACTTCTTTCTTGGACTCCAAATTAAGCAATGTCAAGAATGGCATATACATTTCGCAATCAAAATATACAAAAGAACTTTTGAAAAAGTTCGGCATTGAAGAAAGAAGAACCGTTTCTACTCCCATGGCAACAAATGTCAAAATTGACAAAGATGAAAAGGGCAAGTCCGTGGATGAATCAAAGTATCGAGTATGATTGGTAGTTTACTTTATTTAACCACTAGTAGACCGGACATTCTTCATGTTTGTATGCCTATGTGCTCGTTTTCAAAGCAATCCCAAAGAATCTCATATGAGTGCCGTTAAAAGGATTTTTCGATATTTGAAAGGCACTATTCAATATGGTCTATTTTATCCAAAGAATGAAAATTTTTCTCTTAAAGGTTATAGTGATTCGGATTATGCGGGAAATATTGATGATCGAAAAGTACTTCCGATCATGTCAATTTTTAGGCGATTGCCTAGTTTCTTGGTTTTCAAAGAAACAAAAGCGTGTTTCTCTTTCAACGGCGGCTTAATATATTTCCGCCGCTTTGTTGTACTCAACTTCTTTGGATGAAACAAACCTTAGCCGATTACAAATGCTCTTTTGAAAACATACATATTTTTGTGATAATATATCCGCTATAAATATTGCTCAAAACCCGGTTCATCATAACCGTACTAAACATATTGAGATTCGACATCATTTTCTAAGGGATTGTGTTTCTAAACGAAAAATTGAGATATCTTTTGTACCATCCCAAGATCAATTAGCGGACATTTTTACAAAACCGCTATCTTCCGAGACTTTTGCGTCGATACAAGCTCGGTTAGGCATAATGCATATTGAATGAGGTTTACGTTTACATTTTGCACGTTTTTGAAACTTAGGGGCGAAAATCGGATTTTTGGTTGAAAAATCAGATTTTGAAAAATTTGACAAAACAGTGGGTGAAGAGGTTGAGGAAACCGGTCGCCTTTAACCACGATCGGTCGCCTAAGCCAAAATTTGGATTAAAATCGCTTAAATCTTCAAAGATTCGTTATTTTCACTTCTTTTTGCCATTTTTCGTCCCTTTGCCAAATTCACACAAATTTCACTCACAATTTGTTTTCATGCATTCAATTCACAACTTGGACCCTATATAGCATGTTTATCATCATCATAGCTCATCTTTTCCGATCAAATGGTAAGAATTTTTCTTCCTTTGCTCAATTGGTTGAACCCTCGAGTTTATGACTTTCTTGTATATTTCTTGATATATTTTGCATATGATCTTGATGAGCTTAGTTATTATGTTGCATTGTATGATGTTTGATGTGAATTGGTGATGAAATTTTTTGGCTTGAATAATTTACAAAGGCTATATATATCTTCTTTTAATTTTCACGCCCACAAAGTGTTCGATGAAATGTCACAATGAAAATTTCAACTTCTACATGATTCTCTTGCTTCCAAAAATCTTCGTTACTTATTGAGATCATGTTTTCGCAAATAAAACGAGCGTATGAACTCTTCATGATACATTTCTCCCATTTTCCTTGGTTTTTAAGCCTAAATTGTTCAATGGTTGATAAACCGTCTCTTTAGCGCACTTTGATGAAATTGTATGATGTTTTTATCATCCTAACATTCTTTTTGATGATTCCAAGGGGAGAAAACAGAAATTGGCTCGTTAGCCAAAAGAAGCTAATAAAAGCTCGTTATAAAAGCTATAATCTATGGCTTTCTAAAGCCAAGAATACCTAGTCCATGGCTTGTATTATGGACTCAATTGCAAAAGATTATAAGTATTGTGACAGGGGGAGCTTTTTAGCTTATGATGTTTATAAGTATACCTAGTCCATGGCTTGTATTATAAGTATTTGTGACGACATGTTGTCACAACACCATTTGTGATGACGCTGGGGTCACAAATAACTTATTTGTCACGAGGTTTACGTGATGACTTATTGAGATAACTTATCGCCACAAAAAAACCTTTTTGTGACAAAATTCAGCCTTTTGTGACAAAATATTTGTCGTCACAAAAATCTCTTTTTCTAGTAGTGATAAGAAAACAAGAACTTAAAAAAACACTTTCCAACTTCTATATTCACTTATATTTTTGACTCTTACTCTAGTATCGGGTCATCGTAAAAGTTCATCCTCGATATCAACCAACCTTCGGTTCATCCTCGGTAACAACAAACTCCAAAATATTATTGACAATTATTAAAAGACAAAAAAGGCAAAACAATAAATAATGAAAAAAGTTCACGAATATTACTTACAATTTACAGTGTAAATACACCATCAATCGTCTTTTAGATGTCTCAGATCCAATAGTACGAGCGAATTCAGATGCATATGTTGTCGACTAATATTATAATTACAAGTTAAACAACTTAATCCCAGTATCCCATGTCAATACTTCACGAAAAATAATCACACACACGGAGAGAGAGATAGAGTACTCAATGGAGTGTGAATTTCAGCAATATTCACAAAGAATAACTCGTATAAAATGCGGTAAAATCTATTTCGAAAAAAAATGATACATATATAAAACACGAATCCAAACACATTTCCCAAGTTCAGGGACAACCTTCCCATCAATCATGTTGTTTTGGTGCTTAGTAACATCTACCTCATATATAAAAAAATTACAACAACGGTAGTCGTGGTACTCGTCCTCTTTATGTCTTTTATAAATCTCACTATGAGCGCGAAAGATGTGTGCCTGACGCGGTTTGGCCGATTAAACTTGAGCCCGCAAATTGCGCAAGGGTATTCTTCTCTCATTGGGTCATTACGGGTGCCAAAGTATCCCTTCTGAATGAACTAGTTGGATTAAAATAAAATAATATTAGAAATAAAAAACATAACTTCAAAAAAAAAAGTTTCCAACTACCTGGATATTCCCTCGCTCAAATTAGGAAGAAAAGCAACTTTCCATTAAGTTCTAACCCTTTATCCAACCAAGTACGTGGAGATTTTTTTTTTGTGAACTTTAGATAAAAAGAAAGACAACGTGATTTTTGTACAAAGAAAAGGGAAATTCTCGAACATAAATCAAAAGTTTAAAGAATATAGAAATTCTCACGATATAGTGGTATGAGACCGGTGCGTTCCCAGGCGGTGCGGCGGTGGTTAGGTGGTGGTATGACCGCCGCGAAAGGGAGGGATTTGGAGGAGGACAAAGTTTGATGTTTAAACTCTATTTATGTCCGTAAATAAAAATGAGTTTGTTGTAAAATATTTAAAATGACGCTTATTTTACCTACACAATTATCCATCGGTAATCTTTTAGTATCGATAATTTGTAGGTACCAATAAAATTTTAGTGACAATTATTTTTATGGGTAAATTTTGTCGGAAATTGGGATTTTCTTGTAGTGAAATATGTGATAAGTGTGCATCGTTATCATGCGGTTATGCATTTAATACCCAATATATATGCATCAAAACCACAAACTTAACTCATTTTTTGCAATGACTCAAGATTCAAATTAAACTATATTATGCATTGTTTTTGTCCAATTATGCATCAAATATACACTAATTATGTATTAATTTTTAAATTAAATACATGAATGTATATAGGGCGAAAAATAATGTGATCAGAAACAGTGTATCCACGATTTGAAGGAAACTCGGGCATATTGAAATCTAGTTATTATGCATCGAAATTAAACATGAGTCAAAGATTCATTATTTTTCGATGCTATTTTACATATCAATACCCTCTCCTCCATATTCATAGGTTTCATCTATAGTTTCCATTGATATGTGATCCGAATGTTGGTGTGTATTTTGATCCTCTGTGGTGTTCATGTTGAATCGTCGATCGGTTTGCTTCAGATTTTATTTTTTTTAGTTTTGCGGGGAATAACAGAGGTCCGATGGCATTTTCTCGTGAGATATTTCATTATGGAACATGATCCTAATCATATCCCATGATATATGGCATGTACATGCTGATATTATGGGAAGTTGGTTATACCGTTTTAATGAATTACTATATTATCCTTTTTATGTGTAAAATAATTAACAAATGCTCTTTTTTTATTGTAATTTGAACCATTGATTAGTAGAGTTGGATGGTTGTGATCAGTCCAGACGGTCTTGCGGTAAGAGGTTGTCTTACAAGATCCTATCCCTATGCGTATATTACAAACAAACACACACTATAGTATAATATATATATATAGATATATATAGGATTAGGATTAAATGTGGCAGGGGACTTACCGTGTGGCAGTGTGGATTAATCCAATCCATCCACAGCCTTTTATTCAATGGTCCAGATTGCTATTAAAAATAATGATTTATCAATTAATTAATAGGTGGAAAGGGCATAATAGTAACTAGCAAAATGCCATAAATCATGCCCCTACAATCAAGGGATTGATTACTATCACGTTTCTATAATCGAATTGTGCACCATTTTAATAGTTAAATCAGACACCATTTAATAACTGACTGTACACCATTTTATATCTAACAGTGCATCATTATATAACTAATTGTACACCATTCAATCCCAGCGATTTTTATGGGATTTGATTTTACGATTGTTAATCAAATCCCATAAAATCGCCGATTGAATGGTGTAAAATTAGTTATACAATGATGCACTATTAGATATAAAATAGTGCACAATTAGTTATTAAATGGTGCACGCTTCAACTAATAAAATGGAACATAATTCGATTATGGAAACGTGATCTTTATCACATCCATGATTATAGGTGTCATTATGGGAAGGTGGTTACACCATTTTGTCTTTATATGGTTTTTTGATGATGTACAATTCAATGATGCAATTTGTTAGATATCATATGGTGCACAATTAAGTTATAAAATGGGAGATGGTTACACCATTTTGTCTTTATAGTTCCTTTAGATGATGTACAATTAGTTATACTATGATGCATTGTTAGATATAAAATTGTGCCCAATCGCTTATTAAATGGTGCACAAACGATTCGAGATAAAATGGAAAGCGGGAACAATCGTAAAATCAAATCCCATAAAAATCGGGCCGATTGAATGATGTACGATTAGTTATAACTAATCTTCTCATTTAATAATTTAATCGCACAATTTTATATCTAACATTGCATCATTGTATAACTAATTGTACATCATCTAAAAACCCTATAAAGACAAAATGGTGTAACTACCTTCCATAATGACGCCTTACAATCATGAATGTGATAAAGATCACGTTTTCATAATCAATTATGCACCATTTTAATATCTAAATGGTGCATGATAAAGCGTGAGTTTTGCATGTATTTTGGGGCATATTTGAGCAATAATGATGAGTAAACATGCATATACTGCGTTAAATGTTACATATTCACTCCTTGTGGAAAAGATATTACACTTTGCTTATTTTGTAGGAATTTCATGATATTTGAAGCTAATTGAATACGAATACGAGGAAAGCAAAGTGGATATACGAAAAGTGAAGCCTAAAAGAGCGAAAGTTGAGCGTTTACGGAAAAGACAGGGGCACACGGGTTGGGCGTGCCTCAAGACACCACCCGTGCACCCCTGTATAAGGATAAATTGAGTCTGCAGATGGCGCACGGGTAGCCCATGCATGGGCGCACCACCCGTGCGTCCTACAGAGGGTCGGATTATTTCACCGGAGTGGCGCACGAGTAGGCCGTGCTCCGACGCACCACCCGTGCGCCCTACAGAGAGTTGGGTTATTCAGCAGGGTGGCGCATGGGTAACCCGTGCGTGGGCGCACCACCCGTGCGTCTGCGCTGGAATCCCATAATCTGCAGCATTAAGCCCTAAACTTGATGGTGGGTATAAAAAGGCTTTTTGGGGGGCGCACACAAGGAGATTCTGGCATTTTTGGGATCTACAACACAAGACAAGAGTCAACTCTTGAAGGAGGATATCAAGGAGACAATCGGGTTGCATCGGAGCTTGAAGAACGGAGATATATCGAGAGATTGTCGACGTTCCTAAGTTTTCTTGCTTCTCTTTTAGTTTCAATCTTTCATTTTCATTTGTAATGGCTTTGAACACTTTGTGTATAAGTTGTTTAATCATGTGTAGCTAAACGCTAGAGATTTCCTAGGTTTTGGGAGTAGATTAATGAATTCTTGTTGGATGTTTTAATCTTAGTTGAAGTTATTATCTTGAAGCCTATTTGAGTATTTTGAGCTTATTCTTGTTTTATCACTTGATCAATGATTTAACTTGTTTGATATATTGATTCATAATTCGAGAGATGAGTTTCAATATTAGATCTTGAAAACTCGACACAAATATTTGCATGAATCGAGAGGTTTGTAAATATTTGTGAGGACATTTGATCTTTTAAACTTTTGGGAGTTGAATGCTTCATGTTGAGTAGAGATGCTAGCATAAGTATTTCAATCTACGTTTTATATGCATCTCTAGAGGAGGATAAAATAGCTTTGTGATCGTCTTATAGGAATATTGATAATAACGTGGCTTGATTAAACCGAACAACAAGAGGATTATTAATCGAAACCTTAACTCGAAATCCATTTCATTATCTTGATACTTCTATCATTTGTATTGTCTTAATCTTGTGTTTTAGTGATTTTAATTGTCTTAATCTCAAAACAACAATCATCGATTCGATCGCCTAAATAAAAATAAGACTATCTCGGTTCAATACTTAGCTTATTAATTTATTAGTCTCCGTGGATACGACCTTGCTACCCTATTCTAAAACGTACACCGTACACTTGCGTGAAGTTTGAAAATATAGGTGAACAAGGTTTTGGCGCCGTTGTCGGGGACTAATACAATTTTTGGTGCTAATATTGCGATAGATAGAATTATTCTTAATTTAGACATTCTTTTTAATTTTTTTATTTTGGTGTGACTTTAATTCCACATTATTTGACTTGTTTATTTTAGTTTGGTCCAGGTAGTGCATGAACACGCGCTTCTGGGGGGGACTTAATACCACTCATACCGGAAGTTGAGGCTTTCGCGAGGAGAATCGTCTTACCACCAGACGGGGCCGAAAGACAACACAATCCAATAATGGGGATTTGAATGAATTACCAATCTTGCAAACAATGGTGGGAACGAGTTACCGATACCGGTTCAACAAAGAAGCCATTCGTGATTACTTTCAACCACAAACGAATTGTAATTACGGTGGTATTGCCCATATTCCTATCAATGCCAACAATTTCGAGCTCAAACCTAAGCACTAATCAATATGGTGCAACAGAATCGGTTTGGGGGTTCGCAAATCAAGATCCTAACTCTCACCTTGCGCATTTTATCCAAATATACAATACGATCAAAATGAACGGAGTCTCGGATGACGCCATAAGATCGCGCTATTCCCATTCTCTTTACGGGATAAGGCGAGAAATTGGTTGGGTACTTTGACGCAAGGAAGTGTGAGCACATGGGACGATTTGAGCCAAAAGTTTTTGTTTAAATTCTTTCCACCAAGCAAAACTTTGCGGCTCAAAAGTGAGATCACTCAATTCCGACAATTTGATTCCGAGCCTTTGTACGAGGCTTGGGAAAGATTTAGTGATTTGTTAAGAAGATGTCCACAACACGGCTTTCCTGAGGATCAACAGCTTATGTTTTTTTTTACAATGGTTTAATGGGGCAAACGAGGGCCTTTGTAGATGCTTTGCGGCGAGGAGCATTGTTGGCAAGGTTTCCACAGGATGCCTTGAACCTTCTTGAGAAATGGCCATGAACAGATTACTAGTGGCCATCCGAAAGATCCAATGTACAACGAGTAGCCGAAATATCGGATTCAGACCCTATTAAAACATTGTCGGCACAAGTAGCGGCTTTGACAACTCAATTGAGTGTATTTACGAAGGGGCCAGAAGCAGGCACGAGCATGGGTAGTGAAGCTCTTCTATATCCGATGGAAGAGGTAAATTATGTGAATAACCGGAATTTCAACAATTTCCGGAATAATTCAAACCCAACGCACTACCATCCAGGGTTGAGAAATCATGAAAATTTTTCCTATGCAAATACAAAGAATGTGTTACAACCTCCGCCGGGATTTAATGCTTCAAGTGGAGGCGGTAATGGAGAAGGCAAATCGTCGTTGGAAGATACACTCACCTCCTTCATAAATCAATCTAATGCATTCATGAATGAAACGAGGAGCCACATCGCTAAGCAAGATTCTCGGATGGATAAGTTAGAACAACAAGTGACAAGCTCGATAAAGAATCTGGAGACTCAAATGAGTCAATTGGCTACAATTGTGGGTGGTCAACATCAAAAGGGTTAATTTCCAAGCAACACGGAGGTCAACCCGAGGGAACATTGCAATGCCATCCATGTGTGGGGTGGAAAAGAGAATGAAGAGTCCGAAAATGCCGATATTGGTGTGACGTCGAATCACGCACGACTGTGTATCAACGCACGACCAGGTTGTGTGTGTTGCCGAACCTACCATTCAAATTCAGTGAAATGACAAAAATGACGCCCAAGGCAATATGAAAGTTAAAGGAGGAACCGAGCAACAAATGGATAAACAAAAAGAGCCAAGAAACGTGAATCATATCCTAACTCTAATTTGTTGAAATATAATATTCCTCTTCCCTTTCCCGATTGTTTCACAAGACTAATCAATAATCAATTTGCTAAATTTGTGGGCATGTTTAAAAATTGCACATTAACGTTCCTTTGCGTAAGCAATGAAACATATGCCAAATTATGCGAAGTTTTTAGGGGAAGCGATGTCCAACAAGAACAAATGGGCGGAGAATGGGATTGTCAACTTGACGGAAGAATGTAGCGCACTCATACAAAGGAAAATACCGCAAAAAGCTGAAAGATCCGGGAGTTTCACTATTCCTTGTACAATAGGCGATATTTTCTCTTTGATAATGTACTTTGTGATCTAGGATCTAGTATCAATTTGATGCCTTTGTCCATTTTCGGAAACTTGGATTAGGCGGCGTGAAACCAACTACGGTGACATTGCAACTTGCGACCGATCACTTACGTATCCAAGGGGAATTATTGAAGACGTCTTGGTAAAAGTTGATAAATTTATATTCCCCATGGATTTCTTAGTTTTGGATATGGAAGAAGATCGAGACGTTCCACGATACTTGGATGTCCTTTCTTAGCAACGGGTAAAGCCTTAATAGATGTGCAAAAGGAGAGCTCACATTACGAGTGAATGATGAGCATGTTTTATTTTCTATATATAAGGCAATGAAATTTCATGACTCGGTAGAGAATTGTAATTTTTTGGATATAGTTAGTTCATGCATTGAGGATTATGTTGATCATACATTGTCTACAGATGATTTGGAATTTGGTCTAACCCACTCGTGCTCAATGTCGAGTGTTGTACTTGATTTTGATAACCAAGATTTGTACGACTATGTTTGTGCCTTAGATCATATGCGAAACTACCTAATAGCGCAAGAGGCGAGAACGCAAAGTCAGAAATAAGGGAGCCGAACTTACAGGAACGCACCACCCATGCGTCCACGCACGGGTTGCCCGTGCGTGATGCTGAAGGATGGGTTGAACTCTCTGAAGAGCGCACGGGCCGTGCGCCGGCGCATGGGCAGCCCGTGCGTGACCCTGAAATGGCAACACCGACTCCGGAACTCAAGCAATTACCTGAACACCTCAAATATGCATTCATAGGGGCAAATAATGCAAATCCGTGTCGTTTCATCTCTTCTCACTCCTACTCAACTTGATAAACTGTTAAGGGTTTTACGAAAACATAAGTCGGCACTAGGATGGTCTATAACGATTTAAAAGGCATAAGTCCATCCATTGTGATGCATAAAATTCGGATGGAAGATGTTTTATAAACCATCAGTGCAAAACCAAAGACGACTAAAACCCTATTATGCAAGATGTGGTTAGGAAGGAAGTGTTGAAATGGTTGGATGCCGGGATCATTTATGCGATATCGATAGTTCATGGGTGAGTCCGTACAAGTGGTGCCGAAAAAAGGGGGGGTAACAGTGATGGTGAAAAATGAAAATGAGGAACAAATCGCTACTAGAATTGTTACCGGGTGGAGAATATGTATTGATTACGAAAAACTTAATGATGCCACTCGAAAAGATCACTTCCCCTCCCCTTTATCGATATGATGTTGGATCGTCTTGCGGAGTTATGATTATTATTGCTTTTTAGATGGTTATTCCGGTACAATCAAATTATGATTGCGCCGGAAGACCAAGAGAAGACAACATTCACATGTCCGTATGGCACATTTGCATTTAAATCGCATGCCATTTAGTTTATGTAATGCACCGCCACTTTCCAACGTTGTATGATGGCTATATTTCACGATCTTATTGAAAAAGTTATGGAAGTGTTTATGGACGATTTTTGTGTGTTTGGTGATTCTTTTGATAATTGTCTTCACAATCTTTCCCTAGTTTTGCAGCGATGTGAAGAGACCAATCTAGTACTAAGTTGGGAAAAGTGCCATTTTATGGCACGCGATGGCATTGTACTTGGTCATCGAGTCTCTTCCGCAGTTTAGAAGTTGATCGGGCAAAGATTGTAGCAATTGAGAAGTTACCACCTCCTACGAACGAAAAAGCCATTCGAGCTTCTTGGGCCATGCCGGATTTTACAGAAGGTTTATCCGTGACTTTTCTAAAATTTCTAAGCCCTTGAGCCAATTGCTAGAAAAAGATGTTGCTTTCATTTTTTCCAATGAATGTTTGCAGGCGTTCGAAAAGTTGAAGACAACATTGGTGACCGCACCTATACTCGTCGCCCCAGATTGGAGCCAACCATTTGAGCTGATGTGTGATGCAAGCGACTTTGCGGTTGGAGCTGTTCTCGGTCAAAAGAGGGAAAAATTGTTCCGATCCATCTACTATGCAAGTCGAACGTTGGACAGTGCTCAACAGAATTATACCACAACCGAGAAAGAGATGTTGGCGATTGTTTTCGCATTCGATAAATTCCGATCTTACTTGATCGGGACGAAAACAATTGTGCATACCGACCATGCGGCTATCAAATACCTCTTTGACAAGAAAGATGTGAAACCGAGGTTGATTCGATGGATCTTATTATTGCAAGAGTTTGATGTGGAAATCAAGGACCGGAAAGGATGCGAGAACGTGGTAGCAGACCATTTGTCTCGATTAGAAAATCAAGAGGGAGCAAAAGGAAGTACGAGATTAATAAAAGAGGAGTTTCCTGATGAACGATTACTCATGCTTGAGGCAAAGTTCCCGTGGTATGCGGACTTTGTCAACTACTTGGTGCGCGGAGTTCTACCTCCTGATCTATCACCGTATCAAAAGAAGAAATTCTTACATGATGTAAAGTTTTACATGTGGGACGATCCTCTACTCTTTAAGAGATGTCTTGACAAAATAATAAGGAGATGCATACCTCAAGAAGAATGGGAGGGAGTCCTACAACATGTGTCACTCTTCACCATCCGGCGGACATTTTGGTCCCACTCGCACTGAAAGAAAGGTATTGCAAAGTGGGCAGTATTGGCCTACTTTATTTAATGACTATTATTTGTTTGTGCAACAATGTGACAGTGTCGAATGGGAAACATTTGAGGAAGCACGAGATGCCAATGACCAAGGTTATTGAAGTGGAGTTGTTCGATGTGTGGGGGATTGATTTTATGGGCCCGTTTCCATCATCTTCGGGCTATCAATATATTCTACTTGCGAGTGGAGTATGTATCCCGTTGGGT
Source organism: Rehmannia glutinosa (assembly GCA_016081115.2). Lineage (NCBI taxonomy): Eukaryota > Viridiplantae > Streptophyta > Magnoliopsida > Lamiales > Orobanchaceae > Rehmannia > Rehmannia glutinosa. The sequence goes on along the minus strand of JABTTQ020000848.1, from coordinate 98,024 downwards.
AGAGGCGATTCCTTCCAAGACAAATGATGCTCAAGTTGTAATGCGATTCCTTAAGAAAAACATCTTTACTAGATTCGGCACTCCAAGAGCTTTAATTAGTGATGGAGGTCACATTTTGTAAACAAATTGATGAGCAACTTGTTGGCAAAATATGGGGTCAAACATAAAGTTGCATTGGCATATCATCCACAAGCCAACGGACAAGCGAGAAGTGGCTAACGGGGAAATCAAACAAATCCTTGAAAAGATGGTGAACATCAATCGAAAGGATTGGGCATTAAAATTGGATGATGCTCAGGGCATACCGGACGGCATATAAGACACCATTGGGCACATCTCCATATCAACTTGTCTTTGGTAAGTCGTGCCATTTGCCGGTAGAATTGGAGCACAAACATTTTGGGCGGTCAAGAAACTAAATCGGATTTTCGAGTTTAAGCCGGCGAGGAAAGGTTACTCCATTTGAATCAAATGGAAGAGTTTAGGGATGAAGCGTAAGAAAATTTCCGAATTTACAAGGAAAGAACCAAAAGGTGGCATAATAAGATGATTAAGACAAGAGAGTTTTTACCGGGAGAACCGGTGCTCCTATACAATTCACGCCTTAAATTTTTCCCGGGAAAACTCAAGTGTAAGTGGTCGGGGCCATTCGTGATAAAGAAAGTGTTGAATCCACCGGGGATTGTAGAATTGTTGACAAAAGAAGGCGAGACTTTCATGGTAAACGGCCAACGGAATAAACACTATTTCCATCGAGGAATCAAGAGGAGGTGACATCCACCACCTTGCACGACCCGTAATTTAACAAAACAAAGGCGTCAAGCTATAGACGGTAAATCTAGCGCTTGTTGGGAGGCAACCCAATGGTAACTTCACATTTTTTTCTTTCTTAAAATTCTATCTTTTCCCTTGTTTCGATATAATTTTATTCAAGTTTGGGGGAGAGTTAGTATTTTGATTTGAAATGTGTGAGTATTTTGATTTGAAGTGTGTAGAAAAAAAAATTCATGCATTTTGTGTTTCATATAGTTGCATTAGAGCATTCTAGGTTGCATTTGCATTAGAGCACGTTTATAGCTTTAGCACGTCTATTGCTTTCGTAGTGGTTAGAGAGTGTGTTGACCGAGCATGTTGCAACTTGTTGTTTGTGTGTTGATTGAGAATTCATATTGTTGGGATTGGATGTTGGTTATGAATTGATTGAGCCTTGAATAGATAACTTTGAGCATGTTAATAAAAAAAACTTGGTGTGGTGCTTTGAATTACATTTTGACAAGTCCAGTGAGCTTTGAGCCTTTCTTTGCTTATATCTTGTGCGATCTTGTTGTGATTGAGGGTATCATTCGTGTTGTCGAATTCTAGAACTTGCTTGGGTATCTCTCAAGGCCACATGTGTATGTGAATTCCGAATGTGATTAAAGGTCATCTTTGCTAGCCTTTCAAGCCTTTCGTCTACCTAATGATGATATTGAAATTCCTAGTTAGCCAAGTTGAGCCTATAGCCTATTTCTTCGATAACCACAAAATTTAACCCTTGATCTTAATATATACATCACCTTAAACTAGAATGTATATCGTTGAGTAAAGGGAATGAATGAGGTTGAATGGGTGGGAATTGAAAAATAGGATAATTGGGCATACTTGGTTAAATGGAACAAAAAGAGGAAGGAAAGAAGTTGAAAAAAAAAAAAAAATAGAAGTGTTGACAATGCACAAATGAAAAAGATTGAAAAGTTGATAAACTTGGGGGAAGGGATTGTGAATGGAGGCGATTCTCAAAAGAAAGAAATGAAATGGAGATAAATGAAGTTGATAAAAATGAGGGATGATTGGAGAGCATATGGGATTGTAATGAAAATGATTGATATGCTCTCACCTAAACCAAAGAGCCTTCATTACAACCAAATGAGAAAGTCCTTTTTGATTCACAAATTGCATACACTCTCGTGGCGGAGATATGAGACGAATTGCAAGCCTATGGTAATTTTGCGACATCGAATTGATTTGAGCGTAAACACGTCCTATATCCTCGTGAGATGAGAGTATACACTTAACTTTGAGAGTTGGAATTCAGAGCATTTCACTTTGTTTTATTTGAGGCGTGTTCTTTGATTAGATATTTGAGGCTTGATTGAGTTGTACTCAACATTCATGACGAACAATATGGATTTTCTTGTGGATTCTCTGTGTGCGCTGTTATCTTTATCTCCCTGTTGTGCTTTATCGTGTTCTAAATATTGTTGATCGGGACGGTCAACAGTTTAAGTTTGGGGGATTTTGATAGGCGTGAGTTTTGCATGTATTTTGAGGCGTATTTCGAGCTATAATGATGAGTAAACATGCATATACTCGCGTTAAATGTTACATATTCACTCCTTGTGGAAAAGATATTACACTTTGCTTATTTTGTAGGAATTTCATGATATTTGAAGCTAATTGAATACGAATACGAGGAAAGCAAAGTGGAAACACGGAGAATTGAGTGGATATACGAAAAGTGAAGCCTAAAAGAGCGAAAGTTGAGCGTTTACGGAAAAGACAGGGGGCACACGGGTTGGGCGTGCCTCAAGACACCACCGTGCACCCCCGTATAAGGATAAATTGGAGCTGCAACATGGCGCACGGGTAGCCCATGCATGGGCGCACCACCCGTGTGTCCTACGAGTCGGTCGGATTATTTCACGGAGTGGCGCACGGGTAGGCCGTGCTCCGACGCACCACCCGTGCGCCCTACAGAGAGTTGGGTTATTCCAAAGAGGGTGGCGCACGGGTAACCGTGCATGGGCGCACCACCCGCGTGCGTCTGCTACTGAATCCCATAATCTGCAAACATTAAGCCCTAAACTTGATGGTGGGTATAAAAAGGCTTTTTGAAGCACACAAGGAGATTCTGGCATTTTTGGGATCTACAACACAAGACAAGAGTCAACTCTTGAAGGAGGATATCAAGGAGACAATCGGGTTGCATCGGAGCTTGAAGAACGGAGTTATACCGAGAGATTGTCGACGTTCCTAAGTTTTATTGCTTCTCTTTTAGTTTCAATCTTTCATTTTCATTTGTAATGGCTTTGAACACTTTGTGTATAAGTTGTTTAATCATGTGTAGCTAAACTCTAGAGATTTCCGGGTTTTGGGAGTAGATTAATGAATTCTTGTTGGATGTTTTAATCTTAGTTGAAGTTATTATCTTGAAGCTATTTGAGTATTTTGAGTTTATTCTTGTTTTATCACTTAATCAATGATTTAACTTGTTTGATATATTGATTCATAATTCGAGAGATGAGTTTCAATATTAGATCTTGAATACTCGACACAAATATTTGCATGAATCGAGAGGTTTGTAAATATTTGTGAGGACATTTGATCTTTTAAACTTTTGGGAGTTGAATGCTTCATGTTGAGTAGAGATGCTAGCATAAGTATTTCAATCTACATTTTATATGCATCTCGAGAGGGAGGATAAAATAGCTTTGTGATCGTCTTATAGGAATATTGATAATAACGTGGCTTGATTAAACCGACAACAAGAGGATTATTAATCGAAACCTTAACTCGAAATCCATTTCATTATCTTGATACTTCTATCATTTGTATTGTCTTAATCTTGTGTTTTAGTGATTTTAATTGTCTTAATCTCAAAACAACAATCATCGAATTTCGATCGTCTAAATAAAAATAAGACTATCTCGGTTCAATACTTAGCCTATTAATTTATTAGTCTCCGTGGATACGACCTTGCTACTCTATTCTAAAACGTACACCGTACACTTGCGGTGAAGTTTGAAAATATAAGCGAAAAGATTGCACCATTTAATAATTGATTGTGCACCATTGTATATCTAACGATGCATCATTGTATAACTAATTGTACATCAATATCTAAAAGAACTATAAAAATAAAATGGTGTAACCATCTTCTCATTTAATAACTTAATCATGTGCACCATTTTATATCTAATAGTGCATCATTGTATAACTAATTGTACATAGAGATTCACAGAGACAGTCTAATAAAACATTAGGATTGTCTCAAAAGCCTACATTGATAAAGTTTAGGAAATATTTAGAATGAATGATTATGCACCTATTGGAGCACCTATTGTTAAATGTGACAAGTTCTCTCTGTTGATATCAAAGTAATCCTGGTGTAGAACATTGGAAAAATGCCAAAAGAGTTATGAGGCATTTGCAAGGAACTAAGGACTACAAAGCTTACATACAAACATTCGATCATCTCGAGGTAATTGGATATTCGATCTTGGATTTTGTTGGATGTACCGACACAAGAATCTACTTCAGGATATATCTTCTTGGATGAGTTATCTCTTGGAGAAGCACTAAGCATACAATAGTTGCTTCGTCTACTATGGAGGCGAGAATTCTTTGGTTGCTTATGAAACTACATCACATGCATTTTGGTGAGGAACTTTGTTATATTACGAGGCCTAAAAATTGTCGATTCTATAGCAAGGCTTATAAAGATTTCTTTGTGATAACTCGGCTGCAATATTCTTTTCGAAGAATAACAAGAGTGGAAGCCATAGGAAGCATATCGACATTAAGTATTTGGTTGTTAGAGATCATATTAAGAAGCGAAGTGGATCATTAATTATGTAACGACCGAGCTTATGATAGCGATCCAATGACTAAAGGATCGCCAACTAAATTGTCACGAGGATCAAGTGGATAGAATGAGGCTCTTAGTCTAGACCAATATTCATATTGCTTTTACTCTCTCGAGTATGTACAAGACATTTTGGATATTTACTTTAATGTAATATTTTTGTGCACATAAAGATCATTACTTAAATCTATTGGGATTGGTTAAAGAGGATCCGAATGACTTATGAAGTTCATTCATAAAGTGAAGATTACTCATTAAGAAATTTCGTACATGTGATACACGGAAGGAAATGTCCTATTTTTCATGGACAAAACCGCCATGATTCATGCATTGGGATTTTCTTTTGAGTTAATAAAATTATACTATTGATGCAGAAAGTTACCAATATAATTTTATGGCCATATTAAGTTGTCACCAATAAGATTAATATCTTTATATGTGGACCAAGTGGGAGAATGTTAGATAAAATCCCGATGAACCCGCATTTTTGAGTTGGGCTTTTAATTAGACATATGTCCTATTTTGATGGTCCACATATTGGTGGTTATTTGGTGATTTTTAAAAACTACCCATTGATGTGGTAAATGCAAGACACACGGTGGTTTTATAACCACCCACTACCTTGATGAGAGGTTGTGATAAAGTTTATTATAATATAAACTAAAGGGTCCCTAATCTAGCCTTCGAGAGAATTATTTTGCATGTATTTTTCCATCAAGTGCTCTCAAAAGGAATAGATTAGAAGATCTTTTGTTTTTCATTTGGACAACAATATCGAGGTAATTTAATTTTTATTCCGTTTGTATTACAATTATTGTTTCATCTCGCACATCATCCCATTTGAGCTATCCATACTTCTCAAAAATTAGCCACAAAAATATGATATCTTATTACATTCTCTGGAAATATGTAGGTCAGAACGAACGAGCCCGAACAAACGAGGTTGTTTGTGTTCGTTCGTTTGTTTTAAAAGATTGTTTGTGTTCGTTTGTTTAGTAATCGAACATGTTCCGAGAACGTTCACGAACGGCTCACGAACATGCACATTAATTGTTCATGAACAATTATATGAACATGTGTATAAAAAAGTTAAATACACCTTGTTCATGAACACTCAACTCAAAAATAAATGAACATTATGATGATTGCAAATGTAAATAGATTGTAATATTAAACTAAAATAAGCTTATGTTTCATAATAAAATAATGAATATTAAGCGAAGAAATGTATAATTAATAATTAAAAATGAATAATAAACAAACATCAAACGAACACTAAATGAACATGTTCGTGAGCAGTTCATGAACACAAACGAACAAATTTTCTTGTTCGTTAATGTTCATTAAACTTAATAAACGAACATAAATGAACGCTGACCGAGCTCGCTCACGAGCTATTTGTCGAAAGCTCTGTTCGTTTACTGACCCTAGAAATATGTGAAATTCTAATTTCCACTCTCTTTCCTGAAATGAAACTTAGAAATAAGGTGTTGCAGTAGTCAACAACCCTTATTCTGGGGGGAAAAAAATAGGTCCTTGAATACACAAACACTAGTGTATTTTCTTTAAATCAAACTTTAAATAAATTTTAAAAAATAATATAATATTATTCATAATGAAAATGAGTTTTAATTTATACTTTTAAATGTTATTTGAATTGTGATTTTCATATGTTAGAATTAAAAAATATATTTCCTTCAACTATTTTACCAAAAATATTTTACTAAAACTATTTCAAACGAATATTTTTTCTATTCCCTTTTTTGTTTAAGTTACAATTACATATTAATTTTAAAAATACAAAATAAATTATAAAACCCATAGTCATTGGAAATATGTTCAATTCAACTATAAATAAATAAAATAGTTTACAATATTAAATAATTTCATAATTTATAATATAGAAATTATTTTTTAAAAAAACACTATTAAAATATTTTGTATTTCTAACTAAAAATATACTTAAATTGTAAATATATAAATATGAACAAACTATCCATCTTTTCAAGGAATATAAATGATTATTCAAACTTCAAAAATATTGACATAAATATTATTTCAATTTCAATTTCTTTATATTTTCCTTTGGTTTTTAGTCAAATATTATATATACACATATACATTAATAGAACATATGTTACATATATATTTAACATATATATAAATTTATAAACAATATTGAGTCATGGCAGGCGACACCGGTGGTGGCTTCACAATCTAAATGAAAATTTAAAAGTATAAAATTAAAACTCATTTTTTATCATGAATATTATTCTATTATTTGAAGTTTGAATTAAAGTAAAAATTTATACTCTTTTCAAATTTTAAAAATTGTTATTCATATATTTAATAGATTCTCGTTATAATTTTTTTGAAATATAGTATGGTAACTTTTTATTAAATTTATCCAATAAGAGAAGAATAAATTTATTTGGTCAAGTTAAAACTCATTTTTTTATCATGATTTATAATCTATTAATTTTCAACATTTATTTAAATTAGGAATTAAAGAAAATTCACTACTAGGTAACAGGACTAAAAGTTTGAAATCCATCCAAAGGTTTGAATTCAAAGTCGAGGAAAAAAAAGGGCCAAATCTCCGAAAAACTCCGCTTTAGCGACTAAAAATAATTTTGATGTATATAAAAACACAATATATATTTCATGATACTAATCAAAAGAGTTAATACCATACAATTATTCATTTCTTTTTGCGGTAATTACAAAGTAAATCATGTCCATCTCCGAATAAAACATAAAAAAAAAAAAAACAGGCAACCTAATATAGTAATAAACAATAAAAATAGCTTCCCTTGCACCATTCAATATGATACAACTGTACAAATTAAATGTCCATTTATTTATAATATTTTCAAGGACAAAACCCAATCATTGGGAATCATAGTCCAAATCCGTCGTATCATCTTCCTTCAAAGAAGTCAACGAATCTCCAAATAACCTTCCCCTTGTCTTCTTTGCACACCACTGAACGCACGCCGCGTCGTCGAAAACTCCGGCGAGATCAACAAATTCCCGATCGGCCCCAATTCCGGACACTCACTCTTCTTATTAAGCGCCGCCGCTAATAAACCCTCCGGAATCCTCCCGACGACGAACAAATTACACCGATTATATTTCCGAATAACCTCAACCGCCTCATCGGCATTGCCGATCACGCTCTCCTCGAATTTAATCGAACCGTCCTTCGATATCTTGTCCCTAAACTCCGAAATGAATTCTTCGTCGTTCGATCTGGCCTCGGGGCCATACCGATCATCGATATCGACAGACACGCTCTCGCCGTTTAATTTCAAGTCCACGACGAATCGCACGACGTTTAAATGAATCCCGGTGCTCCGCCATGAGCGCGCCGTAGGAAACCGCTTCGATCATCGGGCCACCGAAAAACAGCAAAGAATCGTCTATCAACATTCTTTGCGGAAAACGTGGGCCGTCCCACCTAGCCCGCGATCGACTAAGATCCCAACCGAACATGGCGCGTGCTCGAGGACCCTACGATTCACGTGCCTCACCGGAGCGCGTGGTCTCCAAGTGCCCGTCGACGCTTGGGTGTTTGTGGAAGGGTAGAATTATCATAGCGGCGCGCATTGTCTCTCGGCGCTTATCGCATATGTCCTCGTGCATCTTGAACATGGGCGAGATTGCGGTTGTGGGACGGATCGTGACTTGGCCGAGATGTTTGGAATGTCTCGAACGCGACGACGATTTGATTTGACTCGTTGTCTTGCTTTTGTTCCCGAACGGCATTCCGTTTTTCGGGCTTTGTGGACCATCGAGGATTGCGGATGATCTCTGGAGAGTTCGGTTAGGTGCATCGCGTAGATACGGAGGCCGCCTTTTTGCGCGTGCAGCGGGAGGCTTCCATGAGATTGATTAGAGTTGGGATGGTTCTTGTCTTTGGAAACAGGTTAATAGACGGAGTGTGAGTGCTTGCTTTCTTCCTCCGGATTGTTCTGTGTTTGTATTCTCGAGTTCGCCATTCGGGCGGGCTTGTATGTGGCTATGACGATTGGTGTGGTGATGAATGTGGTGAATAATGCCATTAGGACCATGATGGCGAATGTTTGATCGTTTAGAACCTGGAAAGTCAAAAGATGAAGTAAGTGTCGGATGAATTGGCGTTGAATGATTTCCTATGATGTTGTGTCGGATTGATTTCTGTTTTATTTTTCTCGGTACTCTATTGTTCGAGTGAATAACATGTGTCCATATACAATACAAATTTATGTTACGGACGAATGTCATTTATCCTAAATTGGAATATGAAAGTGGAATATGAAATTTGAAAGCCTAAATTACATATTAGGTCCACTAACTTATACTAAGTTGCACTTGTGTCCACTAACTTAGGTGTGTGGCAAAATAAGACACTTCTAATTTGTTGCACATTTAGTCCAATCTCTTCGGCAATTTACGAAATCAACCAAAATTGCTCCCAAGTTTTGAGGATTTCAACCCATTCATGTGGAAATAAAAAATAATTCAACACGCCAATGTAATTAAAATGACCTGAGGAGGATTGAAATCCCTAGAATTTTGGATCAATTCTGTTAATTTCGCGATTGTCGGCGAAATTGGTCTCGATGTGCAACAAATTAAAAGTTAGTTTCCTATTTTGTCACACCCTTAGATTAGTGGACGAAAGTACAACTTGGTATAAGTTAGTGAATCAAATATGCAATTTAGCCAATACGAAAAAATACATTAGATGAATATCACGTGTGTAGTAAAGACACGTGACATTCATCTAATGAATTGAAACACCGAGATGAAACACGATATAGATAAAAGATACTGTGACAGATGATGAATAATCATGGAAATGCAAAATTGGAAGAGTTAAATTAATTGTTGAAAAGTAAATTTGCGTACCCCTCGGTCTTTTCCAATGTTGAGGACAATGAGCTCAACCAAACCTTTGGTGTTCATCAGAAAACCAAGTGTTACCGATTCCTTAAAAGGAATCTTGCACAAGAGCGAAACCACAACCGTGCCAACAATCTTCCCGAAACACGCCGTAAATATGACCAACACTAGAAGACCCCACGATTGAGCCCCTTGAATGGTGGCCACATTCGTCTTCAATCCACTCGACACAAAATACAACGGCAGAAACAAACCGGACACAAGATCCTCCACCTTTTCCACAAGCGCTCCGGCAAACGGTCCCTCTTTCGGGACGAGAACCCCGACGACAAAAGCCCCAAACAGCGCGTGAATACCGATCGTATCGGTCACAAGCCCAGCAGCCAAAACAGCAGCCAATGTACCGCATATGTAAATCTCGTGCACCGGCTCACCCTCGGGGCATCTCCGTGCCATCCATTTGAAAATCGGAGGCCCCACAAATATACAGCCCACTATAAAACCGGTCCCACACAAGAAAACCCATAAAGAAACAAGCGGAGACCCTGTCCCTGACAGGGCGATCGCCAGAGCAAGTAAAATCAAGCTGCCACGTCATTGACCGCGGCGGCTGACATGGCCATTCGCCCTACATCGGTGGTTAAAAGCTTGAGCTCGGCTAGGATGCGAGCCAAGACTGGAAAAGCGGTGATAGAGAGGGCGACTCCCATGAAAACTAGAAATGGACCCGACTCACGCCTGCGGAAATAGTCGAGCTGAGCACGAATGATGTCCCGATTCCTAATGCGAATGGGAGCGTGATTCCTGCAAGGGCGATGCATAATGCTTTTTGCCGGTTCGTCGGAGAGATTTCGGGTCGAGCTCGAGGCCGACGAGGAAAAGGAAGAAGAGGAGACCGAGGTTGGCTAGAGTATCAAGAACTGTGAGGCTCTTGGGAGGGAAGATGGCATGGAGATAATGTTGATTGCGGCCTAAAGCTGACGGACCTAGTAAAACTCCTCCCTGTCAAAAGCAATGAATTGAATCTAAGTATTTGTATGTTATATGTTTATATCATGCACTTGTGAAATGTAATAATGGAGGCAAATTGCATGTGCTTTTCTCATCTCAATTCATAAAAGAAGGAATTAATTCAATAAGATAAAAGATGGCAAAACTTAAAAAATGGTCATGTAATTTAGGGGATGAGCTTCTGCTCCATTTTCCAATTCCGCCTTTATTTCATACATCGGATGAATGACACAAATGTATGTAATTATGACATCACAAATGACATCATTATATACATATGTCATTCATCCAATTTAGTGGAATACAAAAAGTAGAACAAGATATCTTAATCCGTAATTTAGAGGGTGTCAAAATTGGATTGAGATCTCCTATTCCACTTCCTATTCTATTGTATTCGATGAATGACACGTGTACGTGATGATGATGACACAATTGTGCGGTGTTATTCATCCAATATGTGGAATAGGGAAAGTGGAATACGAGATCTCATCCCATCAAAATTAATTTAGTCGTGCAAGTATTACAATTTTCTCAATTTAAATAATGTTTTCGCCTGAATGTTGTTAACACTAAAACATACAAATTTTCACAAAGAATTCATTTTGCACTATTAGCTCAATTCTAACTGCAGAAATCAGAAACAAATGTGGAAAAAAGTAAACTAGAGATTAATCAATTAATAACTTCAGTGATACCGTTTCTCTTTCCCCCACTAAGTCTTGGTACCTAAGAGAGCCACCCATGGTGACAAAAAGGCAAATTAGAAAGTCAAGGTAAGAGCCCACCGTGGCGACAAAATGGCAAATTATAAGTTCTTCCCACAAGTAAAAAACAATTGGGGAGCTATACTTTTATTTAAAAGGAATCTCCTGCTGGTTTTTATTTAATAGTATTAGCGGCCGTTAAGTTTTCTTGTCTACCATAAACGCATAAACCTCAACCACCAAATAACATAATGTTCAAATGAGGAAAGAAAAGGCCACCAAAATGGAGTGAGGAATCTACCTACCTCCTAGAATGCTGTGGGGACTAACTAAAGAAAGTAACAATGACAAGAAGTAAGGAATTAAATAAGTGGGTTAGTGATCACGGGTATTACTCATTAGTGAATAGGATAGGATTCGAGTCTCTGCAATAATATGACCAATTTTATTAAAAAAGGTAAGGAATTAAAAATAATTAACCGGACAATCTCACATTATAAATATAATTCATATATCATATCGATTAAAAATCTGTTCCCTAAAATAGACAAGTGACCTTTTATTATATTTTGGGATAATTACAAAACAAACCCTCTAATTACAAAAGGATCCAGAGATTTTTGAAAATTTAAAAAACCTTCATGTTTGATTTTGTCTTAAACCTAGTTAGCAAATTTTTGAAATACTTTTACTTATGAAGTAGAAAAATGTAAGACGAAATCAAACCTTAAGGATCTTTTTTGTAATTTCCAAAAGTCTTTGGTTTTTTATTTTGTAATTAGCCCAAACATCACCTCGTGGTTGTTTTTCCCTATAATTATCCCTAAATTTTATTATATCCTCAATTTATATTTCATTAAGGAGTCACAAGCGGGGTCGGATCGGTCCTGCCTAGTGCGGACCCGCTAGACAAGAGCAAAATTCGGGGCGACCACTATTTTCGAGCTCGCCATGTAGTTCGGTCCATGGAAATACATCAAAAGATTGGCCTAGTCGAGGTGGTTTTTTTGGGACTAAAAATACAATCCATCTAGGGTGTCAATTTCGACACGACACGATAGCACGACACCTAAAACGACACGAAAATAAGCGGGTTAGTGTTTAGCGCTTATCGTGTTCGTGTTCTTATCGTGTTGACACGATAAGGACACGAAAATTTCGTGTCGTGTTCGTGTTTTATCGTGTTTACACGATAGTGACACGAACACGTTAGTGACACGATAATGACACGACCTAACACGATAAGGACATGATAATGACACGTTGACCTGCTGGCGACACGATAATAACACGACACGAAAGACGATAAGGACACGATAATGACACATTTACCTCATTAGTGACACGATAACCTTGATATTTTGTATATTTATGTCGTGTATTTTCGTGTAAAATCGTGTCATATCGTGTAATTTGCTATCGTGTATTAACGTGTAAATCATTTTTTTATTTTTGACTTATCGTGTCACTATCGTGTCGTGTCGTCGTGGTCGCATACCGAAAAAAATTTTCGTGTTCGTGTCGCGTAGCCGGAGCAGCATCCTTATCGTGGTCGTGTTCGTGTTTGCCCTTATCGCGTGTCGGTCGCTATCGTGGTCGACACGAAACACCTACACGATAACACGATTTGACACCCCTAAGTCCATCCCGGTCTTTTACCGGGCTGGTCACACCGGTATCATCGGATCGAGCCAAAACCGACAACTCTATTTCTTTAATTCTATAAAATCTTACTCGAATGAGAAATCACAATTTATCAAATATGGTAGATATATACGATAACTTAAAAAAATATAAAAATGGAAAACAAAATTAAAAACTCACGATAATCTCAGCAATAACACGCGGCTGCCGTAACGGCCTGAGAAGATACGCGAGTCCTCGGGTGAGCAGAACCACAAGGCATATTTGTATTATCAACAAAGGAAGTGCATAATGAAGAGGATCATCTCCTTGGAACACACCATTTGAGGTTGCCTTCATGGGTGGTGGACATTTCAGTACTGTTCCATTAGTAGCCATTTTCTTTTTTTTTTTTTTTTGTTTTTTTTTGGAGGGCAAATAAACCAGAAATGGTTTATCTCAATTCAATGCCTAGCTAGCCTGCATGTTTTTTATGATCAATAATTCATCATATAATAATTAATTGTGCATGAGAAAAGAATCATATGATTTGATATGGAGCGGCCAAACCTTTTTTTTTTTTTTGATCTAATTCGAAAATCAACCTTGGATACTCAGATGCCGTTTCACAAATGATTATTATTAAAAGGGATAATTACAAAAACACCCCCAAGATTTGGGCTAATTACAAAAAAATACAGAGTTCTTTGAAAATTACAAAAAAAAAAACCTTGACGTTTGATTTTGTCTTACATTTTTCTCGGTGATTTTCGAAAATATTTCAAAAATCCCTTGACATTTGCAAAAATATTACAATTTACCCCCTTAAATTTAAGACAAAACGAAACATGAAGGGTTTTTTGTAAGTTTGAAATATGTTTGGTTTTTTTTGTAATTAACCTAGACCTGAGGGGTGTTTTTGTAATTATCCCTTATTAAAATTATTATAATGATTCTGTTTGGTGATATAATTTTTGAGTCATGTTTAATTCTAACATTTTCTATTTGATTTTTTTTTTTTTGGCAATAGGGAGAAAACACACGCACTGTATATGATTGAACCAGAGTCAATCGTCCAGAGAACAAAAGTCACAGTCAATGGAGCACAAGATTTGATCCTAGTCTTGATTATTCTAAGGAAGCATGAACGGAAACTTGTTAGCAGTAATCCAAGGATGAACGTGAACTAACTAACGTTCACGCAATTCCTATTTCCTAACAATGCGTATAAAAAGTCGCTTGATTAGAATAAAAAAAAAAGGGATAATTACATAAAAACCCCTGAAGTTTGGGCTAATTAAAAAGAAAACAGAGTTTTTTTTTTAAATTGAAAAAAAAAACCTTAATGTCTGATTCTACTTACATCTTTCCCCTTCATAAGCAAACATATTTCAAAACCCCCCTTGATATTTGTAGAAATATTACAATTACCCTTAAATTTAAGACAAAATCAAACTTGAGGGTGCCTTTTGTAATTTTGAAACATCTCTGGTTTTTTTTTAATTAATCCAAACCTTGGGGTGATTTTGTAATTATCCCTAAATAAAATAACAAAGACTAAAATCAGAGAAGAGCTTTTCTATCATGGAAAATTGTGGTCTGATGAAATCATGTTCTATCACGTTCAGTCAAAAAAAAAAAAAAAAAACAAATACAAAAGTAACATTTCGTATTCCAAGTCCAACATGTACAACTTTGATATCAAGAAATCAAACGTTAAAAAAAAAAGGACGTGGTTTAAGGAATCAGGCACTGACGCTCGTAGTGCGAAACTACGGCCTAATTTAATATAATTATATAAATTCAATCTCAATTATTTATAGGCATATTTGCATAACAAGTGTCAAAAATTGACTTATGTTCCCTTTTCCTTAAAATATTCCCATCCCTTCGCACTTTCATATTTCATGTCTATATAGGAATCTAAATCTAATGATTAACATAAAATGAATTATTCATGCACACCATTAAATTGTTTATGAATTTTACATACAATACTATTATTTTATCAAAAAATATTAAGAGACTGAAAATACCATTTTTTTATTAGTTGGGAAGACTGGTTGAGGAAGAAGAGATAAAAATTTCTAGTTAGAAACTAAAAACTCTGATACCCTTGCAAATGGTAAGAAATACCAGAATACCCAAAATACCTTAAAATTTCATATTGATATAATATTCCTAATTAAAATAAAAACTAATACTTAATGATTATTTAATTATATAATCTATATATGTGAATAAAATTTATTTTGATAACAAGTGTCAAAAATTGACCTATTTTTCCTGTAAAATATTATCATCTCTTCGCACTTTCGTATTTCATCTAACATCAAATGAATTATTCATGCACCGTTAAATTGTTTATGGATTTTCATACAAAATTATTCTTTTATCGAAAAATATTAAGAGAATCAAATTTCTAAAAAACCTCGAAAGACTAATAATAATACCTCGCAAAGGATTTAACGATACTGGAACATAGCATACCTTATACCTTAAAATTACAAATTGATATAATATTCATAATTAAAAGGGCACAATACATTATACATCATTGTGTATGTAATTGAAATAAATGAACATGCATATGTATAGACAGAGAGGAAACAAAAACCTGATAAATATCGGGAATGGTGGAGAAGAATACGAAGAGAACTCAACCCATCACCCCCGCAACGCTTTGGAAAAATCTCTGTTGTGTATTCAAATATTCTTGTGTTCTTTGAAATCCCAAGAGAATGGATGGCAGAGAGAGAAACAAACGAGGAGACAAAACAGTTGTTCCACAGATTGTGGAAGAACGGACAAAATCTAGAGAGAGATGGGAGAGGGGAGATGGGAGATGGGAGATGGGGAGAGAGATTATGACAAAAAGGATCGTCCATTGTTGCGTATTTATAGGGCGGGAATAAAATTATCCGACGATAATGCCCTTGTGTAGACATGTCAAGTGGGCTGGGCCAACCCAGCTCAATTCAGGCCCGGCCCGGTTCGGGCCGGCCCAGAACCGGCCCGTGAGCAGTGTTGGTGTCCCTGGGCCGGTCCTATACATATGATCTGGGCCCCTATTGGGCCCAACTATCATAAACCAGCCCGACCGGCCCAGGCCCGCCTAGGGCCCGTTAACAACCCGGCCCAGACCGGCTCAGCCCAAGTGGGCTGGGTTGATTTTTCTTTTTTTTTTTACTTTTTAGATCTTATATAAATGGATTACAAAAGTATAAAAATATTGTAATAAAGTGGATTAGAACCCCTAACCTCTTGATAGAGGATCGATGGCCAACCACTGCCAAGTCCTTCTCGATGCCCATTTATATTCGTTTAGAGATAAACCTACAAACACACATACAAATATACACATAAAACAAGCCAAGCCTCGGCCAGCTCATCTGGCCCGGCCCAGGCTGGGACCGGCCCACTAGAGGCGGGCTAGTGGGCCGAGCTGGGCCTAATATTTTATACATTTATTCAGCCCGGCCCGCCCGCCTGGGTGGTGAGCTGGGCTAAACCAGCCCGCTTGAGAGGTGGGCCTATGCGGGCCTGGTCCGGGCCAACCCAGCCCGGCCCACTTGACATGTCTACCCTTGTGTTTTGGGAATTTATTTTGTGGAAGGATTACTATTGTCCAATTATTATACGCCAAACTTTTAATTTAAAATATACACATTATCAATAATACACTAGGAAATAGAAACATAGTCGACGTGTCAAAAGTTCTCCTTCTCCAACTATGAAGTCAACTTTATTTAATGTTGGAACAAATTTAAACTCTTTTGGGTTCATGAATTTTATTTCTTCAAATAAAATTTATAAATATTTCTTTTTTCAAAATCATCCTCTCAGTCGGGGGTATTGACTTTTATATATACTACTTTTTAGTCAAATAGTATAAACTAGAAGACTACCCGTGTATTACATGATATTATCAAAAGACAAAGTTTTAGTATCCTAAATTTGTTTCTGAAACACTTTTTTATTTATTTGTGCTTTGGCTTGTCAGTATATATTATGTATGTAGAATTTTTGATTTATGGGAAAAAATGGATAGATAGAATCTTTGGTTTTTATTATCTTTTGTTATCTTTTAGATTATAATGATATGTATATATAGAATCTCTCATTAATCACCAAAAAGATAAATTATATAGATATAATTCTTGACTTTTGGATTAATTGTTATCTTTTAGATTATATATGAAAAATACGAAAAATATATATTTAGGATTGTCACATAGATAAATGTAAAGTCAACAAGTGGATTTAAAAGAATGAGAGGTTGACATATATTTCAGAGTAGTAAGGTGATGACATGTGACATACTTTGATTGATATATACATGAATTTATTAAAAACTTCATTAATATTTTAAGTTGAAGTTACATCTTCATGAAGGAGACCTTCAATATAGAGTTGTCAATTTTGGCCCAACCCGGTATTTCTATCAAGGTTAGGTTACGATTTTTCCTCCCGAAAAAAAAACTGGGCTATTTGGTCTAGCTAGAGGTGGCAAAATCCAACCAAATTTTTTAGGGCCGGGATCATGCAGTTTTTTAGGTCCGAAAAAAATTGGGCCTATTTGGTATGGCCCGAATGGCTCGACGAGTCGGACTAACCCGAATTTTTCTAGTCGCCGCCCAATTTTTTTCTACATAGAATGTATGGGCCGAGCTGACAATTTCGTGGCCGGACAAAATCGGGTCGACCCGACCCAAAATTCGCAAAAAGCCCGACGACTCAGTTAATACCGGGCCCAACCCACCCATTGTCAGCTTTATGTCTTGCCCATTAGGTCCAAAATATTGGGTTGATACAAAATTTATAGTGTAATTTCATGGGTTGGTGTCTCTTTAGACTCAATTTTAGCGATCTGTTATCATCGTTGTTGACCGCCAACCTCGACTTTTTGCTCTTGCTCATTTGGGATGGGTAATGGGCATTTCGACAGCTCTACTTTAACAAACTGAGGAATCTCTTCTAACCAAAATAGGTTCAAATCAAACTACTATGATGAAATGAGCTAGTGTGAGCCAATTTATTTGCCTCTCTTGGGATATATCTAAAGTTGAGACCAGGGCCATAGCCAGCCAGCTCAGCAACCACTAGCCCAACTATTTTTTTTTCCTAAAAAAATTTATATCTTTCTTTATATTTTTATCTTAGAAAAAATAGGTTAAACAAAACAGGGGTGTGCCTGGGGCTGGGAAGGCCCCCCTTTGAATCTGCTCCAAGCTAAGACAATTTGTTGTTGTTGTTGTTGGAATTGTTTGGTAAAATGGGTGTTGACCCGATTTTGACCAAATAATTAAGTGGTTTCTATTAGTGAAAAATAGAATTAAATTATTTGTAAAAATTCTACAAAAAGAGTAGATGAGAATAGCATTTGGAATTTCTCAAAACCAATTTCGGGTGAATGAGAAATTAATGCTAGAAGTTAGCCACTTAAAACTAAAAAATGGTATGGAAAATGAAAAATATGGGGAAGGAGAAATGCTTCATCCCACATAGGAAGAGGAGGCAAAGTTTGCTCACTTTATTTATCCCAAGTTGGACTTATGGGTTTGGGCCATTGGGGGCACCCAAGTTTTTAAAGAGGTGAGGACCTACATGCTTGTGGGCCTGGCTAATCGTCCGCAATTTTTTTTTTCTCCACTCACGGCCCCATGGCTTCTCAGTCTACCCCCTTTTCCCTTGCTTCCTACAATGTACGGGCTTTTGTTACTATCTCTCTCGATTACTCCAATTACCATACTTGGGAAAATCAAATGACCAATTTCCTAACTTTTAACAACTTACTCCTGGCTATGTCGATGGAACTATGACCTATCCTTCCACCTCAACTCATTGTTAATCCTTCCTCATCTTCCCCTACTCACCCACCACTTCTACTAGCACTCCTTCACCGCCACACCAACATCCACCATCCCATCTCTCACCATCAACGAATGGACGTGTATGACCGCTTTGTTATGGCATGTATTACCTCCACACTATCTCAAACTCTTGTTCACCAAGCCAACGCCTACACTATCGCTCGTGACCTTTGGTTCACCCTCGAGGAAACTTTTTTCTTCAACAATCTCTCGCGCGCCAATCACTTTTACGCGCTCAACTTCGTACACCTCGAAAAAGGGGTCTCTCTCTATCCTCGAATATCTTCAACAACTCTCCACTTTTTTTTTGCATGATTAGTCGCTATCGGTGAAATCGTCACGAACCAAGATCTTGTCATTCATGCCTCGATGGTCTCCTCACGATTATCGCCCTTTTGTTACGTCCATTGAAAATCTCTCTCCCACGCCTACTTTTTCCCAACTTCGAGCAAAACTACTTACCTACGAACAATGCTTGTTACTTGATAATGATTCCTTATCATTGGCTGAACCATCTATCGTGCATGCTCTCACTACTCAACTCTCAAAAGCACACGCGCGAGATTGGGTTTGGGCTTGGGATTGGGCTTCAAGGCCCTTATTCTTTTCCTTTCAACCAAAAACCTTTAAAATTAATAATTAACTAATTAATTAACGGATTTTCAAATCAAGTGCTTCGCATCCGAGATGGGCGACGACGACCCGTCGGCCAAGTCGAGACTTTGTCATTCCTTTTGCAGCCAAGCACGGGCCATGCGCCAGGTCGTGCGTCGATGCGAAAGGTTTAATAGATGTGCATGTTCGCTGTAAACATGTCTTTTCGAGCCAAAAGACATGATCTTTCCATAAGGGCACCTGATGCTTATATCTGACCCCTGCGGATGAAATAAGACACGAAAAACACAAGATAATAATCGAGTTATTTGCATTATCAACATATTGATTTCCCCCATTTCAAAAGCTTGAAAGTTTCGTACACTTCTAGTTCGCTGTGGTTCCAACTTTTGCAAGTGCTGCTAAGTCAGAATAGTTAAAAGTCGTTGTATCTTAGGGACGAGCGCCGAAACCGTAAGCACTTTATATACGGGGCATTTTTCATCTTGCAGAGACTGAATCTAATTCAGGCCTCGACTCAATCAATAAACTCAACCATTTTCTTAAACAGTAAACCTTCCGATTATTTTTACCGACAATCGCAAGACGAAAAATACGTTTTTGTTGATGACGATGGCTTCAGTTTCGTTCACTCTGATGGTTGTTGCTCCTGCTCACGGCGAAAAGCCGCCCAAGTTATCTAGCGTCGACTTCAAATGCTGGCAACAAAAGATGTTGTTCTACCTCACGACTTTGGGTCTATCTCGTTTTCTGAAGGAGGACCCCCTACCATTGGCAATGAAGAAATCGACAACCAACGAAGATTCGTTGTGGATGCTTCGCATAACAGCAATTTTCTGTGTCAAAACTACATTTTGAACGGGCTAGAAGACACCCTCTACAACGCCTATAGTTCATCCAAAACATCCAAAGAGTTGTGGGACTCTTTGGAGAAAAAGTACAAAATGGAAGATGTCGGAACAAAGAAATTTGTTATCGGAAAATTTCTCGACTTAGTGTCTGAAGGGATGATTCTAAACGAGTCCTTTCAAGTTGCTGCAATAATCGAAAATTGTCGCCATTGTGGAAGGATTTCAAAAATTACCTCAAGCACAAGCGCAAAGAGATGGGGCTTGAGGATCTAATTGTTCGACTTTGGATTGAGGAAGACAACCAAAAATCAGAAGTGAAATCCAGTAAGTCTGAAATGGAGGCCAAGACCAATCTTGCTAAATCAAACACTAGCAAGAAATGCAAGCACTCTGGGAAAGACAAGGGAAAGGCCAAGAAATTCAAGGAGAATTGCTACAACTGTGGTAAACCGAACCACATGGCCAAGGATTTCCGACACCCAAAAAAGGGCAATCAATGTGGCAACCAACAAGCCAATGTGACGGAGGACAAGTCGGTTCCAATCGACATGTCAGAGCTTGATCTCACCGCCATTGTATTTGAAGCCAATGTAGTGGATAACCCAAGAGAGTGGTGGATAGATACAGGGGCTACTCATCACATTTGTGTCGACAAGGATATGTTCTCCTCCTACACTCCGATAAATGGAAGGAAATATTTCATGGGAAACTCTTCGACTTCCAACATCGTAGGGCTTGGCAAGGTTTTGCTCAAGATGACATCCTAGGAAAGGAGCTTACGCTTGTAGATGTGCTTTGCGCATGTCCCGACATCCGCAAGAATTTGGTTTCCGTCCTTTGCTTAGTAAGACCGATTTAGACTAGTGTTTGAGTCCGACAAGTTTATAGTGACCAAGAATGATCGGTTTACGTAAAGGGCTACCTTGATAAAGGGCTCTTTAAAATGTCTCAGAATGTTTGTTTTCCGCCAAGAGGCAAAGAATAAAAATGTTACTTCATTTACTTGTTGGATTGTTCTAATTATGGCATGATAGATTAGGACACGTAAACTTCAACACAATTAAAAGGTTAGTGAATCAAATTAATACCTACGTTTAAAACCAATTCACAAGACAAATGCAAAATTTGTGTTGAAGCAAAATTGGTCAAAGCACCGTTTTATTTGGTAACGAGAAGTACCAAACCTCTCGAGTTAATTCATACAGATGTGTGTGATTTAAAACTTGTGCAAACTCGAGGTGAAAAAAGTATTTAATAATGTTTATAGACGATTGCACAATATATTGCTATGTATATCTTTTGAAAAGCAAAGATAAAGGTTTAGTAGCTTTTAAAACTTAGTTGAAAATCAGCTTAATTTGAAAATTAAAATGATTCGAAGTGTTAGAGGCGGAGAGTATGTTGCTCCGTTTGAAGAATTTTGCTCGAAAGTGGGTATAATTCATCAAACAACTGCTCCCTACTCATCTCAATCCAATGGAATTGCAGAACGCAAAAATCATACTCTTAAGGAGATGATGAATGCGATGTTGATAAGTTCCGGCTTACCCCAAAACTTGTTGGGGGAAGCCATACTTTCTGCAAACTACATTCTTAATAAGATCCCACATAAATGTAAAAATAAAACTCCATATGAGTTATGGAAGGATGTAACCCGTCATATAAATATCTCAAAGTGTGGGGATGTTTGGCTAAAGTCGAAGTACCTAATCCGAAATAAGTTAGAATCGGTCCGAAGATGATCGATTGTGTTTTCATTGGATATGCTAACAATACTAGTGCATATTGCTTTTTAGTGCACAAGTCCGCTATTCCTGATATAAATGAAGGTATAATCATTGAATCAATGAATGTTGTATTCTTCGAGAATATCTTTCCGAATAAAGAAAGGAAAGAAGAAAGTTCGAGTAAACGAACTTATGAAACCGCAAAGTTACCTCAAAGTGATGATGAAGAGGAACCAAGATACAAAGAAAAGACAAAAGTAGCTAAGTCTTTTAGTCCCGATTTTCTAACTTTTATGTTAGAAAACGAACCTTAACTATTCAAAAGCTTTGTCTAGTCCGAAGCTCCTCTCTAGAAAGAAGCTATCAATAATGAGATAGATTCCATCATGCAAAATCACACTGGGAGTTAGTTGATCTCCCACCGGTTGCAAACCTTTGGGATGCAAGTGGATCCTTAAAAGGAAGTATAAAGTAGATGGATCTATTGACAAGTATAAAGCTCGTTTGGTAGCTAAAGGGTTTAGACAAAAGGAGGGATATGACTTTTTCGATATATATTCTCTTATTCGAGGATTGTGTCCATTCGTGTTCTCATTGCTATTGCAGCTTTGCATAACCTTGAGATACATCAAATGGATGTTAAAACTGCCTTCTTGAATGGTGAGCTTGAAGATGAGATCTATATGGAACAACCTGAGGGGTACGTTGTACCCGGTCAAGAGCGAAAGGTGTGTAAACTTGTTAAGTCATTTTATGGACTAAAACAAGCACCTAAGCAATTGCATGAAAAGTTTGACTCAACTATGAAGTCAAATGGTTTCAAGATCAATGAATGTGACAAGTGTGTCTACATTAAATGTACTACAAGTGATTACATCATAGTATGCCTTTATGTAGATGATATGTTGATTATGGGTAGTAGTCGTGATTTAATCATGAATACTAAGAACATGTTAAAAAAAACTTTGACATGAAAGATATGGGAGTATCTGATGTTATATTAGGGATTAAAATCTCTAGAACTTCAGGTGAAATTGTCTTGTCACAATCTCATTATATTGAAAGCATACTTAGAATGTTTAACATGCTTTTGATAGTCCTCCTATAAAGACACGTGTAGATCTAAATCTACACTTGGCCAAGAATAGAGAGGCGAACCGGTTTCTCACCTAGAATATTCAAGATAATTGGCGATCGATGTACGTAATTAATTGTACACGTCCAAACATTGGATATTCAAATGAGTAAGCTAAGTAGTTCACAAGTAACCCGAGTACGGATCACCGAAAGTCGTGACAAGGGTATTTGATATTTAAAGTATACCATGAACTATGGAATACTTTATACGAGATATCCAAAGAATTAGAAGGATATTGTGATGCCAATTGAATATCAGACACAAAAGCCTCCAAGCCCACAAGTGGATATGTTTTCACAATAGTGGATGAGTGGTGTCGTGGAAGTCTTCTAAGTAGACGAGCATAGCTCGATCCACTATGGAATTCAAGTTCATTGCTTTAGATAAAGTTGGAGAAGAAGCAGAATGGCTTAGAAACGTTTTAGAGGATATTCCTTGTTGCAATAAGCCTGTGCCTGCTATTTTGATACATTGAGATAGTCAATCAGCAATTGGAAGGGCACAAAGTAGTATGTATAATGGTAAGTCTAGACATATACGTCGAAGACACAATACCATTAGACAATTAATTTTGAATGGGGTTATTTCGGTTGACTACATAAAGTCAAAGGAAAACCTTGTGGATCCACTTACAAAAGGCATAAATCGAGATCAATTGTATAAACTGTTAAGGGGAATGGGTTTAAAATCCACAAACTAAAGAATGTTCATAGCGGTAACCCAACCTTGTGAATTGGAGATCCCAAGACCTTGGTTCATTGGGACAACTTTGTTATGAATGTTCAAATAACACTTGGAAAATATGTTAGCTCATTCTCGAAACATTTAAGTGAATGAAAACTTGCTAAATGTGGTGAAGTTAAGTTTAAGACTTTTAATGATTCCTATGCCGAAAGGTGAAGTATGGCAGATACTCTTCAATAGAGATCACCTATATAAACGAGAAGTAATGGTCGCCTAAATAAACGCTTATGAATCTAAGATATGGTCCAAGGCAAATGAGCACAACGTGAGAACAACAAGTGTTAGAATTATTATTGTGTAAGTATTATTGTCTCGGTTTACACAAACGGCCGAGTAGTTCAAGATATCGCGTCACTAAAACAAATAGTAAATCCGATAGTATTTTACTAAGAAAGGTTCAAAGCCACAAGCTACATATCCCGATGCAATAACAGTTCGAGATTTTCAAGCGAATCAGATACACGCATCCATTAATTTCATTCATGTGGGGATTGTTGGAATTATTTGGTAAAATGGGTGTTGACCCAATTTTGACCAAATAATTAAGTGGTTTCCATTAGTGAAAAATGAAACTAAATTATTTGTAAAAAATTCTACTAAGAGAGTAGATGAGAATATCATTGTGATTTCTCAAAACCAATTGCGGGTGAATGAAAAATAAATGCTAGAAGTTAGCCACTTAAAACTAAAAAATGGTATGAAAAATGGAAAATGTGGGGAAGGAGAAATACTCCATCCCACATACGAAGAGGAGGCAAGTTTGCTCACTTTATTTATCCTGAGTTGGACTTATGGGTTTGGGCCCTTGGGGGCACCCAAGTTTTTAAAGGGGTGAGGACCTACATGCTTGTGGGTTTGGTTCAAAAGCACACATGCACGCACGAGCGCCGCGGGCTCGGCTCGGCCCGGCCGGATCCGAGTCGTGGGTCGAGGGCCTGGCCTGGGCTTCAAGGCCCTTATTCCACTACAACATAAATGACATTAGGTAACACAAATTTTGTAGCACTTTTTACATAAGGTACATATGTAATACATCTTTGTAACACTTTTTACATTACAATATTTATGTAACACTTTTGTAGAACTTTATCAATATGTAACACTTTTATATAAGTAACACTTTTTAAGTATTATTTTTTTTTTTTGTTATTATTTCTTTTGTAACGCAAAATAGGTAACACTTTTATCAATATGTAACGCTTATATGTAACACTTTTGTATAGTAACACTTTTTAAGTATCACTTTGTTTTTATTATATTTTTGTAACGCAAATAGGTATCACTTTATTTAAGAAACACTCTTGGCAACACTATATTTTATTGTTTGTAACACTTTTTAAGCTATATTTTAGTAACACAAAATTATATAACTATCATTAAATCATGTCAAAGATTTATTTAATTAATTGATGTCACTGACCTAAAAATTGTAGACATCATGTACTCTGCTTTTTTTTAACTGAATTTTTGTTTTCTTTTTACAAAGTATTTTAGTTTTGCTTTTATTTTTTTATTTTTTACGAAGGCAATTAATTTCGTCTTAATACCGACGGAAAATGCGCATGTATATATTTTATTATTATTATTTATTTATTTTTTAATTTTTACTAACGGAGACCAATTTCATCGTTAACCTTTTTTTATATTTTTTTAATTTTTTAAAAATATACCAATAAATATTGATGTTGTCGTTAATTACTTAGGAATTTTTTCCACAAGAATTATTTTTTCGTTATTTTCTTTATTATTTTTTTTTTACTGTTAGAATTTTTTTATCTCATTAAATTAATTTTATATTTTTATATATTTTTTATTTTTACCGATTGAATATTTATTGGTCTGTAAATTTATTTTATATATTATATATATTTTTAATTTGTTGTGTCCTTAAATATTTAATATAATATGATTTTCAAACTATATACTATACAATATAAAATTTGATATATACAATGTATAATATAATTTAATACATATATTATAAAATATAATCTTTATTATATAAAACATATTATATATACATATAATATATATATATATGTGTGTGTGTGTGTGTGTGTGTTTGTGTGTATGTGTATATATAAAAAACAAAGCAAAAGTTTTAATAAGAATCAACTTAGCTTAATGGCAAATTGCCACTTCCATACATAACAGGTCGTGGGTTCAATCTACTTGGTGGCAAAAAATAGTATTTCTACGAAGTGCTACAAAAAAAGTGTTACATAAGATTCATATGTAACACTATAGAAATATTATTTTTAAAGTGTTACAAATATAAAAATGTTACAAATGAATCATATTCATATGTAACACTTTAAAATATTGTTTCAAAGTGTTACCAATAAGAAAATAATGTAACACTTAGAAAAAGTGTTACTAAAAGCTTTTAAAAGTGATACCTTAGACTATATAAAGAAAAGTGCAAGCAAATGAAAAAGTGCTACCTATTGTCTATAGTAACATTTTATGGCCATTAATAACATTTTTTGAGTGTTACCTAATGTCATTTATGTTGTAGTGTTCTTTTTAGACCAAAAACCTTTAAAATTAAAATTAATTAATTTTTATTAATTAATTTACGGATTTTCAACTGAAGTGCTTCGCATCCGAGCATGGACGGACGCACGGCCCGTGTGTCAAGTCGAGACTTTGTCATTCCATTCGCATCCAAGCACGGGCCGTGTGTCAGGTCGTGCGTCGATGCGAAAGGCTTAACAGATGCGCATGTTCGCTGTAAACATGTCTTTTCGAGTCAAAAGACATGATCTTCCCATACGGACACCTGATGCCTATATATATATATATATATATATATTGACTTCACCATTATAAATCAAATTATTGAATATTTCGAATAAATCCCGAAATTCAAAACTACCCGTTATCCAATAAAAACCTAAAATTCCTAATAATAAACCAATGATCATGATACTTCCCGAAGATCGAAATTATTGATCAATGGAGGAACACCCTTTTTGTTCAATAAGATACCAAAGTGGATGATTGACTCATTCCATACTAGAAATAATCGCAGAAATCCTTTGATAACGCGATTCCTATTTCTCAATGATATTCCACAATCAAGACAATTGGTTCCCGTGAAACCGTTTCATAGAAGTTCATTGATATCTTCTTTTTATAAAGCAAATTATATATATATATATGTATGTATGTATATAACCCCTGAAGATGAAATAAGACACGAAAAACACAAGATAATAATCGAGTCATTTGAATTATCAGCATATTGATTTCCCCGAGTTCAAAAGCTTGAAAGTTTCATACACTTCTAGTTCGCTGTAGTTCCGACTTTTGCAAGTGCTGCTAAGTTGGAATAGTTAAAAGTCGTATCTAGGGACGAGCGCCGAAACCGTAAGCACTTTGATATGGAGCATTTTTCGTCTTGCGGAGACTGAATCTAATTCAGGCCTCGACTCAATCCATACACTCAGCCATTTTCTTAAACAGTAAACCTTCCGATTATTTTTACCAACAGTTGTTATACTAAGAATATCATCTCTCAACAACTCCCATGGGAGTCTTGGATTTCTTTACCTTGAAGGCCTTGGATTATCACTTTGCAATTACTCTCCGCGTGAATCCCTTAGATACGCACCGGTCCTCAAGCGGATTTAACTGCAAACAGGAGTGCCAAATCTTCAACGATTCTACTATTACCTTCCATGATCAAATTCTTCGCTCCGGCTAGGATAACATCTCCTTCCATATCTCTAATAATGAAACCAAAACCTACTGTACCAACCATCTGAATTGAGCTTGAAAGAGGTGGCATCAAATATTTGCTTTCAACTGAAGGTGGCATGAAATATTTCCATTGAAGGTAATTTTATTTGATGCTAAATTAATTCATTGCACGTGATTTCATGTATCAAATGTATTACATATAATCTGCAAAACAACAAAGCGTTATGAGGGACATTGAGATACCCCATTATAGCCCTCCAATGCACAATTTAGAAATCAATTCAGGGCATAAGAAAATCATTAAATTAATGTCAAGAAGTTATAAATTGTACCTATCTCAAACTAGACATCAGAGTAGTAGATATAGTAAATTAAAGCATCATAGTAAGATAATCAAAATCAAGTAATCTAATTAAAGTAATATTTTTCTTCTTAATTATCAAAGTAGAATTAAAATAGAAAAGCCAAACAAATTTATGTCACAAAAGTCGTGAACACCAGCTCTTAACTAGAGGTTGAATCGATGAGGTGTTTGAATAATTTTGAGGATTTCCAATACATTTTGTTCACTACACATCACGTACACATGATTAGAAATAGTCCATTAAGACAACTTTATGAAATAATTGACTGAGTAATTATAAAGGGGACATCCATATTATGCATAAGCCCGATCCTATTAATATTTTGGCCTGAGTCGAAATTTAGAATTACACCATCTTTTTTCTATATATACAAATATAAAAGCAACATGAAGCGACAAAAAGAAGAATAATGTGCAATATGTAGTACAATTGTATTATACTTAAAATAAATATGACATCCATGTTAAAAAATCAAAATAATTATTTGAATACAACTCGACTTACAGTTTTGGTGGCAAAAATATTAATACAATTAGTATAATCAAGTTGTTCAATAATATCCTGCAAACTGTGATCATTCGGGCAGCCGTGTAATGACTTTTTCATTTTTTGCTTTATAAATTTGAGTAATTTTAAATTTAGTGCAAGTAATTGTGGGCAATAGGATTTGATCGAAATAGGCCACCTTTCAAAGTTGCAACAGTGATAAAGATTCAACCATTACAATGGATTTACTCTTGATGCCATATTTTATGTATTTCATATATGTACTGTATATAAAAAGCATACAAAACTTTTGAGCCCCTAAATTTCGAACAGAATTCAGGCCGGAGTTAACCAACTCCTTGACCTAAGGTAAAGAGCGGCCCTGATTACACATGTGAGTACTGTTCAAGTGGGTCTATAACTTACTGATCTACATGTAGGTTATGATATCATATATAAAATAAACTTTATCATATGGAATCTAGTGATAGTATATACCATCTTGAAATTTTGATGCTCCATATAATAAACTAAATTTATCTCAAACATCTATCACTATTTAACTGCAAATAATGGTATTCATTTTTTATTACCAAATCCATAGATCTTGCAGAAAGCTTCAACTAGCTAGGTAGCAATCCAAAACCAATTCAGCTGGATAATTATTAGATCGGATTTTATATTAGTGAATTTTATTGTATGCTTGCAACGGTTGTTTGTTACACGTACAATTTATCTATAAATTAAGTGACTTCGCAATAGAAAATGCCACCAAACTGAATTATTGCATACATTATGTATCCATAATCCATAACCCTGTTTTACTATTTGCTGATTCATATTATAATTAAAATTAAGTCAACCCGTACTCAAAAAAATAAAAAATAAAAATTATGTCAGTTCGGCCCCAAAATTCTTTGATATGATGTTATGGGCCAGTTGAATATACCATATCCGTTAAACACCTGCGATCTCCAGGGTATCGGGCAATTCTATTGGTCCAATTCTTGAACGCCCCGGAAATTTAGTCAACGCCGCGCTGTCTGGATAACAATCCAGGATAGACATGTCAAGTGGGCCGGGCTGGGTTGGCCCGACCAGGCCCGCATAGGCCCACCTCTCAAGCGGGCTGGTTTAGCCCAGCTCACCACCCAGGCGGGCCGGGCCGGGCTGAATAAATGTATAAAATATTAGGCCCAGCTCGGCCCACTAGCCCGCCTCTAGTGGGCCGGTCCTCGCCTGGGCCGGGCCAGACGAGCTGGGGCCGGCAGGCTTGGCTTGTTTTATGTGTATGATCAGTATGTGTGTTTGTAGGTTTATCTCTAAACGAATATAAATGGGCGTCGAGAAAGACTTGGCATGGTTGGCTTCATCGCATCCTCTATCAAGAGGTTAGGGGTTAAATCCACCCTATTACAATATTTTTATACTTTTGTAATCCATTTATATAAGATCTAAAAAGTAAAAAAAAAAAAAAAATCAACCCAGCCCACTTGGGCCTGAGCCGGTCCTGGCCGGGTTGCTACGGCCCTAGGCGGGCCTGGGCCGTCCGGGCTGGTTTATGATAGTTGGGCCCAATAGGGGCCCAGATCATATGTATAGGACCGGCCCAGGGACACCAACACTGCTCACGGGCCGAAATGGGCCGGCCCGAACCGGGCCGGGCCTGAATTGAGCTGGGTTGGCCCAGCCCACTTGACATGTCTAATCCAGGATTGTTAACGTCGACAGAGAACGACACCGTATTAGAGTATAGTGATTTAATGTTTAGAAGGTAAGTGGGATACCTTCATCTTAATTTGTGGCGGCAAGTCAGAAGGCTATTATAGTTTGGATTAATTTGTTATCCAAATATTGGGATTCCTCGTAAATTATTATATATAATGACGAGATACCATTGTGATGATAAGGTACCGACTGCTTATATATATATATATATATAGCAAATTATTAACCAGATAATAAAAATTACAAAAATAAACTATAGTTAAAAGGTTTATGATCTTATATAATTTCTTGTGATTGGTTTCATATGACGGCTGTTGTCATCATCACCTTCAGATAATATAAATCAGCCATAAAATTGTCCTTTTATTATTTAATTACAGTTTTCCCAAATATTATTAAACTTTTGGTCCACGAGGCCCAACTCATTAAACAAGATCTTGTGAGGCCCAAATTCTCGAGTATAAATAACCCTTTCTTATGTTATTTACAGAGTACGCGATTTATTTTAGAGGAAATTACACAAAATACCCCGATTTTTAGAAAAAAAGACAAAAATACCCACCCATCACAAAAATACCCCACCCACTCCATCCCATGACAATAATACTCTACCTTTGGTTTCACATCAGAGCCCGTCTCCTCAAACCACCAGAACTAACAATCACGATCGAAAAAAATGGTCGGTTGATCTCTCGTGATCGATGGACATATAACCTCTACCAATCTCATTCGAACCTCTGCTCTCTCACGGCAACTCGAACCACTGGAACCAGTAATGTCGTAAAAGCTATATATCTCTTGCTCGATTCCCCTATTTTCGTAAGCCCTAAATTCAATTTGTCTAGTTTTTTTCTTTCTTTCTGTTTCAATGGTTGATTTCAATGGTCCTTAGAAATTGTTGGTATTTAGTATTTCTATTATCTCTGCTATTCTCAATTTTGAACATGAAAAGATGCACCAGTAGTTATTTTGAACAATTCAATTTCTAGTAACAAATATGGGTCAACATAAATCCAACGATGTGGTCGAACATTTTGATCCCTCGGGCGTAATATTCATTCAATTAATTTTGAGGTCCTTTGCAGATGTTGAAAATTTTGGCACTTCATTTGGTGTTAAGGAAGCCTCATTACACGTCTTGACAAACTAAAGCATGTTTACATGTTTTCATGAATACATATTTCACTCAAGTATTGAGTTTAATCTTTGTATACTTTGGTGTAAGCTTAGTTGTTTGGATATTGCTATTTTACTCACAGATAGTTACTTTACCTTAGTGTTGTTCAATGTAGTTATGTTGTGGTTCATAGTTTCTTCAAATATTTTTTGCTAAAGCCTTTGGGAGAGTAGATAGATGAAAACTTGGGATTCAATATATTCATAGATGAAAACTTGGGGTTCAATAGCTCCTCGAAGTTGCCGAGTGGATCCCGCACGAACCCGCCTTGCTTTCCTTCTTTCTCTCTCTTCTTTTGTCTCGCAGGATGAATATGTTCTCCTTCAGCGATTTGGATTCCTGGTTTTCTTTTTTTTTGTGTTGAATGCAATGATTTGTTGATTTTGTGTTGCTGATGCATGATTTTTCTGTGTTCTTTTATTATTTTGTGATTTGAAGTTTTTCGTTTGTTTCGATGTTGTTTTGAAGTTGTTTCTTTTATGTTTCTTTTGTTCTTTTATGTATTTTCCATTTATTTTGTTCTTTTTTTATTGTTTTTGATTTGTTGTGTTATCTATCTGACCGTGTATCTTTTTTTTTTTTATAGTGAATGTGGGATTTTTTATTGCTTGTTATGCCAAGCACTTTATTGTTGGGAAGGCTATGGACGTCGAAGCGTTCGAGATAGAGAATGAACAAGCAATGCTCAGTCATCTGCTTCACAATCATGCTAAGTTGAAGCTGCAAAATGGTGATGACGATGACAACGACATTGAGATTCTACCTCCACTTCCTAATGATTTTAGAGAATTATTGTTACGTAAATCTTTAATGATGGTGTAATCAGTTGAAACATGTGAAAAACATAAATAAAACATGTAAGAAATAATTGTGAAACAGGGGATCATGTGATAAAAGTTTGTAGTAAATTAGCACAGTCTAATGAGTCGTGTGTTTTGGAGTGAGCTTGTATGCATTCGAAACTCGAAAATGTTGAAACTTTTAAGAACTCATATTTAAACTCAATTCAATCTTAGACTAATCCTAGAACCATTAATTCCATTAATTAACTTATTTTATAACTTTTGAAAAATATTATGAAAAGAAACACTATTAGAAACATATTTTTAATTAACAAAAATATATCTTATATCCTAGAATCGAGGAGTAATTGTCAACCCAATGATGAGTAACTAGTGAAAGCAAAACCTGATTTACATGGGTTTTTTCGGTTTTCACGTGAATAAACTCAACATGTTGATGAAATTAAAGAAAGTAGCAAGATGTAGTGATCATAAGCACAATTGAGCAAAGTATAATCGGGTTGCAAATGATAACAAACTAGTGTATCCGAAAAATTAAATCAATCAGATTGTACATCTATCTCCCGGAAGATACTTTACTTATTTGATTAGAGACTCAAAATTTTGCAGATAACATAAATCTTTATCCCAAAGCTAAAGAAAACGGAAATATTCACCAACTCCCCGAGAACAAAGTTGGTATACTCTCAATTTTCTTCCCATTGTCCATTGTGGCATACCACCCGAGATTTTCTCCATGCAATCATGAATTCAATGAAAAGTTGGCTAAGTGAAACATATAAGAAACATAAATGAAACAGTATGAAATAACAAAGAAACAACAAACATGCTTGAAATAACAAAGAAACAACAAAGAAACCAACGCAAAAATCAACGGAAAATGGGTATTTTTGTCAAAAATCACGAAAATTGGTATTTTTGTCCAAAATCGTGAAAAATTGTACTTTTGTCCAAAATCAACTAAAATGGGTATTTTGCGGGGATTGTGTATGTAAAATGGGGTATTCATGTCATTTTCCCTTTATTTTATGCAAGTTCTCTACCCTCTAGCCCTTTGAATTAATCAATAAAATCACCGATGACTTAAGCATTGAATGGGCCTTCCGGGTAGGGACATCAATTTGTGATCCAACACGAACCTAACACGAATTTAGCAGGTACATGTACAACCCTTAGCAAATTTGGGTCAAATTCAGTCGGCCATGGTTAACACTTTAAAAATAGGTCATGTCGAGGTTGACTCGTGTGTCAACACGATTAACCAATTTAACCCTTTTAATTGTATAATGATATATTATTTTCATATTTTTGTGATTTTTAGTTGGTTATATAACATTGGACAAATTATTGAATGCATTTTCTAATAATTTAATGTGTTTTTTATTTGTAAATTTAGTTTTTTCTCCATTTTTTTAATTTTTTTGTGTCAACTTTAAAATATATATATAGGTATTTCGTGTTGTGTCGGGTTACTCGTGTCATAAATAGGCCGTGTTCGTGTCGTGTATTTTGACACGAATAATTAAATGTGTTGTGTTCGTGTTCGTGTTCGTGTCAAACGTGTAATACATGTGTGGGAACACGACCCGCCGTATCACGAAACACAACACGATTGACTTCCCCTATTTCCGGGACAACTCAACATCGTTCTAATTATGGTTTGTAACATCAAATGTATTATCATTGAGCTAGAAATATTAATCATGATGATCAGTTGAGAGTTTTTGAGTTAAATTTGTATTTCATCCAGTATTTCATTTTCTATATAGATACGAAGATTGGAATTAGGTTTTAAATTTCCTATTTCATTTCTCATTTTTACTTTATATTCTACTTTTTGGATGTGTGACACTTGTCGTGAAATAAATATATACTTTTGATTACTTAAACATAATGTTATAAAAAGTATCGTATTTTAATATATGAAATGGATTATGGAACAGAAAAGGTGAATCCATGGGAAAAAAAAAAAAAAGGTAGAATCTATGCCATATTATTTCCCATATTTCACCAGAGTTGACTTATCTATTACGGCGAAAATATTTCACCCGAAGTTTCTTGCTCTTCAATCAAAAGTAGTTTTAAATTGCCCTACAAATATGCGTTTTTTTTATTTTGCCAACTTAATTTTAAATTGTTTTACTTCACCCTTTAAATTTTGCAAATTGTTGCACTGAGCCTATAATTTTCAAATTTATCTCTTAACCTTTATGACTATTTTATTTGTTGATCCCTGAAAATGGTATCATAGTCTACGTTTATTGATGAAATTTACTATTATTTAATACTATTTGTATATTGACTAAAGATGAAGAGTTTTTGAAAGAAAATTGATTTATATAATTGTTCAAGATGTATTAGCTACAAACTATCCACTAACAATGAGGGTTAAATTTGAAAATTATAGGCTAAGTGCAACAATTTTTAAAATTTAGGGAACAAAATAGAATAATTCAAAATTAAGTGGACAAAATAGAAAAACATGCATAATTGGGGCAGATTAAACTTACCTCCCTCAATTATTATGTGAATAAATTATGGAACCTAAGAATGCAAAATGTCTTCCATGTACACGATCCCAAACGTAAGTGGACCGCGAGGCTGAAAGAAACATAAGTAATTATAATTATGTGTCTGCTTACATAATTCTATACGTTGGCAAAAATTCACATAGTCCTCAACTTTTAATATTTTTAATATTAAGGGTGGAATTTAAAAAATGTAACCTTTCAATATCAGTACGGCAACTTATATATATCATAGTAGCGTGGTGATACGATAGTATGTCAAGTAATCACATTAAAATTATTAATTACTAATTATATATTTGTATTAAAGATTTTTTTTGTCGTGACAATAATTTTTTTACATTGAACTGAAACATGAATAATATTTTTTACATAACTCAGTACAATGCAAGAATCGTTTAAACATCGCAGGAGCATAATAACGATATTAAGGGGTTTTTTCCCAGATGTGATTTAATTTTAATTTAATGCTCTCTTCAATGTCTTCTAATTAACTTCAAGTTTCCAAATTTAGATACAATTGACAATTAACAAAAAGTAATTACCTAACACAAAATTTGGTAAATATTTCGGTCGAATATTTGTTAATGAATTTGTAATTGCGGGTGGTTTTTGGAACTAATTAAACCCACCATTGTCAATGAAAAATAATGATAATAATATCTTGGGTAAATTGTAATTTTAGTCCTGTAACTTTGGGGTAGTTGCAATTTTAGACCTTTATCTTTAAAAGTTGCAGTTTTGGTCCTGGACAATTTTGCCCTTCTGGCTAAATATCATTTTTGGTCCCTTATCTTTCTAAATTTAGCAATTTTATACTGATGTCAATGGAGCGGATCGGGGCGGTTTGTCCAGGGCCCAAACCCACCCCGTGCTTAGAACGGGGTGAGGCGGATCGACCCGTTCTGCCCCGTTTTAAATTAAATTAAATTAAAAAAATGAAAAAAATATATTTATAAAATATTATTTACAAATTGTTTTTCGCAGTCTCAAGGTTCTCTATCGGCTCCTGCGAGTTCTTTTTCAACATATTGATTATTCCAATATGTTATTTTGTCCTGGTGTTCTTGTGCATAAATCGTCAAAATTTGACGATATCTCCTGTAGGGTATACATCTTGAACACTCGTCCAGATCCATTTTCTCGGAGAAAATTCTACTCACCAATTATTAATTATATAAAATAATAAATAAAACTTAAAGTTCTTAATAAACCTGGGGGCTCTGATATCATTTTAGGCAAAACGCTTAGTCAAATAAGCCAATTATGTGCATAAGGGTATTCTTGGTATTTTGAAAATATGAAATATCCCCAGGGGACCAATTTTGCAAAGAACTTGAAACTTACAGACCGAAATTGCTTAGGTATAAAACATATAGGACCAATTCTCGCAAAAACCTTCAAATTTACAGGACTAATTTTACAAACTCAATAGGTAGAGGACCGAAATTGCAAACTGCTTATAGTTATAGGACCAATTTTGCAATTTTCCCTAATATCTTCAAAAAATAAAATTGATAATAACCGGAGGTTGCAGTTTAATGGAAACAGATTAGTGAACGATGACGATTACATTATAGGCTAAGTCCATCTAGACGTATTGAGTAGAGGCGAACATAGTACTGTTGAAGGTGGTTGTTTTTATCTAGCTTCAAAAATTGTGTTTGAGTTTAGTTAGATTAATAATCAAATGAAGTTCGAACGAGTTTTAGTTAAGTCGAACACCAATCTAGCTCGAGTAGTGATGGGCTTAATCCATATATGTATAATAAAAACCCGTATACTTAAAATAAAAGTCCAATTGCCCATTCTTTTGTGAGCTTAACGGGCCTATATGGTTCACCCACCACGTGGCACCGAAAAATTTGTCAATCTCACTACCTATATACTTGTAGATTCTGAATATTCTCTGGCTCTCTGATCTGACTTGAGCGTCGGAGAGTCGGGACAACTCCGACGTCCTAACGATTTGTTGTGTTGCAGGCAATGGCCCATCTCAATTGTTGACTTCCAGCTTGGAGATTTCTAGCTTGGAGACTTGAAGAATCACGTGATAGTACCACATCATGAAAGTAGTTTAATATTTTTACACATAGTTCTTCTTTTATTGCTCGAACCAAACTTTACATATTATCAATAGAAAATTGTGTTCAAGCATGCATGGTTCATTATGTTAGCGAATCACACTCATGTTTTTTATTTTTCTAATTATATATTACCCTTATCTCTTAAATTAATTAACTTTTAAAAATAGTTAACTTCAACAAGAGAAAAATAAATAATATCAAGTCCTTACAATAATATTCCAAACTCGGAATTTCACATCCAAATCCAATTACATTTTTAAATCATGCCAGACAGTTTTTTTACCTTAATGTCCAAACTATATTTGGTAGGAAAAAACGAGATGTATTATGATGTCCGTTCACTTCGGAATCCAAGGAATCCACGTGTCAGTCAATTATACAGACATTATTATTACGAGCAAGTGATTTGGGATATATAAGAGAGGGTGCGTATAGTAGAATAATAAAGAAATACGATGAATACGACCAAATATATAGTCGTATCCGTATTCTATTAGCTCAGAGTCTTAAATGATCGATTAATACTATTAATACGAGAATAGTCACTACAAAAAAACAAGGGAATTCCAAATCTAAAAAAATATGTTGGTATTTGGCCAATTTCCATTGGAATTATCGATTCCAATGAAATTCCAATGGAAAAGCACCATTGGTATAATGGCCGTTGAATGATAAAATTCCTATGGAAAAATATTCCAACAAGATACCAAATAGTTTTCCTTATCGTTGGACTTTTTGAATTTTGAAAATTCCAATATTTTTTTATTCCGTTGGAATTTAATTATTTTCTTGTAGTGAGTTGTCAACCTCCTCTTTGTAATAAATGAGGGTATTTATAGAAATCGTATAATATACCTCATATCTTCCTAAGTATAAAACTTAATGATCTCCTAAGTATAAAACTTAATGATTATTAATATAGGTTGTCCAACTAATCTCTTAATCCTTAGCCCTTAGGAAGGGGGACATTTAATGTTGATGTATATTAATTAGAGCGATAAAAATGCACCCTGGCTCGTGGGTTAACCCAACCACTGAGGTTAGGTTGAGGCTGCGTCATGATTTTCTGAGCCCAAAACAAGTAGGACTTATTTGGCACCGCCCGATTGGTCCATGGCCAGGGTTAACCCGGTTCGATAGTTTTGTGTAGGGTCGAATAGGCTAATCATTTTTGCGGCCGAGCAAAATTAGTCCGCCCGACCCCCACCGAATTTTTCAAAAGTCGATAGACTTCTGGGCCGGGCGACCGACCCAACCCATGAAATTACACTATAAATTTCGACCCAACCCAATTTTTTTACACTATAAATTTCGGTCAGCCCAATTAATACGACATGACCATTTGATATCTTTTCCTTCATTCGAGTGGTCCGACCACCTACTCGACGAGTGTTCGGGTTCTTCCTTCCGACTATTTCGAGTTCGGATAGGTCGGGTTAGATTTTTTGTAGAATGGATCCTCATGTCAAACTTTCATTATTTAGTAATTTCTATATATACCTGGTTTGCACACCTCAGACCGGTTATAACAATATCAAATGTAAATCAATATTTGAGTCAACCAGCCAAATTGCATCATAAAATGACTAGATGCACGATCAACCTGGATAACATAGATTGACAACTTTTTTACTATTAATTAATACTATTCGTCATGGCATAGTTTTGGTGTCTTGACTTTCTTTATAGTTCATCAAATGACTCCACCTTGTTTGGTATAAGGATTTGGTGAGTAAAGGAAAAAGACATATTTGAAAAACAACAACAACAACAACGTAGTTGTTTGATTGCTGGAAAAAATGCTAAGTGGCAAAGAAAAAAAGAACTTGTTCAAAGATATAATTCAAATGGAGAAACTCAATTCACTCACACAAATAAGGTCAAAAACAATTAGAGAGATATTTTCTTATCTCCTCCAACATATTCATGACTTTCCTCCTCCCAATTCTTGTTACTCAATGATAAGCGGTGAGATCTTAAGGTTATACAAATGAGGTCTTGAAATAGGGTTTGGAGCTCGTATCCGACCCGACCGGGGAATGGGTCTAACCCGTAAAGTGGACCATTGATCTTCCCGACAAAGATAGTACAACTCCACCCTCCAGATGATGACACTTGGCACAACCACATTAGCCAGGAATATCTATAAATACCATGCTATAGT
Organism: Rehmannia glutinosa; assembly: GCA_016081115.2. Classification (NCBI taxonomy): domain Eukaryota; kingdom Viridiplantae; phylum Streptophyta; class Magnoliopsida; order Lamiales; family Orobanchaceae; genus Rehmannia; species Rehmannia glutinosa. The sequence continues at coordinate 59,184 of JABTTQ020000848.1, read as the reverse complement.
AACTTGATGGTAACTATTCACTCTGCCTCTCTTACCTCTTATTTTCATATTTACTGTCTCTATACCCCCGTACCTCACGAACTCGATCTGACTTAGGCATCGGAGGGTCTTAGCCGGGACCACCCCCGGCTTAGCCTGACGTGTGTTTATCTATTTCAGGTCACCTAAGAGCTCGAACCCGATTACCCGAAAGTCCGTGACCCGAAGGTAATTACCTGATCCAAATCGGTTAGGCGCCCGTCTGTGGGAAACTTTTTCCCTTTACCAAGAAAAGAGGTACGGAAGTAAGGAGACCCCGCTTAAACACGTTCGAAGCGGGTACTAGAGACCCCCAAGTAGAGTGAATTAGTGATGCAACCTCGAGTTCCCCTCATCTCAATCATGGCCCATCTCCCGGAAGAGAAGAAAGAGATCCCGACCAGGTGATCTCTATGAGGAAGGAAAACTTCGAGAAGTTGGTCATTGAAATGAGTAAGCAGCTCGTGGGAGAGACATACAAGGGAAAGGGGTTGCTCGACCCAGACTCTGTAGCAGGTCTAAGCGTCAAAGTAGGCGAGGTCTTCAAAGACCCGAAAGAATTTGAGCTCGAGGTCCCCAAGACCCTAGACTTGAAAAAGATCCCAAGAGATCCCCACCTCGCAAGTGAGACCCGAAGATCTCAATAACTTGCGCCAAAAAGAGTAAAGAAGGGATCCCAAGAGATCCCCACCTCGCAAGTGAGACCAAGATCTCAATAACTTACGCCAAAAAGAAAAAAAGGGATCCCAAGTGATCCCCACCTCGCAAGTGAGACCAAGATCTCAATAACTTGCGCCAAAAAGAGCAAAGGAGGGATCCCAAAAGATCCCCCACCTCGCAAGTGAGACCCGAAGATCTCAATAACTTGCGCCAAAAGAGTAAAAGAGGATCCCAAGAGATCCCCCACCTCGCAAGTGAGACCCGAAGATCTCAATAACTTGCGCCAAAAAGAGTAAAAGAGGGATCCCAAGAGATCCCCACCTCGCAAGTGAGACCTCGAGATCTCAATAACTTGCCCAAAAGAAGAGTAAAGAAGGGATCCCAAGAGATCCCCACCTAAGTGAGACCCGAAGATCTCAATAACTTGCGCCAAAAAGAAAAAAGAGGATCCTGTGATCCCCCACCAAAGTGAGACCCGAAGATCTCAATAACTTGCGCCAAAAGAGTAAAGGAGGGATCCCAAGAGATCCCCACCTCGCAAGTGAGACCCGAAGATCTCAATAACTTGCGCCAAAAAGAGTAAAAGAGGGATCCCAAGAGATCCCCACCTCGCAAAGTGAGACCCGAAGATCTCAATAACTTGCGCCAAAAAGAGTAAAAGAGGGATCCCAAGAGATCCCCACCTCGCAAAGTGAGACCTCGAGATCTCAATAACTTGCCCAAAAGAAGAGTAAAGGAGGGATCCCAAGAGATCCCCACCTCGCAAGTGAGACCCGAAGATCTCAATAACTTGCGCTAAAAAGAGTAAAAAGAGGGATCTCAAGAGATCCCCACCTCGCAAGTGAGACCTCGAGATCTCAATAACTTGCCCAAAAGAAGAGAAAAAGGAGGGATCCCAAGTGATCCCCCCCTCGCAAGTGAGACTCAAGATCTCGCACTTTGCGTAAAAAGGAGCAAAAAAAAGAGGGATCCCAAGTGATCCCCACCTGCAAAGTGAGACCCGAAGATCTCAATAACTTGCGCCAAAGCGAGGAGGGATCCCAAAAGATCCCCACCTCGCAAGTGAGACCTCGAGATCTCAATAACTTGCCCAAAAGAAGAGAGAAAAGGAGGATCCCAAATGATCCCCACCTTGCAAGTGAGACTCAAGATCTCAATAACTTGTGCAAAAAGAGCAAAAAGGATGGATCCCAAGATATCCCCCACCTCGCAAGTGAGACCTCGAGATCTCAATACCTTGCGCAAAAAGATAAGAGGATCCCAAGTGATCCCAGCTCGCAAGTGAGACCTCGAGATCTCAATAACTTGCGCCAAAAAGCGTAAAGGAGGGATCCCAAGAGATCCCCACCTCGCAAGTGAGACCTCGAGATCTCAATAACTTGCCCAAAAGAAGAGAAAAACGAGGGATCCCAAGTGATCCCCCACCTCGCAAAGTGAGACTCGAAGATCTCAAGACTTGCGTAAAAAGGAGCAAAAAGGAGGGATCCCAAGAGATCCCCTACCTCGCAAAGAGAGACCTCGAGATATCAATACCTTGTGCAAAAAGAGAAAAAGAGGGATCCCAAGTCCCCCACCTCGCAAGTGAGACCCAAAGATCTCAATAACTTGCGCTAAAAAGAGTAAATGATGGATCCCAAGAGATCCCCCACCTCGCAAGTGAGACCTCGAGATCTCAATAACGTGCAAAACAAAAAGAGAAAAAAAAAGGAGGGATCCCAAGTGATCCCCCACCTCGCAAGTGAGACTCGAAGATCTCAATACTGCTCCAAGACTTGAGAAAGACCTTAAGGGTCTCGAAAACCCCAAAAAGAACTCAAGCTTGAGGGTCCTCAAGACCCCGAGACTTGAAGAAGATCTCAAAGGTCTGGAAGACCTCAAAAAGAACTCGAGCTCGAGGGTCCTCAAGACCCCAAGACTTGAAGAAGATCTCCAGGGTCTCGAAGACCCCAAGTGCACTCGAGCTCGTAGGTCCCTAAGACCCCGAGGCTTGAAGAAACTCTCCAAGGTCTCAAAGACCCCAAAAAAGAACTCGAGCTTGAGGGTCCTCAAGACCCTGAGACTTGAAGAAGACCTCAAAGGTCTGGAAGACCTCAAAAAGAACTCAAGCTTGAGGGTCCTCAAGACCCCGAGACATGAAGGAGATCTCAAAGGTCTGGAAGACCTCAAAAAGAACTCGAGCTCGAGGTCCTCAAGACCTCGTGACTTGAAGAAGACCTCAAAAAGAACTCAAGCTTGAGGGTCTTCAAGACCCCGAGACTTGAAGAAGATCTCAAAGGTCTGGAAAACCTCAAAAAGAACTCGAGCTCGAGGGTCCTCAAGACCCCGAGACTTGAAGAAGATCTCCAGGGTCTCGAAGACCCCAAGTGCACTCGAGCTCGTAGGTCCCTAAGACCCCGAGGCTTGAAGAAACTCTCCAAGGTCTCAAAGACCCCAAAAAAAAAAACTCGAGCTTGAGGGTCCTCAAGACCCCGAGACTTGAAGAAGACCTCAAAGGTCTGGAAGACCTCAAAAAGAACTCAAGCTTGAGGGTCCTCAAGACCCCGAGACATGAAGGAGATCTCAAAGGTCTGGAAGACCTCAAAAAGAACTCGAGCTCGAGGGTCCTCAAGACCCCGTGACTTGAAGAAGACCTCAAAAAGAACTCAAGCTTGAGGGTCCTCAAGACCCCGAGACTTGAAAAAGATCTCAAAGGTTTGGAAAACCTCAAAAAGAACTCGAGCTCGAGGGTCCTCAAGACCCCGAGACTTGAAGAAGATCTCCAGGTCTCGAAGACCCCAAGTGCACTCAAGCTCGTAGGTTCCTAAGACCCCGAGTCTTGAAGAAACTCTCCAAGGTCTCAAAGACCCCAAAAAGAACTCGAGCTTGAGGGTCCTCAAGACCCCGAGACTTGAAGAATACCTCAAAGGTCTGGAAGACCTCAAAAAGAACTCAAGCTTGAGGGTCCTCAAGACCCCGAGACATGAAGGAGATCTCAAAGGTCTGGAAGACCTCAAAAAGAACTCGAGCTCGAGGGTCCTCAAGACCCCGTGACTTGAAGAAGACCTCAAAAAGAACTCAAGCTTGAGGGTCCTCAAGACCCCGAGACTTGAAGAAGATCTCAAAGGTCTGGAAGACCTCAAAAAGAACTCGAGCTCGAGGGTCCTCAAGACCCCGAGACTTGAAGAAGATCTCAAGGGTCTCAAGACCCAAAAAAAAAAAAAAAAAAAATTCAAGATCGAGGATCCTCAAGACCATGACAATTATAAAAAACCCCAGGGTCTCGAAAACCCTAAATGAACCCAAACTCGAGGGTCCTCAAGACCCCGAGACTTGAAGAAAATCTCCAGGGTCTCAAACACCCCAAGTGAACTTGAGCTCGAGGGTCCCCAAGACCCCGAGACTTAAAAAAAATCTCCAAGGTCTAGAAGGCCTCAAAAAGATTCAAGTTCTAGGGTTTTTGAAACCCCGAGACCTGAAAAACACCAAGAGTTTTGAAGACCCCAAAGAACTCAAAAGCTCAAGATCTCAAAGATTACGAAAACCTTGTTGTAACGAAAAAGGGTCCAAGAGACCCAATAACCCACAAGTGAGATCTCAAAGATCTCGAAAACATATAAGTGACTTCATAACTCACAAATGAGATCCTCAAGATCTCAAAAACCCGCGTGCAAAGAAAAAAAGAGTTCAAGTGAACCCATAAGACACAATTGAGATATTAAAGATCACAAAAGAATCTCAAGCCCAAGGGTCTTCAAGACCTCAAAGACTTGAAGAAAATCTCAAGGTCTTGAAGACCCAAGGAACACAAGCCTAAGGGTCTTTAAGACCCAAAGACGAGGAAAATCTCAAAGGCTTTAAAACACAAGATCTTCATAACCAAAGGTTTTCTCGATCCAAGGTAAAAATCACGAGGTCTTAAAATCTCGAGACCATAAAACATTCATGCCTAAGAAAAATGTACAAGGTCTTGAGACCCAAGACCCTAAGGATTTGATCCACACACAAAAAAATAGGTAGTGGGCGCACAAGGTCTTGAGACCCCAAGACCTCGAGGAGTTGAGGAGAATAGGAGAGTGCAAGGTCTTGAGATCTCGAGGCATTTCGTCCCAATAAAAAGTCATGTGATCTTTGAGAGCCCGGGACCCCGAGGCGTTCAAGCCCAATGAAAATGGTGGCACTAAGTCTTGAGATTCCAAGACCTAAGGTAACAAAACCAAGCAAAAGTAGCTCAAGGTCTTAAGACCTTGAAGCTTTCATGCAAAGGAAAAGGGTAATCACGAAGTCTTAAGAGCTCCGAGACCCCGAGGCGTTCTAGCCCAAGAAAAAGGGCACAAGGTCCGAGACCCTAAGACTCCAAAGAGTTGAGGCCCACGGAAAATGGCACTAGGTCTTTAGACCATAAGACCTAAATGGATACAAGATTTCGATTTGGGGAGTCCCACCTCGAGACCAAATGATCTAAGGGTCCAAGAATAGTTGAATCATACATTTAGTCTTCAATAAATAAGGTCAAAATGACCCAAAATCCATATGAAAAAATAAAGTGATGTAATGGCCAAAAATCCATCCGAAAAAAAAGGCCAAATAAAAGCTTCAAAATGGTCTATAGATCCCGAGACCTCAATCAAAAGATTTCGAAAAGGTCTCTAGATCTCGAGACCCTCCGATCCCAAGTGATCCCACAGCTCACAAGTGAGACCTCGAGATCTCAATAACTTGTGCAAAAATATAGGGATCTCAAGTGATCCCGCAACTCACAAGTGAGACCCCGAGATCTCAATAACTTGTGCAAAAATATAGGGATCTCAAGTGATCCCGCAACTCACAAGTGAGACCCCGAGATCTCAATAACTTGTGCAAAAATAGAGGGATCTCAAGTGATCCCGCAGCTCACAAGTGAGACCTCGAGATCTCAATAACTTGTGCAAAAATAAAAGAGGGTCTCAAGTGACCCCGCAGCTTACAAGTGAGACCTCGAGATCTCAATAACTTGTGCAAATAAAAGAGGGATCTCAAGTGATCCCGCAGCTCACAAGTGAGACCTCGAGATCTCAATAACTTGTGCAAATAAAAGAGGGATCTCAAGTGATCCCGACTCACAAGTGAGACCCCGAGATCTCAATAACTTGTGCAAAAATAGAGGGATCTCAAGTGATCCCGCAGCTCACAAGTGAGACCTCGAGATCTCAATAACTTGTGCAAAAAAAAAAGAGGGATCTCAAGTGATCCCGCAGCTCACAAGTGAGACCTCGAGATCTCAATAACTTGTGCAAAAATAATAGAGGATCTCAAGTGATCCCACAGCTCACAAGTGAGACCTCGAGATCTCAATAACTTGTGCAAAAATAAAAGAGGGTCTCAAGTGACCCCGCAGCTTACAAGTGAGACCTCGAGATCTCAATAACTTGTGCAAATAAAAGAGGGATCTCAAGTGATCCCGCAGCTCACAAGTGAGACCTCGAGATCTCAATAACTTGTGCAAATAAAAGAGGGATCTCAAGTGATCCCGCAGCTCACAAGTGAGACCTCGAGATCTCAATAACTTGTGCAAATAAAAGAGGATCTCAAGTGATCCAGCTCACAAGTGAGACCTCGAGATCTCAATAACTTGTGCAAATAAAGAGGGATCTCAAGTGATCCGGGCTCACAAGTGAGACCTCGAGATCTCAATAACTTGTGCAAATAAAAGAGGGATCTCAAGTGATCCCGCACTCACAAGTGAGACCTCGAGATCTCAATAACTTGTGCAAAAATAGAGGATCTCAAGTGATCCCGCGCTCACAAGTGAGACCTCGAGATCTCAATAACTTGTGCAAATAAAAGAGGGATCTCAAGTGGTCCCGACTCACAAGTGAGACCTCGAGATCTCAATAACTTGTGTGAAAATAAAAGAGGGATCCCAAGTGATCCCGACACAAATGAGACCTCGAGATCTCAATAACACGTGCGAGTAAAAAAAAAGGGATCCCAAGTGATCCCCAACTCACTAGTGAGATCCGATCTCAACAACTCGCATTTAAAATAAAAAGAGGATCCCAAATGATCCACTACTCATAAGTGAGATCTCAAGATCTCAATAACTTGTTCAAAAATAAGAGAGGGATCACTTGTCCATTTCATAAGTGAGATCTCAAGATCTCATTAACTTGTGCGAAAATAATTAAAAGAGGAATCTCAAGTGATCCCCAAACTCACAAATGAGATCTCAAGTGACCTCGCTTCTCAAAAAGAGATCTCTAAACTTTCGTAGAAATAACAAGTAATCCTAGTGACCCTCGCTCGCAGATAGACCTCAAGAGCTCGTGACCCTGAGAAGGAGCTCAAATAAAAAAATGATGAATAAATGAAAAATGAGAATATACACAGTCCGAAAAGGTGCAATATGGGGTTTAAAATCGAGGATTTGGGCTATCGCATGACCTCGACCTCGAACTCAAAAAAACTTGGGCCCGACGGTAAAGGACCAAGGTTTACGAGCTTGTCACCTACCTCGAGCCCATCCAAATGATCCCGAGCTCTCCACAACCTCGTGAACCGGGGAATAATGATAAGCGTGAGATCTTAAGGTTATACAAAGTGAGGTCTTGAAATAGGGTTTGAGCTCCGTGTCCGACCCGGATCGGGGAATGGGTCTAACCCGTAAAGGTGGACCATTGATCTTCCCGACAAAGATAGTACAACTCCACCCTCCGGATGATGACACTTGGCACAACCACATTAGCCAGAATATCTATAAATACCATGCTTTATAGTAACTTGATGGTAACTATTCACTCTACCTCTCTTACCTCTTATTTTCATATTTACTTGTCTCTATACCCCGCCTCACGAACTCGATCCGACTTAGGCATCGGAGGGTCTTAGCCGACCACCCCTGCTAGCCCGACGTGTGTTTATCTATTTCAGTCACCTAAGAGCTCGAACCCGATTACCAAAGTCCGTGACCAAGGTAATTACCTCGATCCAAATCACTCAACAACTAAACAAACTTGAGATTTTCGATTATATAATAATAATAATATTTTTTTGAGAAATAATAATAATAATAATTAATAGCTATTATTGTTTTTCCATCAAAACTTTTCAACCAAACAGCGTTGAGTTCCTATCAGCTCATTTCTTGTCCGTGAGTGATAAGAAATCTACTAAAGATATATTTTTCTTTTTTGTTTTTAGATATACAAGCGAAGATAAGTCGAAATAAAAGAAAGTGCACTGGCCATGCAAATTGGTAGTTTAAAAAAACAGTGTTTTTATTATATTTTCCCCTTTTTGTTAGATTAAAATAGTTCGTTCATTTAATGGTGAATCCTTCACGGTTTTGAGAGAAAATTCACAGTATAAAAAAGATCAATTCCCACGATCAAATGGACATGTACCAATAGAATTTTCTTCTTAATTCGCTGATAAGAGTTCATGGAAACTTTGATCTGAGTAGAAAATTGCGCTGTAAATCTTTGACTTATAAAAGCCACTGATTCTTAATCAAAATTCTTATCATCTGAACAAAATAGGATTCTTAAAAAGCCAAAAAGAAAGAGAAATACAACATACCTCGCAAAATAATTGTTGGGAAACAAAATTGACTTTTCCCAAATATTATTATTTTAATCTTTTATACAGTATTTAATTCTGAAATTAGTTAATTAATTACCCAATATTATTAAGTATTATTGGATAGCATATATAATTATCTGGCTCACGGCCCCACTTTATCTTACAAGGCCCGGGCGGCCCATCAACTAAATATAAAAAAAATTCCTCATTATTTGTAAGTATTTTTAGTTAATTGTTCTCAATTGATGTTTCATTTGCTCTAGTTTTTCTTTTCAACCGATACTAACTCGACCATCGGAGGGTCTCCTTGGGACAATCCCCAGGCCCGTCTAATTGTCGCAAACAAATTCTCATTTTAAGAACTACAACTCCAGAGAAGAAGTTGAATTTTTTATCCAAAACCTGAACTTGCGGATTTTAGCATCATCAATAATGGTTTGAGCGGTTTCTCAAAAAAAAAAAAAAATGGTTTGAGCGGAAAATTGAAACGTAAATATTTGACCTACGAAAGATTACTACTATTGACAATTGAATTTTCTAAGTTCCCACATTCATCTAAATATCTAATCCTTCAAACTTACAGTAGCATGAAACCTCCATGATGCCGTGGGAGTCCTCATCGACCATCGTGCCAGTCGTTCTATTGAAACTCTCAATCAAATATAAAATTGAAATGTACTCAACCCATACGGCCATACAGAATATTGAGTCCCAACTCCCAACTAACAGGTAAAAATATGGCTCAAACTATAATAGAACCTATGTAGTATGATTATACCTAATAGAGCTGGCAATTATGTCGGGACGGCCCGGCCCGATACAAAATCATGATAGGCTGGGCTGATCCGAAATTCGTCCGGACCAATATTTTCATGGTTGAATCTGACTAGTGTAGTGTATTTCGCTTCGGGCCGATCGAGGTCATTGGGCCGATTTGGCTGGACCAAATAGATGCGATCCTTTTCGAGTCTCCATATTTAATCCCCAGTCTGGCCTTATTGTCGGGTCAGGCCCAAATTGTCAACTCTAATACCTACAGGACTCGTTAATTTTGTTGGCAGGATGGGATACAATTTTAGTATTGTATATGATTGCATTGTTAATTGATTATATAACTTGGAGTAGTATTGTGACTGTTTTTTGGGATTGAGGTATTTATTTTTAAAAATGATATACAATTTTTTGTTTGACGTTATTGATTATGAAATATACTATTACAAATGACAAAATTATCTAACATTTTAAAAGAATTAGGCAAATAAATTCCCCACCAATAAAGGACAAAGAGGCAAGATTACCTAGTTTTTGAATGGCAAAATAAACATTTACTACATTAGGAAAACTTGATATTACATAATAATACCCCTTGGGAAGATTCCTCGGATGTAGTCTGCATGGTCAAAGGGCATGTTATTGGGCGAGTTGACTCGGAGTTCGAATCATATCTCCCTCCCTTCTGACATTCTATTTTCTTTTCCACCCTAAAAAAATTAACAATACCACTTCGATTTGGACTCAAATGGATACTTAATTAATTCTAAGCCCATGCCCCAATCATTTGCACTAAAAAAATGCCAAACAATGGATTTGGACTGAGATAATGGATTTTTCTGAGTGATCAAGCTTGCTAAGTATCTAAATTGGAGAATACACTATTATAGTAAACCGACATCTTGACGAATTATATGTCCATTGCCCTTTATTAACATCACCCCATTCTTCTTTAGGTCTTCGGCTGAAATTGGGAATGGTAACTTAAAAAAAAAAAAGGTCTATCAAGGCCCAGTGTCATATAATTTAATTTGGGACAATGACAGAAATACCCACCTATTTTAGACCGGTTCCTGCAAAATACTAGAATTATAATAAAATTACCTAACAATACAATGCCGCATTCTAATTACCAACAAACACTACAAGAAATTAATTTTTTGCCGACGGAAAATACCGACGGAATAAATCGGTTGCCATTTACCAAGAGACTACCGACAGATTATCGACAAATATGCATTTACAAAATTACCGACGGAATACTGACAGATTGCCGACGGAATATAGCGACAGATAATAGTCTCTCGCTAATCTGTAGGTAATTTCCCGGAAAAGTTTACCGCCAATTTTCCTGACGGAATAGAGATGGATTACCGACCAATCATGTACCGATAGAAATGTCTATCATTATTTACCGACGGATTAGCGACAAAATTTCTTATAAATGTTTACCAATGGATTGTTCCGTCGTTATTAGCGACGGACCATTTCTGTTGGTATTTACCAACGGATTAACGAGAGATTGGCGACGGATTTTGATAAAAAAATAATAATAAATAATAAAAAATAATAGTAAGACCAAACTAAAAGGTATATTTCACATCTAGGTTCTAATGAATCGAGTATAATCAAACACAATATTGTTCAAGTTTATTTGGATTAATTATATATGTGGCCAAAATGAAAAATTAATTATAATTTAGGGTCCAACATATTGAATATTTTAAATAATATGTGAGCTATTAAATTAAACAATGAGACTAATTAAAGTCTAAACCCTAAACCCTAATTAAAGCCTCGTATAAAATGGTGAATAAGAATCTTATTTCTATGTTCTTGTTTCCTTAATTTCAATTAGATCTAGGATGAACGATCCTCTATATATAAGATTCTTATTTCTATATTCTTGTTCTTATTATGTACGAACTTTAATAAGTACATTTATCACAAGATGACATATTTTTGTTGGAGCTTTGTGAGAGAACCATGAATTCACAACTTGAAATGTGTAGGAATGTTATAGGGTGTAAACTCATCTCGACTTTTTGCAAATTGTCGTGTATAGTCGCAATTCTTTATAGACATTGTACGAATCTCTATTATATAAAGTATTCTAAAAATACGTCTTACATCAATAATAGACATTGCTTTTTAGAACTGCCGAAAAAATTAGGGGTGATTATGTATATATTAAATTTTTATTTATATTTAGTTAAATAACTTACTGCATTTAAATTATTTTGAAAATTAAAATGTTAAATTAAAAACATAAATGCTTTTGCAAAAATAACCTAAACCAATACTACGAGCCACCATATATATATTCGGTTCGGGTAAGTCTCATATGATACCGTCTCACGGATTTTAATTTATTAGACGGATCTAACCCATTTTACAAATCAAAAAAAGTTAGATCCACATTCAAATTAATTAGCTAATATGGGTCATTTTAGGATCTGTCTCTCGAAATTAACCCGTGAACTGTCTCATATAGGTTTTTGCCATTCGGTTAACCGACAGGATCGAACCAATACCAAATTTTCGACTTGGAAATTATAACCAAATTTATAATAAAAAATCCCACATTATATATATATGCCCATTCTAGAATTTTACCCAATGATATTGAACTTTCAAACCATTTAATCTCATTTGTTATTATTGCCAATCAAAAAATATTCTATTTCAAAATTATATCTCCAAAATCTGCACTTTATATTAGCATATCAATATTGAATGACAAAAGTAAGAAAATAAATTTAAAAACCAAAAGAAAAAAAAATTAACCCACGAAAGCTAGTACCTCTCACTTGGAATTTCATCATCCAATTTTTCCTCCTTGCAATTGTAATTTTTTCCAATCTTTTCAACACCAATTCAGAAATAAACCCACGAAAGTACCCCAATATTTCAACGGTTTTATTCAAGCTCTCAACCCTAAACAAATTTCAGCAAACCCACGAAAGTACCAAAGGCGCCTCACTCTCACGTCTCCTTCGCCTGCGTCTGCGGCAACCGGCGACAGGCCTTCCGTGCATCTCCTCGAAATCTTGGCGGCTGTCTTCTCTTTGTTTTCTCCACAAATTAAAGGTTCCAAAACTAATATCTCTAAAATTATTTGATTAGTAAACCCTAGATTTCTTCTGTTTTTGCTTGTGGTTTTGTACTTGTTTGTGATGGTAGGGTGATAATGTTTTTTCTTGTGGTTTTTCACTGATGGTAGGGTGAGGTGGGCTTGTTAATGATGTTGACAGAAGATAGAAAACATAGATGATGTGGTTTTTTTGGAATATGAAACTCTGAATTTTTTGGTTTTGGTTGTGAAATTTTCCATGTAAAGAAGGAAAAAAACCTAGGGACAGGGGAAGTACAGATAAATTTTTTATTTTGTTGGTTTTTCAGTTTTGGGTGTCTTTTGTTTGGTGACCAGCAATTTGAGAGGTGTCTTATTCTATATCGCATATCTTTGTATGTCTAAGACTTGGAATGTTTGGTGGTCGATTGTGTTAATTCTCATTGACTTTGAATTAGTCCATCAAAGCTTAATTAAACCTGTCTTTTTAGTTGTATCTCGATTAATGTAAAACAAGATATTATTTGTTGCATTTAGGGGCTATTTCAATATTGATCCATTGAAATGTATCAATTATAAGGAATTTGTAAAAATTCCCGCCTAGCCACGACTAATCCTCGCCTAGGCGTTAGGCTCTCCGTATCCGTCTACTTTTTTTGCAAAGATCATTAATTGTTTATTATTCATAGTTCTTGATCAGAAACAAGTATGGAAAATATTGGAATTGATTAATGACGTGAGTTTACAATGAATCCTTTGAGGTTGATGATTGGATGAGGAGATTTCTTGATATAGTCATGAATCCTTATTTTTTTCCTAAGAGAGAGCAAAAGAAACAGGTTCATTTCTTAGTTTAGTTATCTTTGGGTCTTTTTCTTCTTAGGTTTTGCAAATTAAAGCTTGCTAGGAAAATTGTGAGTTTCTTGAAACCGGAAAAATGGGACATCTCGAGAGAAAGAATAGTACCAAATGCAGGTCTATTTATAAACTTTCAAACGAATTGTGCAAATGACATTAGAAATTGAATGTATAAATAGGCACTTCATCAAGTTTCACGACTAAGGGATGCAATTTGACAAAAACATATCTCATTATTTAGGCAAAAAGCAATTTTCAAGTTTTGGGTATCTATTTGTTTGGTGAAATTGTGCTTAATTAGTAGAGATTGTGCGGAGCGATTTGCTTTAATAATGAATTCATCTTAATGTATTTATCTAGCCTCAATATTCAACACAAATGTTTTGGTAAATCATTAGTAATAGTCATAAAATGCAAGTAATAAATACTGAAATAGCATTTTAGTAATAAATACTAAAATGCAAGTCATAAAATGCAAGTAATAAATTATGCATACTGAAATAGCTTTGAACTTGTTGATAATCCATATTCTTATTACAAATATTAATTTAATTTATCAGGACATTGAAAAATGAGTGTAAAACGTGGGTGGATGCATAAAAGGTTTGAAAGTAGAGGGTCATATCTAGTGAGTTCTTAGAAGGACTAGAAAAATTTATTGACTTTGCTTGTAGTCAAGTAGAGTGGATGGATGTGGATAAAATCAGATGTCCATGTAATCATCGTAAGTGCCAGAACCAGTATCTCCACCATGATGAAGTTAAATACCACCTTGCCAAATATGGATTTGTGCCAGAATATTATGTTTGGGATAAACATGGAGAAACACATGTAGAAGCGAGCAACACCCAAAATGTTCATTATAGTGAAGATGTGGAATCAATGATGGATTACCATACAATGGTGATGGATGCAGTGGGTCCCGAGTTTGATCCGAGTGAATTAGAGGAATCTGCAAATCCAGATTCACAGAAATTTTATGACATGCTCAATCTTTGAGATAAGGAGTTATGGGTTGGTTGTACTAAACACTCACAATTATTATTTGTTGCGGAGGCGATGCACATGAAGGTTGGACATCACATGTCCGAAAGAAATTATGATGACATGGTGCAACTTATCGGTGAGATTCTTCCCGATAATAATACGATTGCACGATAACTTCTATAAAACCAAGAAGATGATGCGAGGCATGGGCCTACCAGTGGAAAAATTGATTGTTGCAATAATGGATGTATGTTATACTGGGGCGAAGACAACATTGCTATGACTTGCAAGTTTTGTGGGCATGCTCGATTTAGGAGGAGAGTCGAGAGAGTGGTACACACATAAAAATAATATTGCCTACAAAAAGATGTACTATTTTCCCTTGACGGGTAGATTGAAAAGATTGTACGCATCTAAAGCAACTGCTAAGGAAATGAGGTGGCATGCAGAACATATGGTCGAAGAAGATGTTATGAGTCATTGCTCGGACTCCCTAGCTTGGAAGCATTTCAATAGCACTCATCCAGAATTTGCAGCGAGAGATTCGAAATGTGCGATTGTGTCTTTGCACAGATAGATTTCAACCATTTGCACAATATGGAGCACAATATTCTTGTTGGCGAGTGATAGTCACACCGTTGAATTTGCCACCGTGGTTATGTATGAAGGACCAACACATGTTCTTAATCTGCGTTAGTACCGGGCCAAAAAAACCAAAAGATAAGTTGGATGTATATTTGCGCCTCTTAAGGAGTTGAACCAATTGTGGGATGTGGGAGTCTAAACCTATGACATCTCGAAGAAAAAAAACTTTCAAATGAGAGTTGCTCTCATGTGGACGGTTAGTGATTTCCCTGCTTATTCCATGTTGTCTGGATGGAGTACCGCATGACGATTAGCTTGTCCGCATCTTGTATGGAGAGTTGAGATGCATTCACTCTTTCCCGAGTGGTAAACAATCTTGGTTTGACAACCACCGCGAGTTTCTGCCGTTAGACCACACATTCCAAAGGAATAAAACTTATTCCTTAAAAATAAAACAGTCACAAAAGTTGCACCTTATGTTCGATCGGGAGTTCAAATATTAACAGAGATACAAGATCTAGGGCTGATGAAAGCCATAGACATCGGTGTTGATGAGAACAACAAAGCAAAATGTAAGAATTGTGGTTGGAGGAAAAAAATATCTTTTGGGAGTTGCCTTATTGGAGCACAAACCTTATCCGACATAATTTAGATGTAATGCACATTGAGAAGAATGTCTTTGACAATATTTTTAATACGGTTATGGATGTACAAGGTAAAACAAAAGATACTTTGAAATCTCGTCATGAGTTGAATGAATACTGTCGTCGACCTGAGTTGGCACGAAATGAGGAAACTAGGAAATACCCTAAGGCTTGCTACAAATTGGATGAGAATGGCAAAGAAGAATTGTGTAAATGGGTGAAAGAACTTAGATTCCCGGACGGTTACATCTCTAACCTATCAAGATGCGTAAACATGAAGAAACGAAGGTTTTTTGGCATGAAGAGCCATGACTGCCATGTATTTATGCGAGAGATTGATACCTATTGCATTCAAGAACTTCTTCCCCCACATGTATGGAAATCACTTACGAGTTGAGCCTTTTCTTTAAGGAGCTCATCGCCACGGCCATACGGAAAGAAGATATGGATGATTACATCTTTGCGCATTCCTATTATATTATGTAAGATGGACAAGATATTTCCACCAAGCTTCTTTTGACTCGATGGAACATCTTCCAAAGACACTTGGCTTATGAAGCAAGCATTGTTGGTCCAGTACACTATCGTTGGATGTATCCCTTCGAAAGGTAACGTGAATTTGAAAGTTCACTTGAATTATTATGACTTTATAGTTGAATTTCATTGCAAATAAAAACATCGACTATTGTAGATACCTTCGCAAATGGCGAAAAGAATGTCACCAATAAAGCTAGAGTGGAGGGCTCAATATGCAATGCATATTTAGTTGATGAGGCATCATCATTTTGTGAGTATTACTTTGAAGAACATGTCAACACACGACATAGAAAAGCACCACGTAATGATGTTGGTTGTTCTCAATGGGAAGAATATGAAGGGTGTCTTTCTATATTCAAATTTCATGGCCGACCACTTGGACGGGCAAAAACAAGACATTTGACACAAGATGAATACAATGTTGCTCGTAGTTACATCCTACTAAACTGTGCCGAGACTGGACCATATAGTAGGTTAGTAGAATTATTTCTCTCTACTGTTTTTGGCCCTAATCTTGAGTTGTATAAATAAATATATTTCAAGACTTAACCTGATTTAGTCTCTCTTAATATCATATACATATGAAGTATATATGTTGCTTCATTGACAAGACATCGAAGGAACATATCACGAGAAGAGATCGAGTAGATAATCCGTTGCATGATGCACTACCATCACAATCTTATTCAACTATCATCAGGTGCACTATCATTTATTTCGTTAAATTTAGACATTCAATTGATGTCTTTTATGATATAAATTAAATAAAAAATGTATTAATATAGTTAATGTGTTATAGGTCATAGTCTGGTAGACCTAATAGAATTCCTTTGCCACCATCATCATCTGGGCCACGAGTAGATAATTTATTGCATGATGCACTACCATCACCATCTGATTCAACATCAGATCCACTACATGATCCACCATCAGATCCACTACATGATTCACCATATAATCCACCATCAGGGTACCCTCCATCCGTGACCTCATCAACAGATTCTAGTATTATGTCTCGGACACGGGTACATATAGCGAGTAAGGATAGGTAAGTAGTAAGGGTGCATATATTATGATCATAGTTGTTAAAGGCGAAAAGCGCACACAAGGAGAAATGCCTCTTGGAGCACGGGCGCAAGCAAGCGCGCGCCTTTTTGCACATGAGGCGCAAAAATAAAAATAAAAATAAAAATAAAAAATATATAAACCAAGAAAATATGCTGAAATTACTAAAGATAGAAAAAAGAAAAACAAATAAGCATCATATAAACAAATAAGTAACAAAAAACCCAAGTTTTATATTAAAATTTTCAAAGAAATTAAAAGAAATAACAGAAAAAAAAAGGTGAGAAAATATATGGGCACGACTCTCCGGCCGTGACGCACCTTCGGCGGCCATGGCGCACCTCCGGCGGCGTTGGGTGAGCTCGGCGATGGGTTCGAAGTTAAGAAAGGGGTTGTTCAAAGCATCCAAGTAATAACTTCAACTAAGATTAAAGCATCCAACAAGAGTTCATTAATCTACTTCCAAAACCCTAAATCTCAAGAGTTTAGCTACACATGATTTCTAAACAACTCATAAACAAATTGTTCAAAGCCATTACAACTAAATGAAAGATTGAAACTAAAAGAGAAACAAGAAAAACTTAGGAAAGTCGACAATCTCTCGATATATCTCCGTTTCTTAAGCTCCGATGCAACCCGATTGTCTCCTTGATGTCTTCTTCCAAGAATAGACCACTTGTCTTGTGTTGTAGATCCCAAAAATGTCTGATTCCCTTGTGTGCGCCCCCAAAAGCCTTTTTATACTCCCCATCATGTTTAGGGCTTAATGCAAGATTATGGGATTCAGCGCGCAGACGACGGGTCGTGCGCCCACGCACTGAGTTACCCGTGCGCCACCCTTGGAATACCCCAACTCCTCTCGTAGGGCGCACGGGTGGTGCGTCGGGAGCACGGCCTACCCGTGCGCCATGCTGCAGCTTCAATCAACCTTATACGAGGGGTGCACGGGTGGTGTCTTGAGGCACGCCCAACCCGTGTGCCTCTCTGTTTCTTCCGTGAACGCTCAACTTTCGCTCTTTTAGGCTTCACGTTTCGTATATCCACTCAATTCTCCGCGTTTCTACTTTGCTTTCCTCATATCTTATTCAATTAGCTTCAAATATCATGAAATTCCTACAAAATAAGCAAAGTGTAATATCTTTTCCACAAAGAGTGAATATGTAACGTTTAACGCAGTATATGCATGTTTACTTATCATTATAGCTCGAAATACGCATCAAAACACATGCAAAATTCACGCTTATCAAAATCCCCCAAACTTAAACGTTGACCGTCGATCAACAATATTTAGAACACGATAACGCATAACAGGAGATAAAGATAACAACGCACACCAAGAGTCTACAAGAAAATCCAAATTGCTCGTCATGAATGCTTTGAGTACAACTCAATCAAGCCTCAAATCGCTAATCAAAGAACACGCCTCAAATAAAACAAAGTGAAATGCTCAAATCCAACTCTCAAAATTAAGTGTATACTCTCATCTCACAAGGTTATAGGGACGTGTTTACGCTCAAATCAATTCGATGTCGCAAAATTACCATAGAACTTGCAATTTGTCTCATATCTCCGCCATGAGAGTGTATGCAATTTGTGAATCATAAAGGACTTTCTCATTTGGTTGTAATGAAGGCTCTTTGGTTTAGGTAGGAGATTTTTGGATAAAGTGATCAAACTCGAGTGTATAGACCGATGAGCATATCAATCATTTTCATTATAATCCCATATGCTACTCCAATCATCCCTCATTTTTATCAACTTCATTTATCTCCATTTCCGTCTTTTCTTTTGAGAATCACCTCCATTCACAATCCTTCGCCCCCCAAGTTTATCCACTTTTTCAATCTTTTTTTTCATTTGTGCATTTTCAACATCTTTCCTTCCTCTTTTTATTCCATTTAACCAAGTATGCCCAATTATTCTATTTTTCAATTCCCACCCATTCAACCTCGTTCATTTCCCTTTTACTCAACGTTATACATTCGAGTTTAAGGTGATGGAAATATAGTAAGATCAAGGGTTAAATTTTTGTGGTTATCAAAGAAATAGGCTATAGGCTCAACTTGGCTAACTAGGATTTTTCACATTTTTAGGTAGGCAAAAGGCTTGAAGGGCTAACAAATATGGCCTTTAATCACATTCACAATTCACATACACATGTGGCCTTGACAGAGATACCCAAGCAAGTTCTAGAATTTTAATCAACATGAATGATACACTCAAATCACAACAAGATCGCACAAGATATAAGCGAAAGGCTCAAAAGCTCACAGGCTTGTCAAAATGTAATTCAAAGCATCAAACCAAGTTTTCCATATCAACATGCTCAATGTCATCTATTCGAGGCTCAATCACCATTACCAACATCCAATCCCAACAATATGAATTCTCAATCAACACACAAACAACAAGTTGCACATGCTTGGTCAACACACTCTCTAACCACTACTAAAGCAATAGACGTGCTAAAGCTATAAACGTGCTCTAATGCAAATGCAATCTAGAGTGCTCTAATGCAACTATATGAAAACACAAAATGCATGATTTTTTTTTTTTTTTTTTGTATCCACACTTTTCATATATTAAAATACTATCTCTCCCCCCAAACTTGAATGAAATTATAGTGTCCTAAGGGGAAAAATAGAATTTTAATAACAAAAAGTGGGGATATACTCCGAATGCTAACGGCGGCGGTGGTGGGAAGTGGCCTTGAGAAATATGCCACATTTGTAGCTGTTGGAGCACTTGCCACGTCTCCTCGGAACGCTGCTCCGATCGCTCGCTGAACGCGAGAAAATCAGCCCTATGTTGCCTTAAATCCTCTCCTTGCCGCCTCAACTCTTCTTCTTGCCGCCTCAAGTTCTCCCCAAACGCATAAAACATGTCTTGAAAATTGGCGTCGCGATGGGGTCCTCCATCGTGAGACGGACCGGGCGATCTTCGCTTTGAGAATGTCGAGGATAATCGCCTCCGTGTGAGGACTCGGGTATATCATACCCAATTTGGGGATGATGAGGTTCCATCCCCATTTCGCGTCCATGTATCTCATCCTCCTCCTCCACCATATCTTCTTCATCCAAGAAACCTTCAACTCTGCGCCTCTTTCTTGACTCTATAGCCTCGGTAATTCGGTTATGTGCGTCGAGTTCATTAAGAAGTTGGTGGTGTCCATCAATGTATCAACGGTGGTGTATGGTGGGTTAGGCAACTAAAATGAAGCACCTTTCTTTTGTAGAAGCACCAATCTGTTGTCTTCATTCGCTATGAACTTCATATGGTGCAACGATGCCAAATTAACCCGAGTCTTTGCCGGGATAGGCTCCAAGCCTCGAAAATCGACATTGAAATGCCGGGCAATAGGGGTAATGAGGCCCCTATAGAAATCGTACCCCCTTCCCGCCTAGCTAATCTGTTCAATTTGCTAGGCAAAATTAACTGCGGTGTTGTAGGAGGTGTTTGTGACCATACACCGAGAGGAGATAGAGTTCTTTAGTCGTCATCCCTCCAATGTTTTCTCGGCGAAAAACAGAGGAGCGATCACGCGTTGTATATACCGGAAAACGGGATTCCGGATCCAGGAGGCTTTGGCGGTCCGCGCGGCATACAACATTGGCCCCGTTTGTGGTGTTTCCACAAGCATTCTCCAGAAGTCGTATTGATCATAATGGGGCATCGGGCGGGTACGAGCGTTTGTTGGGACCTCGAAAATGGTGTTCAATTGAGTCATAGAGAGTTGTCTACGAACATTCCCCAACTGAAATTTTATCATGTACGGTTCGAAGGTCCCGCCTTGTCTGAGTACTTCCACGGTACTCAAGAACTCCAATGTATACTTTTTAAATGTCGGCCACCTTCGGCTCATGAAGTTCGTCCATCCTACCTTGGCGAAAAGACGCCACACGTCCTCATGTATCCCCAAAGTTTGGGTACAATCATTGTCGGCGTAGCGAGATGGAGCTATTTGGCGACCGATCAAGCGATTCCATCGCTCAAGATCATCGGCATTTGTCAAGTTGACCCCATATGCCTCTGGACTGTTTTGGTCGACCTCCGGTGGTGCCACTTCGCGTTGTGCTGCCCCGCGTGCACGTCTCCTTCCACTGCGGGGTTTCTTCGCCGGCCATAAGGAATTTGTACCGAATACATTCTATTAGCATCCCAATATCATCAATGGCAACAACAAAGTAGGGAAGTAAAGCTAACATATTAAGTGATTTAAATTCACATGCCCAAGCCACTTTGATCGATCAACTACCCCAAACAAACAAAAATTATGGCCATTCTCGACAAATATTAGCTCAAATAAACATTGGCCATGCCTTATTCATCAACAATTCACCCTACATCTCCTCATTATACAAGCCCACAAGGTGTTTGATAATTTGCCTCAAAGAATAATTCACATCATTTATAGCAAAAATATCAAAATACACACCTACCATGCTCCTTAATACATAATTAACAACGAATTGACAAGGAGAAACGGTGTTCTTACCGAATTCTCTAAGTTAAACTCGAAGTGGAAGATTTGAACCCTAGGTCCTTTTGTTCACAATTCTTCAAGCAAATTCAAATTTGATGCAAAGTGAAGCTCAATTGTGATGGGGAGGTGTTATGCAGATGAATTCAAGTGAAAACTAGGAGAAATTTTCGAAAACTAGGGAGGATTCGAGAGGCGCGCGAGTTGAGGGGTTTGAAATGAAGAACAGTTTTTTTTTTTTTTTTAAAACCGTCCAATTTATCCTTCTTCAAAGGCGCACGGTCGTGCGTCGACGCACGTGTTACCCGTGCGCCACCCGGTGAATTTGCCCAACTCTCTTCGAAGGGCGCACGGGTCGTGCGCAAAACGCACGGCTACCCGTGCGCACTTGTCTGACAAAGCAATTCGATTCAGGTTTTTTTTTTTTTTTGAAACACGCAAAAATGAAACAAAAACACACAAATCACACTCATTAAAAGAATTACACAAATCAAATCACTCAAATCACATAAGCGTGAAACTAAACACACACAAAAATGAAAATCACACGAAAAAGCTGTTGGGTTGCCTCCCAACAAGCGCTATATTTAACGTCTTTAGCTTGACGCCTTTTGATTCGATTATGATCATTGCGAATCGAGGCTTGTCACCTCATCGTGCGAGTTTCCATGCCAATCCCGCTCACTTGGATGTACACCTCCCTTGATCATTACTAAATGAGGTTTTTCATGCTCGTCAACTATCCACATGTTCTTCTCTCCATCGTGCGAATGGTACGTGCACGTTCTTGGTTCAACTTCGGCTTTTTGTGCCTTTCCTTCTTCATTGTTAATCCCTCGCATATTATCTTTAGAATGCACACAATTATTCAAGCTATCGGCTTGAGTACGAGAATTAGCAATTGTTTTGTTTTACAACCATTAAGATCATCATGTCCTTTCACATTCCGGAAAACGGAAAATGAAATACACTCATCATCAACTTGTAATGTAAGCTCCCCTTTCTTAACATCTATTAGTGCTTCCGCGGTTGCCAAAAATGGACGCCCAAGTATAAGAGGGGTGTCACAATCCTCATTCATATCCAACACTAGAAAATCCATGGGAATATGAATCTATTGACTTTTATGAGCACATCTTCTAGTATCCCCATTGGATGCACGAGTGATCTATCCGCGAGTTGTAGGGTGACCGTGGATGGTCTCACTTCTCCGAGTCCAAGCTTCCTGAGAACGGACAGTGGCATCAAATTAATACTAGATCCTAGATCACAAAGTACATTATCAAAGAAAATATCGCCTATTGTACAAGGGATAGTGAAACTCCCCGGATCTTTCAGCTTTTGCGGTATTTTCCTTTGTATGAGTGCGCTACATTCTTCCGTCAAGTTTACAATCCCATTCTCCGCCCATTTGTTCTTGTTGGACATCGCTTCCCCTAAAAACTTCGCATAATTTGGCATCTGTTTCATTGCTTCTGCAAAAGGAACGTTAATGTGCAATTTTTTAAACATGCCCACAAATTTAGCAAATTGATTATTCAGATTAGTCTTGTGAAACAATCGGGAAA
The DNA here is from genome assembly GCA_016081115.2 of Rehmannia glutinosa. Taxonomy (NCBI): domain Eukaryota; kingdom Viridiplantae; phylum Streptophyta; class Magnoliopsida; order Lamiales; family Orobanchaceae; genus Rehmannia; species Rehmannia glutinosa. The sequence continues at coordinate 36,402 of JABTTQ020000848.1, read as the reverse complement.
GGAAGAGGAATATTGTATTTCAACAAATTAGAGTTAGGATACGATTCACGTTTCTTGGCTCTTTTTTGTTTATCCGTTTGTTGCCGTTCCTCCTTTAACTTTCATATTGCCTTGGGCTTCGTTTCTGTCATTTCCCTGAATTTGAATGGTAGGTTCGGCATCACACACGTCCTGGTCGTGCGTTGATATACGGGTCGTGCGTGACTCCGACGTCACACCAATATCAGCATTTTCAGACTCTTCATTCTCTTTTCCACCCCACACATGGATGGCATTGCAATGTTCCATCGGGTTGACCTCTGTGTTGCTTGAAATTGACCCTTTTGATGTTGACTCCCCACAATTGCAGCCAATTGACCGATTTGAGTTTCAGTTCTTTATTGAGCTTGCCACTTGTTGTTCTAACTTATCCATCCTAAGGTCTTGCTTATCGGCGGATCCTCGTCTCATTCATGAAAGCACTAGATTGATTTATGAAAGAGGTGAGTATATCTTCCAACGACGATTTGCCTCCTCCCATTACCGCCTCCACTCGAAGCATTGAATCCCGGTGGAGGTTGTAACACATTCTTTGTATTTGCATAGGAAAAATTTTCATGATTTCTCAACCCTGGATGGTAGTGCATTGGGTTTGAATTATTCCTAAATTGCTTTGAAATTCCGGTTATTCACATAACTTACCTCTTCCATCGGATATAGAAGAGCTTCACTACCCGTGCTCGTATCTGCTTCCTCCCCCTTCGTAAATACATTCAATTGAGTTGTCAAAGCCGCTACTTGTGCCGACAATGTTTTGATAGGTCGAATCTGAGATTTCGGCCGCTCGTTGTACATTGGATCTTTCGGATGGCCATTGGTAATCGTTCATGGCCATTTCCTCAAGAAGATTTAAGGCATCTTGTGGAAACCTTGCCAACAAAGCTCCTCCCGTTGCGGCATCAACAAAGGCCCTTGTTTGCCCCATTAGACCATTGTAAAAGAAACATAATCGCTGATCCTCCGGGAAAGCCGTGTTGTGGACATCTTCTTAACAAATCCCTAAATCTTTCCCAAGCCTCGTACAAAGGCTCGAGTCAAATTGTCGGAATTGAGTGATCTCACTTTTGAGCTGCAAAGTTTTGCTTGGTGGAAAGAATTTAAACAAAAACTTTTGGCTCAAATCATCCCAAGTGCTCACACTTCCTCACGTCAAAGTACCCAACCAATTTCTCGCCTTATCCCGTAAAGAAAATGGGAATAGGCGCAATCTTATGGCGTCATCCGAGACTCAGTTCATCTTGATCGTATTGCATATTTGGATAAAATGGGCAAGGTGAGAGTTAGGATCTTCTCGTTGCAAACCCCCAAATCGATTCTCGTTGCACCATATTGATTAGTGCGGTTTGAGCTCGAAGTTGTTGGCATTGATGGGAATATGGGCAATACCACCGTAATTACGATTCGTTTGTGGTCGAAAGTAATCACGAATGGCTTCTTTGTTGAACCCAGATCGGTAACTCGTTTCCACCATTGTTTGGCGGTATTGGTAACTCATTCAAATCCCCCATTATCGGATTGTGTTGTCTTTCACTTCGTCTAGTGGTAGCAGATCGATCCTCCTCGCGAAAGCCTCAACTTCCGGTATAAGCGGTATTAAGTCCCCCTGCTTAGAGCGCGTGTTCATACACTACCTGGACCAAACTAGAATAAACAAGTCAAATAATGTGGAATTCAAGTCACATAAAAAAAAAAAATAATAAAGAAAAATGTCTAAATTAAGAATAATTCTATCTATCGCAATATTAGCACCAATAATTGTATTAGTCCCCGGCAACGGCGCCAAAAACTTGTTCGCCTTATTTTTAGCTTCACCGCAAGTGTACGGTGTAGTTTATAGAATAGGGTAAGCAAGGTCGTATCCACGGAGACTAATAAATTAGTGCGCTAAGTATTGAACCAAAATAGTCTTATTTTTATTTAGACGATCGAAAGTTTGATGGTTGTTGTTTTGAGATTAAGACAATTTAAATCACTAAAACACGAAAATAAGATAACACAAATGAAAGAAGTATCAAGATGATGAAATGGATTTCGAGTTAAGGTTTCGATTAATAATCCTCTTGTTGTCCGATTAAATCAAAGCCAAGAGTTATTATCAATCTTCCTATAAGACGATCACAAAGCTATTTTATCCCCTCTCGAGATGTATATAAAACGTAGATTGAAATATCTATGCTAGCATCTCTACTCAACAATAGATACACAACTCCCAAAAGCATCAAAGATCAAATGTCCTCACAATATTCGCAAACCTCTCGATTCATGCAAATATTTGTGTCGAGTATTCAAGATCTAATATTGAAACTCATCTCTCGAATTATGAATCAATATATCAAACAAGTTAAATCATTGATCAAGTGATAAAACAAGAATAAGCTCAAAATACTCAAATAGGCTTTAAGATAATAACTTCAACTAAGATTAAAACATCCAACAAGAGTTCATTAATCTACTTCCAAAACCCGGAAATCTCAAGAGTTTAGCTACACATGATTTCTAAACAACTCATAAACAAATTGTTCAAAGCCATTACAACTAAATGAAAGATTGAAACTAAAAGAGAAACAAGAAAAACTTAGGAAAGTCGACAATCTCTCGATATATCTCCGTTCCTTAAGCTCCGATGCAACCCGATTGTCTCCTTGATGTCTTCTTCCAAGAATAGACCCTTGTCTTGTGTTGTAGATCCCAAAAATGTCGATTCCCTTGTGTGCGCCCCCAAAAGCCTTTTTATACTCCCCATCATGTTTAGGGCTTAATGCGGCAGTTATGGGATTCAGTAGACGACGGGTCGTGCGCCCACGCACGGGTTACCGTGCGCCACCCCGCTGGAATACCCCAACTCTCGTAGGGCGCACGGGTGGTGCGTCGAGCACGGCCTACCCGTGTGCCACTCCGGTGAGATATCCCGACTCTGTAGGCGCACGGGTGGTGCGTCGAGCACGGCCTACCCGTGCGCCATGCTCTGCCGAGCTTCAATCAACCTTATACGGGGGTGCACGGGTGGTGTCTTGAGGCACGCCCAACCCGTGTGCCTCCCTGTTTCTTCCGTGAACGCTCAACTTTCGCTCTTTTAGGCTTCACGTTTCGTATATCCACTCAATTCTCCGCGTTTCTACTTTGCTTTCCTCATATCTTATTCAATTAGCTTCAAATATCATGAAATTCCTACAAAATAAGCAAAGTGTAATATCTTTTCCACAAAGAGTGAATATGTAACGTTTAACGCGAGTATATGCATGTTTACTTATCATTATAGCTCGAAATACGCATCAAAACACATGCAAAATTCACGCTTATCGGTGAGCTCGGGCGATGGGTTGAGAGTTAAGAAAGGGGGTTGTTCGGCGTTCTGGGTTTTTGTCGTATTCTCTCTTTTTCGTTTTTTTATTTATTTGATTTTAAAACCTAAATTCAAAAATAAACAACTAAACTAAAAGAAGTGTCAAAATATTACTAGCAACTTTTGGTAAAAGGGTTTCAAAAATAAAAAACAAAATAAAAAGGGGTAAAGCACACCAGTGCGCTTTGCGAAAGGCTCCTCAAGGCGCGGCCGGCGCGCGCGCCTCCGCAGCCGCCCCGCCTTTTGGCTCCGGGAGGCGATGGAGGTCTCGCCCTGCGCGCCCGGCGCCTTAGGGCGCGCCTTTAACAACTATGATTATGATTCAATATAATTTTATTGAATAGTCAATCTTAATTGTGCAATATTCTTGTTTTTCGAGGTTGTTTCCGAGGACAAAGTTTCTAGGTGGATGACAAGCCTTTATAAACAAAGACTTTGTCCGAAAGCTACACTTGGTCCAGCAACGGTGAGTCAAGAGACGGGATTGGTATTGGAGGCTCTTTCAGGTTAGAAGTTTTAATATATAAATATTTATCATATTAACTACATGATTTGGATAAGTCAATTTGACTATCTTTGTTTGAATTAATTGCAGAAATGCTTCACATTTCCAGCGGACATAGAGGAGCAAATCTATCAGGTCTGGCATAGACATGCTGGAAAATGGTATGCTGATTATATGTGTGAGCTTCGGAATGCATCTGCAAAGCCTAGTGGTGTATCCGACTCGACTTGGGATGCATATTGCAAGAAATGGGATATACCTAAATTTCGAGATAAGCATGATAAAATGTCAGCCAACCGTAGGAGTGAAGTAGAAGGGGAAGGATCGGGGATGTCGGTCCATACTGGGGGGTCTAAGTCTGCTGATAGAAACGCTTTGGAGATGGTAATGTCATTTATTATACTGTTAAATAAATATTTCTTTTTGTGGTTATTATCACAATGTATATTTCTTATTTTTTTCAGGCTCAAAAATTGGGAAGAAATCCCAATAATTTTGAGGTTTACAAAGCCCTGCACTGGGATAATAAAAATGGAAAATGGGTCGATGCTCGGTCAAAGAGAGTTGTTGTAAGTTCATATTACGTTTTATCAATTAAGTAGTCGAGGGCCTAAATATCTCTCTTCATACTTCTCCACCAAAATATTCCCTTTAGATCTCGGTACATCTTTGTACCCCCAGGATGAGCCGTGTACGGTGTACAATGAGCTTCTTCAAGAATTTCCTTCCTAAGTTTCTCTTCCTTAGGAACACACAGTCTCCCTTCATAAGTTAAAACACCTTCGTCTGTTAAAAGAAACCCCTTAGCATCTCCCTTTTGGGCTCATTCTTTCATTTTATTCAGAAATTTATCCCGAGGTTGAGCTTCTTTAACTCTCTCCTTTAAAGTAGGTTGTACAACTAAAGATGTCAATATTGCTTCCGTACTCTTTGATGGTACAACTACCTCAATCCTCATTCTGGCAAAGTCCTTCACTAGTTCTTCTTGTTCAGTTATCAAACTCGATATTTCTCCTTTGGTTTTTCGACTTAGAGCATCAGCAACTACATTAGCTTTCCCATGATGATAATTGATGGTGCAGTCGTAATCTTTAACCAATTCTAGCCACCTCCTCTGCCTCATGTTCAACTCTTTCTGAGTAAACAGATATTTTAAGCTTTTGTGGTCAGTGAAAATTTCACATCTTCCTCCATACAAATAATGCCTCCAAATCTTTAAGGCATGAACCACAGCAGCTAGCTCCAAATCATGTGTAGGGTAGTTCAATTCATGTGGCTTTAGTTGCCTTGAGGCGTAGGCAACCACTTTGCCATGTTGCATCAGCACGCATCCTAATCCTTGTTTAGATGCGTCACTATAAATGACAAATTCCTTAGAAGGATCGGAATTGTCAAAATCGAGTGCGAGAGGTCAATCTCTGTTTCAATTCTTGGAAACTTTCCTTGCATTTCTCTGTCCAAATAATTTTTTTCCCTTTTTTTCTAGTCGGTTGGGTCATGGTCCAAATATTTTCGAAAATCCTTCGATAAATCTTCGATAATACCCTGCTAAACCCAGAAAACTGCGAACTTCACTCGCATTCTTAGGAGCCCTCCACTCATTGACTGCTTCGACTTTAGTTGGATCTACTTCAATTCCTTGTGCAGTAATCACATGCCCAAGAAATACAACTCGATTAATCCAAAATTCACACTTCTTAAACTTTGCATACAACTTTTCTCTGCGAAGTATCTCCAATACTATCCTCAAATGTTCTTTATGTTGTTCCTCATTCTTAGAATACACCAGTATGTCATCTATAAAGACTATGACAAATTGGTCCAAAAATGGATGGAACACTCGATTCATCAAGTCCATGAACACTGCTGGCGCGTTACTCAATCCAAAAGGCATTACAACGAATTCATAATGCCCATAACGAGTTCTGAAGGCCGTCTTCGGAATATCACTTTCCTTAATTCTCAATTGGTGATATCCGGATCTCAAGTCAATCTTAGAAAAAGTACTAGCACCCTTTAATTGATCAAATAAGTCCTCAATTCTTGGTAATGGGTACTTATTCTTTACGGTGATTCGATTAAGTTCCCTATAATCGATACACATCCTAAGTGACCCGTCTTTCCTTTTGACAAAAAGGACTGGTGCTCCCCACGGAGAAACACTCAGTCGAATGAACCCTATATCTAAGAGTTCTTGTATTTGCACCTTTAGTTCTTGCAACTCTTTTGGTGCCATCCGATAAGGTGCCTTAGATACTGGCGCCGCTCCAGGTATCAAATCAATTGAAAAATCAACTTGTCTATCTGGTGGAATTCCTGGCAATTCCTCTGGAAATACATCCAAAAATTCACAGACAATAGGTACATCTACGGTGGCGTCTCCGTCATCGAGTACCATCAAGTTTACCGGATAACCGTGGCACTTTTCTTTTCTCAAAGATCTTCAATGCTTTCATTGTCGTTATAACTTTAGGCATATACTTAGACTTAACACCATAGAATTTTATCTCATCATTATCAGGCAGTCTAAGTGTTATTTCTTTCTCCTGACACTTAATGTCAGCGTTGTACTTACTAAGCCAATCCATGCCTAAAATTAAATCAAAATCTTTCATCCCAATAACATATAAATATGCTTCCAAATGTTTTCCTCCTATATCCAAATTTACACCTCTATCCATGGAATCGGTAGTTATTGAATCCCCGAAAAGGTAAACTAACCTCAAGATATTCATCTACTTTAGCATTCTTATACCCGATTATGGCATGAAATTTAGCGAGATATAAACGAGTGGGATGCACAAGTGTCAAATAGTGCTAAAGCGGGTATTACGATACAATTAACATACATTTATCACACTGGTTCGGTTAAGTGCTTCCTCTTGGGTCAAAGCATACATCCGAAACTCTGCCTCCACCAATCGACCATTTCTGTTTCAACATCATTTAAAAGAGGACAATTAACGATCATATGTCACCGGCTTCTTACACTTAAAACACTTTCCTTGCCCCGGACATTCGCCATAATGGTTTTTCTTGCAATTAGGACATAGCGGCCTATTGTTTTGAGTATTTGGGGGACATTCCCATCGGTCCTTGCGCTTATTCGATTTCCATTCTTATTTTGTTTTGTCCCATGCCACTTCCGCTTTTAGGACACCATAATCGGTTTCGACCGTCGTCATCCTCAACCAAGCTTGCCTCTATTTCTTGTGCCCTTTTCACCATCTCAAAGATATTCCAAATCACCCTGAGCGGACGGGATCTTGGACAATTGCGATCGTAATCCCCTCCTAAACCTCAATGCCTTCTTTATATCGATCAACCAAATGCGGTGCAAACCGACTCGATTGGTTGAATTATCGTCAAATGCGTCTCATCATAGTCTTGTTTCTTTGTTTGAAGTTTAGAAATTCCGTCTCTTTCGATCACGATACGATCGCGGGAAAAACTTGCCCATGACCACCTCCTTGAACTCATTCCAAGTCAATGCATCTCGTTCTTCTTCTGCCTTCTAGTTCTCCATATCCTTCCCACCAATGATCGGATCCTCAATTAGGTGAAAGGTGGCACATGTGACTCTTTGCTCGTCGGTGCATCCAATGAGTCGGAAAACTCTTTCTAAAGATCGGAACCATTCCTCCATAGCAAAACTGGACCATCGCGTCAGTTGAATGTAGGTGGATGATAATGGCAAAACTTTCCCACGATCCTCGTGTTGTTATTATTGTTATTGTTTTGCACTTTGCCTCAAAAATTCGGCAAGTACATATCGCCGAAGCGGAGAGCATTGGCGATTTTCATTGTTGGCTTGATTATCATTTTCATTTGTACGGTTTCTGCTTCGATTCACGAGGAGCCATAATCCTACAAGTATACAAATGCTTAACTAACGTAATAATCAAATATCGAGTCTTACTACAAACACAATATAAGAAAAATAATCGTAGACTAAATATTAGATTTTCATTCATAACATTATTTCAACCCTTTAACAAGGATTTATTTGGACTAGAATAAAAATAAAGCAGATTTTTAAACAACTTAAAAGTTTTGGCCCTTTTCCTCATTTCCATCCTCATTCGGATCCTCCTCTTCATCTTCTTTCATGGCCTCAGTTAGACGGTCAATCCACTTTGCAAACAATCTTTTAGTGAATGCCCCATAGTCAATCTTAAGTGTGTAGTCTTGTGCGTCATCATCGTTCCACAAAAATATTCAGCCTCACCCTTCCATTTGGGTGGCAGCGAATCAACCACCTGCGTGTAGCACCATGCGATCGGGCACCACTCGGAAAAATGCACATCATACCATTTCTGATGCATTTTTACCACGTATGTTCCTATGTTATCACCATCTTCAATTTTGTAAGGCCCCGATTTACAATATAAAATAGTCCGACTTTTATGGAAAATGCTATTATAAAAACACGAGTTTTAAGAAAATAACTTAATAAAACTTAAACATTTAACTAATACCATTCACATTACAATTTAAATTTTATCAAATTATTCTAAGACATAAAATAAAAATTTGTTCAAATTCCAAAATTTAATTCGGTCTTCATCCATCACCGACGTATCCTCTCACTCACTCCTTAATCGAAAAATTATAAAAATGAAGGGGTGAGCTTCCACTAACATTTCAAGAGGGACCAACTTTTGTCAATACATAATAAATCATACAAGCAATAAACATTTATAATAAAACATGTAATTCCTCTGTAATTTCCTCTCGTAATTTTCTCTGATCGCCGGTTAATAAATTTAGTACGGCGGGCCTTAACTTGGGATACTTTTGATCCCGACCTATTTACTACCCCGACTAGTTCCTCTGCATATCATATATAAATGTAAACACTCACATGACATATTATATAAAGACAAGAATTTAAAAATCCCTACCTCAACTGATATTTGTTAATCCTCGTAGAATATAAAAGTGATTATTCTAATCCTCATGATTCTCGATTCCTACATATATAATAAAAATATAATTAATAAATTATATTAAGAAATTTTGATGATTTTAGAAAAGGATTTAAAATATTGAAAAGAAATTTGAGATTTTGGGTTTAGGCTTGAAAAAGGTTAAAAATAAAATTTGGTCAAATCCCAATTAAAATCAACCATCAATTTCTCTCTTAGAATCAACCATAGCCCAAAACTGACTCCAATTTTTGCACTCCATCCAAATAAAATATGCAGCCCAATAAAAATCCCACAAAAACCCCCCTTTTTTCTTTATTCTTCTTCCCACTCTCTCTCTCTCTAATTCACTATCTCTCTCTCTCTTCTCCTTGACCCAAAATCAGCCGCTGCACATCTCTTCTTCTTTCTTTTTTTTTTCTTTTCCTCCAAAATTCTCAGCCTCTCTCTCTCGACTACTCACACCCACACATATGTACCCTTTTCTCACAACACTCACAAACCCCACAATTATTTGCACACCACCACCTCACATCTCAACTCCGGTGGCAGTGGTGGGAGAAACACGGCGAGTGGCGGTGCGGCTGAATTCCAGCGTCGGCTGGTTTCTTTTCTTTTTTTTTTTTTAAAAAAACTGGTTTATGGTACTGGAGTCATATGACTGAAAATCAGAGACTGAAAATTTCAAATGTTTTCCGGTAGGTGTCGGCCGGAACGGATAGATGAAGAAAATGATGGGTGTGGTTTGGTTCTGATTTTTGTTTTTATCTCACAGAGATGATATAAAAATCTCACCTTTTTCTTTTCTTCTTGAAGTCTGTGGAATCCAATTGGGAAAAATGGGTTTTATAGAGGAAAATGGAGGTTTCAACTTTAATCTCCTTGTTTACGTTAAACATGAGTTTATGATTCTTTCATATCCTTTCATTAATCATAAGACTGTAGGCTTTCCAATTTCTAAAACTGATAATATAGTAATTAAGAGGAGTAATTATTGTAATTTATATTTTTCTGATTTTTAAAATAAAAAAAAAATTAAATAAAAACTGACTAGAAAAATAATTAGGGATTAGAAACCCTAATTGTAATTTTACCCCAAATATGAAATTAGGGATTTGGATCCCCAATTGAATCTAATTGGTAAACCCTAATAATAATTTACCCCTAATTTTTGTGGATATTACAGAATTTGTGTTGGTGTTTATTCATAAAATAAAAAATAAACTAGAAAATGTATTATTATAGTAACTCGAAATTAAACACTGAATCATGTGTACACAATCTTTTACCTTACCGACCACTTACTGCCAATAGCAGAGGTATATGAGGAAATATTGTGTACGGACACCAACTCATCAATAAGAAGAGCCACGTAGTGCCAAAAAAGACAAGAAAAATAGTGGTTACAATTAAACCCGACCTAAATTAATGTGACAAAGTTGAACACGAGAAATCCGAACACGAACATGACTAAAACTAATCTGGCACGATGTTATCATTTATTTTAAATATAATTGTCTTATATTTTACTTACTAATTTTCATGTATTTTGGACATAATCTAAAGTTGATTCGAAGCTAAACACGAACACAACCCAATCATCCGGACTGTCACCCTAAAGAACAACAAGAGCTAGTAAGCTACAACGTAGGCCATGCTATACTAATTGCCATGTACACAGAATAGGGCCCTCTTCAACAGGAATGATTTTGGTCACTTGCCTCATTTTAAAATTCCTATTTTCTTGAACCCATGGAGTCTGAACAATCAAAAACCAGAAAGTACCAAGAGTTGTCTACAGTTACTGCAGACTAGAACGCAGCAGCAAGTAAATCAAGATGGGCACGCCAAGTAAGTGGAAAAGCGAAAAATAAACAATTTTTATTTTTAATAGGAGAGATGAAAAAGGTAGAGAAAAGTGGGGAAAGGACAGCAGAAAAGGGAGAAAATTTAGGGGAAAAGTTGAGGAGAGTGGGGAAAAAAGGTGGAAATAACACTCCAGTGGCGTCCTTTTGGAGACCTAAAGAATTGCAAGATAGTAGCAAAAATAATTTCGAAGACGCATTTCATCAAACACCTTGTGTTTCTGCGAGAAAACTTGCAGCCACCCTTTGGGAGCTCCATCATTACAAGCTGCTACTTGATAAAATGCACCACGGCGCAGGTGTCCCTCTTCCCCGTCTCCGCCGCCTCAACCACCAGCAGCAGCTTTGTAAGGATAAGAGCGGCGCTGAGCCGGTTGATCCTTCGCCTAGTTCACCTGACCAGGCTGACCTGGTAAAGCGTTAACGATTTTCTTCTTAATTTATTTTTGGGTGTTGAAAAGCATAAGAAGTTGGTTTTTTACATTTTGGATTGGTGTTTGTTGGATTTTCCACATTTTGGATTGGTGTTTTTTTTTTTTTTTTTCTTTTTTGGGGTTATTTGTATGTGTATGTTGATCACAGTTTTGTTTTTTTTATGATGAGGGGTTAATTAACATGTACACTAGATAGTTCCATGTGGAGTGCTGGTGAAATTGTCTGGATTTTGGTGGTGGTAGGTTTTATTATTTTGGGAAGCAATAAGCTATAAGCTAACAAAGTAGAGACAATTTATGTAACTTATCAATCTGTTGGTTTCACACTCTGCAATTAGTGGGTATTCTTATCAAGCAGTACAATTTGGTTATGTTGGAAGCATTAATGTCTGTCCTCATGTAATAATGTCTTGAACCATATCATTCTTATTGGAGATCTAGAGGACATATGGGACTAAGAATTTTTTTTTTAACTGTTAATATTTAGTTTTCGCAAAAACTTGTGTGAGATGGTGTAAGACAAGTATCACTTCTCACACTAAAAGTATCAATTGTTACACTAAAAGTATCACTGTTTCACGGTCTCACACCGTCTCACATGCGAACTGCTGGTTAGTTTTTGTTTTCACATTCAGTTGTCCCCTGATAAGAAGCTTGCTGTAATGTTGCAACTGATCCAATTTGCTCCAAAATCTCCAGTGGTTTTCTGATCTTAAAGTCGAAGCGAATTCTTGACATGAAATCGAAATTCTGATAAGACTTTACCTACTGACATACATCTGGAGTAATCTCACAATAAAAAGATATATTTCTTGGTTTATTCTTAGAAGATTGAACAGATGCTTTAGGAACACATGATGGTTTTATTTAAACTGTTAATCTGTCCATCAACGATATAGACTTCTGCTAGCCAAGTTCCAATTTGTCTTTGCTGAATTTTTTTCCTTGTTTCTATAATTCCAGCCAGAAAGTTCTAGCAGTTTGAGGCGGCATGTTGCTGCATCACTAATGCAGCATCATCGGCCGGCTGAGAGGAGTAATAATCATGCTATACAACCTGTATCACCTGCAAGTTATGGCAGTTCAATGGAGGTAACGTCGTACTCTTGGAATTCCTTATTTTATTTCTTGATCACGGAATTTTCATGTGGAACTGAATGAGATCATATATTCGAAGTATCCATGATTTTTTTTGCTTTTAAGCTTCATTATGGGATTGCTTAGAGTGCAAACGAACTTGGATTTAATTAGCTTTTTAGAATCTCCGCACACTCATTTAAGAAACATCAAAGAATTCGATGGCCTTCACTTGTCCTGTACTTCTTCAAATTTCAGCATGACAATATTTTTGAATTAATAGCTTGAATTTTCTTCAAAGCTGTCCTTATTAGGGTTCTTTATTATTGCTCCCTCCAGAAAGTGTCGTTTTGGCTAATAAAAGATTCTTCAAAAAGAATGACGTTTTGACATTTTCAAGGCTAGTGAGTAGGTTTTTCCTAAATTACCCTTTACTTATTATTTCATTTAGTAAATGTATTTATGGTGTATCATTTTCCAACTCTCATTAATTAAGGGTATATAGGGTATTTTATCATTTTCCTTAATCTGTGTGCATTGCCTTTAAACGACACTTATTGTGAACTAGAGGGAGTATTTTCTTTGGTAACCATGTCCTGGTTTCTACATTTTGAGTACAGTTTATACTGCATTTTGACACATATAGATAACAAAATTGATCATGCAATATAGTCACACTTCCACTCAAGAATCCAAAAGATTCCGTAATTGTTGCTCTTTTTAATGTTATCCAAAAGATTCCATAACAAAGTCAATCATACAATACTTGTTAGAAATGAAGGTTGATCTTTGAGATCACCTCAGAATAGATGTAGATGACCTTGTTTTGTATGCGCGTTTTTTGCTCCCTTAGATAAATGTCATAGATGATCTCTATTATCCTGTACACGCTCTTATTCTGCTTTTTGTTTTTCCCTTGTCTTAAAACTTATCTTTCTCTTCCTCTATCGTTTATCGGATAAGTCGAATTCCTTGTTAACAGCTCAGGCTCACATCTAAACGTAACTTGTTTATGAGTACATGGAACTTTTACAACTTATTTACCAAACACTTATAACAAATTCAACTTTTTGTTCCTATTTTCAAATACCACCAACTTCTAATTCTCAACTACTTTTAGCTTCCACTACAATAAATCGCTTCTTTTGAAAGCAGAAGTTTATGCAAACAATCCTATAATTTATCATCACGATGGAAGATGTTTTAACCATGCAAAAGCAAAGTTGAGTTTCCATATCGACTCTCTCACCTTTTGACCATAGAAGGTTTAATCCTGTGCAGACTGAAAAACTTAGTTGTAAGAGTGTTGTCATATCTGCGCACATGCAGCTGATAATTTGAGAGCATCCGCAGCAGAATCTACATTTTGGAGCATTGAAAAAAATAAGTAAAGCAAAATGAATCTGACTATGATTAAATTTGAATTAGAAGGACCTAACTGGCTTTCATAAGAGGCTAAATAACTTAATGAGACACATAGTATCAGAAAGTCATATCATGCGCCATATGTGCGTTTGTGGTTTAAAGAGAAATTAATTTCCATGAGCAATAATGCTCTGTCAAAACACTTTTCTCAAGCATTCCTCGAACCACTGTTTTAAAAACCGGACCGGACCGGACCGGCCGGTTCAACCGTTGAACCGGGAATCGGTGGTTTGACCGGTCCAGTTAGGCCCTAAAAACCGTTTTTTTGTTTGAACCAGTTAAAACCGGTAGAACCGGCCAAAACCGTTTTCTATTCATTTTCAATTTTTTTTTTAGTATTTTAGAGTTTTAAATTTTGTATTTTGCTACATTAGCATGATTATTTGAATTTTGAGCTATGTTAGATATTGTCTTAGTTACTTATATATTTTCCATTCAAAAAGTCTATTACATAATAATTGATATATTAATATATTATTATATACAATATTGCAAGAAAAACTGTTCTTTTTTATCAAACAGGTGTCTTTGCCTATTCAAATGGGAATCGAAGGAGTATCATTTCTTTACTTTTAGATTAATATTCATGAGGTACTCGTCTACTGCAGATTGCACCTTATAACCCGGCAGTTACCCCTACCAGTTCCTTAGAATTAAAAGGAAGAACCGGGAGACAAGTTATAGCTTAAGAACATCCACAGAACTTCTCAAAGTCTTAAACCGTATATGGAGTCTTGAAGAGCAGCATGTATCTAACATGTCTCTCGTCAAAGCACTGAAAAAGAATTAGACCACGCGCGCTCCCAGATCAAGGTGTTGATAAGAGAGCAGCAAGCCGATCGTCACGAAATGGACGAACTAATGAAGCAGGTTACTGAAGACAAGATGGTTCGAAAGAAAAAGGAGCAAGATAGAATAAATGCCGCTATTCAGTCAATGAGGGACGAACTGGAGGACGAGAGGAAGTTGAGAAAACGGTCGGAAAGCTTGCACAGAAAGTTAGCTAGGAGCTTTACGATGTGAAGATGACTCTTGCTAACGTTTGAACGAGCTGGAGAACGAGAGGAGGTCGCGTAACTTATTGGAAGATCTTTGTGATGAGTTCGCGTTGGGAATTAGAAATTACGAAAAGGAAATGCATGGTCTAAGAAAGAAATCGGATAAGGATTGGACGGAGAGAGGCGATCGTGATCAGTTGATTCTTCACGTGTCTGAATCTTGGCTGGACGAGCGGATGCAGATGAAGTTGCAAACGGGTGGAGAAAAGAAGTCTGTTGTGGAGAAATTGAGATCCGAAATCGAAGCTTTTGTCCGTGCGAAAAGAAATAGTGGCAGTAAGATTAATACGACTTTCCGGAGGAGTTCTCTGGAATCGATCCCACTGAATACGGCTGCTAGTGCTCCACGAGACGAAGATGAATCTGGCGGTAGTGACTCTAATTGTTTTGAACTAGAAAAAATGAATGAATACCAGGACGAAACTATTAAGCAAAGGCAGGGAAAGAAAAAGTCGGGTCTTTGGGAACCGGCCCGAGCCCGTCCGGTTTGCAGGTGAAGTTTGAAGAACAGATGGTTCGGGCCCAAAATGGTGAGAGTGCAAACCAGGTTGAAGATACAAATGGGCCTGAAAAATGTGAAGCAGCAAAAGAAACTAGTTCTGAGAGGAAGCATGAGTCCGAAGGGACGAGCCTACTGAATTCGAATTATATGATTGAAAATTTAATCAGAAATCACTATTTGTTGTCAGAAAATGGGAACAAACAACTTGATAAGGACTATGGGGTGGTTTCGTCCGTCTGGAGGAGTCAGCCGAGTCCGGTGCGCCAATGGACAGAAAAGCTACCGTCTCATGATCATGACGGGACAGAGTCATCTTCGAAACTGCATCCGGAGGTGAAGGAGAACACTTTAAAGGCAAAGCTATTCGAAGCAAGAACAAGGGGCCAACGGTCACACTCGCCCAAAGGCTTCGATTATCCCTTCTAGAAAGTAGTGGTTTTTAGTTGTTTGCACAAAACTTGAACTTTTCTTGTCTCCTGAAAGATGGTGTTTTGTGAATGTAACTACACTTGCATATTCTATCTTTACCACAATGTTGATATTTGAAGCAAAAACAGAGAACAGGAGTCTGTAAATTCTAAAATACATTGTTGTTTATTTATGTTTTTTTTTTCTTTTAATGGAAAAACTGATCCAGTCTTCCCATGTAATGGATTAGGTATCATTCATTTATTCTCCATTAATATTGTACTAGCAGTAATGAGAGATTGAGAACAAAGAACTCTGTGTACTCTGACATGGCAGTTGAAGAAGTTGCCAACAAAAAAGCCAGTTAGAAATCATGGACCAGTAAGATATGCCTTATAGAAACCCAAGAGCAAACAATAGGAAAAAAAAATCAAAAATCTTTATAGAAACCCAAGAGCTAACAAAAGGGAAAAAAATAAAAATCAAAAAAACCCCAAGAGTAGGCAAATCAGGCAAAATTGGCCCAGCTGGCCGGCATATGGGGTTGGGCTAGGGGTGGCCAAATGGAACCGAAATTGGGTTCCAAAACCGGAATCGAAATAAATCAACGGTTCCTAAACCGTAAAATCAACGGTTTCAAAACCGAACTCGAACCGTTTTAGATTGGTTCCCCTTGGTTCGGTTCCTTTAGGTCTCAAAAACCGTGGAACCGGCGGTTTTAACCGTCGATTAGAACCGTAAATGGAACCGTGATGAAACCGATTTTTTTTTGTTAAAACCAAATCTTGTTTTGGTAAATACATACTAGAAGAAATGTAAAATGTTTATTATGATATTTTTAATATTGCACAACGATTACTTAGGGAAAAAAAGTAAACGTCGAGGGTTCCTCTAGCTCAAATGTAGAGCTAGAGGAACATATATTTAACTACTTCTATCGAGTTTAGTGAAAGCAACAAAAATATTTGAAGACTTTGATATTTTGAAATGGTGATCACAAAGAACTCAACCTTATCTAATCTTCTCAATCGGTTTTTAGAGGTTTTGGCATGTCCCAATTTCAACTATTGCAGAGAGCAAACGCTTTAGCTGATGGAAATATTTTGGATGAATCACGCTCGTGTTTGCATCCCGATTCTTTAGAAGCCCACCGCTTATTGAATGATTGGTGTAGAGCGAAGAGACGACCACAAGGATTAAGTCAACATGTGACTTATCCGATTGACACGAGACAAATACAACCTAAAAATCTCATAGCGGAGAAAATAGGAGTGATTGTCAACGTCACAACTAAAAGGTAATGAGGGTAAAAAAAAGGTAAGCGAACTACGTGGACTTTGATTCCTCTATACCCTATGAGGATACGTAGACAACTTAATATTATTATTAATACTAAGCTCAAAACTTAATATTATTATCAATATTAAGTGCAAGTCCTTTTTTCCTATTTTCTTTTATTTTAAGCTAAATTGCTAAATATTTTTTCTAAATAAAATTATAAAAAAAAAATCCTTTAACCGAAAAAAATAGGAACCGTGTTCGGTTTTGGAATCGAAATTGTCAGGCGGTTCCCGTTTTGGAACCATAACCGTGAGCATATTTTTTGGTTTTTAAGTTCTCAAATTGGAGGAACCAATTTTCAGATTTTTAAACTAATTTTCTTGTTTTAGACAATTTTCAAATTTTTTTATTTTATATTTTAATATTTCAAATAATTCAATAGATTTTTAAGCGGAGCTAGACATGTAGTTTTGGAGGGGCTAAGTAATTTTTAAACATCGGAGGCTAAATCAATAAAAAATAATTATTTAGTACTAAAAATTAATATTCTAAAATAAAATATGCATAAAAAAATTAATTTTCAAAAATTTTGGGGGCTTTAAAGAGGGTACGCCCCTGTTATTCATTTTTAGAGGCCTAAAAATAGTGGGTTTACTTTGACCCGACCCAAAAGCCCGATAAACCCAAACGGTCCGAAAATTTAGAAATATATATATATATATATATATATATATATATATATATATGTGTGTGTGTAAATATTTAATGGTTTAGAGTTAAAAATACAAAAAATGGTGGCCTGACAAAATTTTGGGATGGGCCAACCTAGCCCAAATTTATCATCTGACCCGATGGGTTCATACCGGCCAACCAAACTCCGCTGGTTGCCAGCTCTAGGCAAATCAGAAGAGAGACGACTTTGAGTTGGGACATTTATATCAAAGCCCAAAAACTGGTTGATTAACAGAAAACTAGACTGATTTTAGAGGTTCCATGCATGTTTGACCACCCCAAAATATCATATAATTTTAAATAAACCAAAAACATTATGAGCGCGCAAGGGTTAAAGTAAAATCAATTATGAATGTAATCGTGTTTTTTGTCGTTACATTAATTATAAATCATGACTTTTATGTGCATAAAGTTGAATAACGCAATAGTATAAATATTAAATAACCACTTAACTGTACTGAATGAATGATTACAGATAACTTCAACGTATTAATGAAAAGTCACCCTACCACGTATTAATAGACAAATTTAGAAAAACCCATGAAGATCTTGAATGATATTATGTTGAAAAAATGATTAAGAAACTTATCTAATTTTTTATTTTACTATATGGACCCATACGATAAAGGAAAATCTATTCGTAACCTCACTTCGATTATCATGTCTGGGAAAAATTAATAGTCAAATGTCACCTGAAAAGTAAAAAAGTAACCAAAATTACAAAAAATAAGTTCTTTTGGTTTTATCTTTAATTTCCACCTGTCCAATCCATAAACGATAACCACCAAATTCATATTTATATAAATAAAATGCGTACGATAAATGTCAAGAGTTTTTTTTTTTTGACAAAATAAATCTCATACTTTGTCGGGGCGGAGCCGAATTTATCCTAAAGGGGGGCCAATAGTAAAAAACTCGATCACTTACATATATACATTTACACAACAACGGAACCAGGACATCCTAACGGGATGATCCGATACACAAAAATAGGGTGGGCCGGTTTGGAAAACCAAGAAAAAAACATAAAAAATAGCACTAAAATATTTTTTTTAAAAAAAATAAATTCTTAATAATTTTTTTGAAAAAATGGGTGGGCAGGGCCTAGGTTGGCCCAGCCCCGATCCACAATGTATATATACATATAAGATAATAAAGTTTAAATATATTACATCCGCATAAAAAATACATTAATACTCATTAGTAAATATATAAAATACGTCATTAAATTCTTGATCAATTAAACTTAGAATGTCTCTTGCATATTACGAAGACCATTTACAATATAATAAGAAAATTCCAATTTGATTTCAATGTATAGTAGCAAACAATAATTAAGAAATTCATTTATTTCTTCCATTTTGATGAATAGAAAAAGAGAAAAATTTTATTTTAAATATAATAATAAGAATACATAAAGCCCACAAAGTTTCTAATTTAATTTACTAAAATTCATGAGACATGTAGCCCATAATGAATTTTACAAAAAAATTGTGGGGTGTAAAATATAACACACACACACACATATATATAGGTACTAAAGGGTCAAACAAAAAGTTTGGGGGGGGGGCCCTGAGCTCAAAGGTGGCTCCGCCACCGCATATCATGATTATAGGCACCAACTTCAGAACTCAATGGTATTACTCACTCTTATAAAAAGAGTGTTAATCAATTGTAACCATATATTTTTTAATTTCTTTGAAATTATCGCATCTCCTTCAATCATTACTCTTCCTTCAATCACTACTCTCAATTTATTAAAAAAATTATGTGATTATAATATATTGTCAATTGTCAAGGAACTTGTGTTGGTTAAAGATAGTGCATCGACCAATATGCGCGGGAAAAATCAGGTGGTCTATATAGAGAAAAGTGAAAAGGTATTCTAGTGTGCATAATGCCTTCTCTTCAAGTAAAACAAATCGAATAAGGACGGATTAAAACCAATAGGCTCTACCGTTCTAGTGGTAGGAGGAGGTCCCATATTCTTGAAGTCTTGGGTTTATGTTCCATGGGTAATGAGTATATATAGGGAAAATTACAATTTTGGTCTCATAATTATAGAGCAGTAGTAATTTAGTTTTTTTTAATATTTTTTTTTTTGTCAAAAATACACTATAGCTTCTTGATATTCTCAATTTTGAGATTCTTTTTGCTGGAAAATAGAATTTTGCCGAATATCAAATTAATTGAGGATTTTAAGTTTCCGCCACCAATTTGAACACACTGGATATATCTAAATGGCATGGCGCCTAAGTGGTCATGCCCAAAGTGGAAGATGAATTATTTTATGTTAATAACATCTTATTTAATTCCCTCATATAAAAAAACATATTATTTAATTGAAAATACTTAAATTAAATTAAAAATATATATTTAAATATAAAATAAAATAGGCAATAATTTAAAAAAATCTTTTGTAATACTTAACAAAATTAAAATATTTTTGAAAATGAATAGATTTAGTTAATATTATTCATATCATAACTCAATTGTTTATTAATCAACTAATCAAATACAAATTAGAGAGTAAAATTGTAACATTTTTAGAAGAGTAACACTGTACATTAGCTAATTAAAAATATTTAACCAAATAGAAAAAATATTTCTTTTTTCTCTTTTTCTTTTCTTCTACGTTGCACTCTTCCTTGGAACCTGTTCTTTCCTCCTCCCTATTCCAAAGCACCACGGTGGCCGCAACCGCCGCCATCAAAATGTAACTCGATTAGTGTTGTTCAATTTATGTCGAATTCAATTATTCTTCTTCAAATTCAAAAGTATTTTGTTAAATATCCATTTCAAATCCTACCATATGTAGCGAGTTAAGCTAGCATAGAGTGGCAAACCTAGCATGGAGTGATGGTTATTTGTTCACCATAATTACAGAGAAACAAAGTGTAAAGAAAGTGCAAAGAAAGAACAACCAAGAAGAAATGGAGAAAAAGAAAAGAAAAAGAAAAAGAAAATAGTTTTTGATCTTTTATTTTTATGTAATCAATGATGTATATTTTTAATTTAAGTATTTAAATTTAATAAGATAATAATAATTAAAAATAATTTATTTTTTCATTTTGATAATTGGCAAGTGCCATTTGAATTAGGCATGGTCACATAGGTGCCATGTAAAATAAATATATCCAAATGTACAAATTGTCCGGAGGAAACCCAAAAACCCCAATTAATTTATTTTTTTCGGCAAAAGTTCAATTTCTCCGGCAAAAATGGTCCACAAATTGAGAAGGTAAAGGAGTTACATGGTGTTTTTGTCAAATAAAATTTGAATGGGACAAATTTGTTACATTTCTATAGTTACGGGACCAAAATTGCAATTTTCCCATATACATGATATCTCAATTAGTTGACCAATAATCCATATCGGTCTTGCTTTAGCGGCAAGTTGGGGGGTTTAGATTCCACTGAAAATCAACAGCTTCTTGGGGGCTAGGGATGAGGTCTGTGTGCCCAAGACCCATTCTACAACACGAATGATTGTATATTTTTATTGGCTATCACTTACCTTATAAAAACCAACAATTTATGTTTGACAATAATGTGTGCGATAGAATAGAAAATGAAATACTATTTTAGAATAAAAAATCGCATATGAATTCACGTAAAATAATTAAAATGAAATTATTAAATCACATAATTAAATAAAGCAGTAGTCATTCAATATCCACAAACATAGTGCAAGACGAAATGATGGAAGTATAATGAATTAATAGAATGAGTCTTTTGTGAAACGGTCTCACGTGTCTAAATTCGTGAGACGAGTATATCCAAACTCGGATCCATACCGAAAGGTCCCAAATCAATCACCCCCCAAAAATACAACAGATTGGTCTCCTCTCTTTCTCTCTCTTTCCCCCTCTTCCTCCCCTACACCAAATTGTTCCTACAAGAAGAAGCCATGCATTATAAACTTGTAAAAATTGACAGACCAACATTACTTTTTTTTTTGGGAACATTTAAACTCAAGCCAAAAGAAGAACAAAAAAACCTTAATTAGCTTGTTATCGGGAGTCATTCGTGCTGATTTTGGAGGCAAACCACTGAAGATTGATCATGTTCGAGACCACAAAATATCATTTTGCGCCAGTGTTTTACACTTAACTAATTATAATGTTATGATAATTTGTGTGTGTGAAATATGAGGAGAAATTACGTGGATAAATGGGTTGGGAAACATGAAAAGATACATAAGACTTTAGGAATTAGGTCATGGAATTTGAGGAGGAACTAATAGAGGCAAAAAATATTTTAGTAGAACTACTAATATTTGGAATAACTAATATTTTTCAATAGAGCTGTCAATTTGTTCGGTCGGGCCGATCCAGTGCTAGCCCATTGGGCCAAGTGGGAGAAATCGGGTCGTGGCGACCCGAAATTTTTTCGGACCGCTATTTCGAGGAGCCCAACCCAACCCATGATTAAAAATACACTTGATTTGCTTCGGGCCAACCGGCCCGGCCCTTGTTTCGGGCTTAATTGATCAGGCCAAATAGGTCCGGCTCTTTTCCTAAAAACCGCATCTCAACCGGACCCTATTACGGGCCGATTTGGCGGACTTTTTTGATTTCTACTTTTCAGGAACTACTAATATCAATTGTGTTACTTTGATAGCATATATTCTTTAAAGTAAAATTGATATTTTTTTTTAATAAAAGTGATACTTAATCAAGGTTTTGTATAACTTTACGGTAAATAATGTCAATTTTCTTACTTTATATACGTATTATTTTTAGAATAAAAAATTATTTTTCGAGTTGAAATGATATTATGCCACCGTCAAATATTACAAAACTTACTTTGAAAATGCTTACTTTTCGGAAAACAATTCGGAGTAATATTGATACTTTTATAGTGCATTTAGATGGGCGCTGAGGATTTGATATAAGGGATTTGAAATTGTTAGTTAAATATACACCCTTGTGTGGCCTATAAATTCAAATAAGTGGATTTCTCTTTAAATTTTAGTTCTTTTTCAAAGTACTCAAATCTCTCACAAAATCTAAGGGGATGTATGGATGTGTTTCCAAGTCCAAATTCCGATTCTAGTGTTGGAAAATAAATTTTCAAACTTTATTGGTTTCGTATGAGAATTGAGAATATGTTTGGTTTGTTGTCTAAATTTCGTTTAGAAATGAAAATGTGTTTGGTTATATTATTTTTGACATAGATTTGCGTGATTATAGTGTATTTTTGATATCGTTTTGCGTGATTGTAGTGTATCTTCACATAGATTTGCGTGATTATGGTGAAAACTTGTTTGAATATATTTTCAAAAAAATCTTTCCATAAATAATGGAAACTCGAAAATGACTTTATTTCTATTGAGAATTTCTTAAACAAACATAAATTCATTTAAGAACAATTGGAAATTGGAAAATTGTATTTGGAAACAATTCCATACATACCCTAATTATTTGAAATCTATTTTTTTAACTTTATACATACTTGCATATTCACACGCACTACATGCACATTCACACAACAATCATTAGATCTTTTAAATTTTTTTATTAAAATTTTACCATAGATTTGAAATTCTTACACAAATCCTTCAATCCAAATGCACCCTTAATTAGGAAAAAAACTAATACCTATGTCTACCGGTGGAAGCATGATTTTAACTTTGGGAGGACGAAATATCGATCGAGTTTATAAATTTAAATAATGATAAAAATACTCATACATTAACCATAATTAATGGGTTATATATTGTAAAAGACAATTATTTAAAATTTTCATCAAAATTTGGGGGGGAGTGTAAATTCATCTATTTTAACTACATTTTTTTTTGAAAACTTTAGGGTGGGGGAATGAAGTTTTGGAAAATTTTAAGCCTATGTCTACACCTACTGTTGGCCTATTATCTACGAAAATGTCACTGATTTTTGTGCTTTGATTCATTGTTTATGGGGATCCGCCTTGCAAAAAGACTGATGAGACAGTTTTATGTAGTTTTTGCCAAATTCTTATTATTATTAGGGTTAATATCAAAAAGTACCCTTAAGGTTTGACCTAATTAAAAAAACAACTAGCTTTCAAAATTATAAAAATATCTTGATGTTTTATTTTATCTAACATTTAACTTTTTTATAAGTAAAATTTATTTCAAAACCCCGCTTCATATTTATAAAATCATTGTAGTTTATCCCGTAGGTTTAACACTAAATCAAATTTTAGGGTACTTTTTGTAATTTTGAAAGTTAGCTAGGTTTTTTATAATTAGGTCAAACCTCAAGTACTTTTTGTAATTTAACCCTTATTATTATTATTATTATTATTATAAACAAGTTGTGGGAAAAAATAAAAGTAAGTGCGTTGTAGTAAGTAGTTTTTTTTTTTTTTTTAATCACCTTCGCTTACGCCGACTACGCCTCGAGGACAACAAATCCTCCTCATTGCCGCCAAGGTAAACTGCGGGATGTGCACGCACTTGGCCGTTTTCACGACGTACAATCGATCCTCCTGGTAAAGAGAACAATTATGTTCGACCCCTCAATCTACTAATAACGATCTCTCCCGAATCGAACCCACACGGATGCTATTCAAGATGAGTTCCCACCAAATCTTCACTAAACCCGGAGCAATTTGATGGAGCAAGGATATGAACCCTCGACCTCCACCCCACAAACAATTTGATGGAAAATTCGACCTCCACCCCACAATTGTTTGTGGTGGCCGAAATGGTGCCACCCTGGTTCGTTGTAGTAAGTAGTTGTATGCATGTATGATGTATCCACGAAAAGATTCTGTTTGGAGAAAGGAGAAAATAAGAGGAGCAGATAGGGCACTTGTCAGTGGCTGGGGAAGAAGAGGGGAACACCATGGGGGCAGGAAGAACCTTTTATGATTCATTGCATACTTGAGAACGAGCCCACCTCGGTAATTTTTTTATTTTTTTTTTAATTATTTTATTTTTTTCTCTATTTTTATTTTTTTAGGGTTTCGTCAAAGATTCTGAAAATCCGAGGAAGTGACGTTGAGCTTGGGCATAATTAATTTCTCAAGAATAAAAACCACTATGACTAAAGCCGTGTAGTTCCAGTGACTTTTTAGATCGACATAAATATTAAGAAGAGCATAATTAGTTTAATGTCATTTATTAAATATGGTTAATTATAATAAGTAATTCTATGTCGGTTTCCACTTTTTTTTCGGATAGGATCTTCTATTCCAAAATTGTGTTTCATCTCATATTCCAACCGTGTGGATGATTGACATGTATATTACTAATAAGAGATGAAACACGATTTTGGAATAGAAGATCCCATCCGCTTTTCTTCCCAATATACAATCTTCTATTCCAAGATGACATTTTACCTCCAATACCAACATTAGTATAAAAATTACTACATTAAATATCTGTTACAAAAGTAATATAGTATGAAACAATTAATCTTATGGTGGAATATGAAATGAACATCACTTTTAATTCAAAATAGAAAATCTTATAAGTCACAATTACATTTTTATACTTAATATTTTTCAAACAATAGTTGGAACTATGCAATAACTTTAACGTAAGCAATTATCCAAATACACGTTCAAATCAAAGAAAAACCATCATGTAGCAGCTAGTCTAGTAGATCTATACATCTTATAATTTAATTTTAGTAACATTAGATAGTAAATATTTGGCAAAAAGACTGGTGAAGGCCCATTCGTTTACTTATAATATCTGCAGTCAGTTCCTTGTTCCATTTGACCTTCTATTTTGGAGATTAATGCATAAGAACTCCGTAATGGCGGACAGACTATTTATCCCAAAGTCTAGCTAACTCTAAAGTCTAACCTAATTAAGATCAATCTTGAAGAGTATTGACTTTGCTAGACTTGCTTCTAGTCTGATAGGAAATTAAACTCACAGTCTTAAGAAACTGGACATTGTTCATGAAACAGATCCGATATGTAACTAGAATTCCAATCCATATTAAAATCCATGAAAAAATATTCATTTTTTTTTTTGCTTTGTAGATCCGTCTCATAAATTTAAATCTATAAAACTATCTCATTTACGAACTCCATTAGAGTGTCTCATTTACTACCACCTCTAAATATTTTGGTGATCCTTGTTTAATAGAATGTTCACCAGCAACAATTGGAAGTATTGAATACAAAATCCCTTTAAAGGAAATTAAATGAAAAGAGAGATAAAATTAAAATTAAATGAACATTTAAAATTAAAATTAAAATTAAAATTAAAGATAGGAAATTTAAATGAACAGTTTGATGGAGCCAACAATTGGATTCGAAGATCAAGATGATGAGGACATTTGGGTAACTGCAACGGCGCACAATAGACATGCCTGGGAACTTGTTGCTGCCAGTGACCAACCCCCAAGAAATTAACTCCTTCACAATATCTTCTTGCCAAAACCCTAAATCTGATGTGATACCAAAACTGGACATTGCCCACAAAATTAATTTTCTGCAAAAAAAAAAAAAAAAAAAAAATCAAGTGTTTCTCCAAGTTAATAATTTTAAGCCCTTTAATTACAAGAAATAAATAAAAAGTAAAAATAAAAATAGCGTACAACCTTAATCCATATTGCCAATAATGTAGAAAACCAGCAGCAAAATCTCATTCTTGTAACCCTAGCAGCAAGATAAACCAATTAACTAACTATGCAATTTTCACAAACAAGGTATACCTAATTGATGATGACAAAAGCTAAAAAGTAAAAGAGCCTTCACAGGTAATTATAATAAAACATCAATATATACTTATTTATAGAATCAAAAAACCAAGAATATATAATAAGTAGTGGACAAGAGAAAACAATGATCAAGGAGCTCCTTCAGTCCAAGAACAGGAAGTCTAAGATTCGACTTGACTCCCGCATCATTCACTCAGTTACTCGAGTAAATCCAGTAGCTACTCGGCATTTGGATGAATGAGTCGGCAGCAGATTGAATCATATCATCCCTATATTTGGACCGAAGAAAGCTCTCTAAAAGTCGCATTACCTATCAATAATATTGAAAATAAACTAAATCATTTTGAATTAAATATAGGAAAATTTGCCAGTACTAAAGGTGTCAAGAACCAGAAATATAAAACATTATAAGCATCTATGAGCATGGAACTCATTTTCACTCTTTTCCTTCAAAACTAAAAGGAACAAGTTGGTATAAAAGAAAAAGGGTCTTTTTTGGGGAGGAATATTATTGTGTATGGCTAATGGCTATATCTCAAGCAAGAAGCTCATATTTTTGCAAGTGAAACACCTGGCTTTATATAGCTAAGGAAAGGTGGGGTTTAGATTTTAAAATAATATATAGCAATAAGAAATATTCTTTGTCTGTTCACTACAATTTAAAAACCCATCACTTCATTTAATTACAAGTGCCATATAGCTTTGAAACATTTAAAAATTCAACTTAAAGTTATGATTAGCAATAGAAGTATATGCTTGTGATGAATTATTAATTTAACATAAATGGGCTGGCAAAGGCCTCAGATCCTATTCCGAAAGTAGTATGATCAGAATTAAAATTCATCAAAAGATTAATAAGATTGCATCCCCCCCTTTTCTTTCTAGCACAACCCCTACCACTACACTAAATATTCCTTTCACAGAATTTGTGCATTAATCCATGCGGTTAAACTAAAGATGCTGTTTTTAAAACTTAATAAACCCGACAGAAAAAGTGCTACATAAGCCCTTAATTAAAAAATGGCTTAATTGCAAATTTGGTCCCGTACAGAGCTGGTCCTAGATTTCGAGGGGCCTGGAGCAAGTAAAAAAAAGGGGCCCTAATGTCGACTGTCGACATAAAAAACATTAAAAATAACAAAATTAATTTTATAAATGTAATTTATTGATTTAACATATATAATAAATATGTTATATATACTGCAACTTTAACATATTGGTCTTACTAAAATAAATTACGAAAAAGATCGTTCAATATAATTTACAACAGATAAAAGATCAAAAAAGAAAAAAAAACTACTAATAAGTTAGCTAAGAAAAACTTTTTTTTTGTTCAATGGAATATCAATGGCAAATAGGTTTAAACCGCTGCAAATACGCTCCAGTTAGAATATCAATGGAAGCATATAACCTTTTTTCTTCTACTGGTACTTTGATTTTGAAAAAAAAATAAAAAAATAAAAAGAGTTAAAGTCGCTGAAAAAAAAGTAGTTTTTTTAAAATAAAATTGGGCTTTGTTTTTTGTGTTTGGGATAGGTCAAGTGGGCTTGGTTTTATGTGTTTTCGAAAAAGGGGGAATAAAATTCCAGAGATATTGCATCCACCCAGGTTTGATATCTGGACCTCCCAAAGTGAGAAACATACACACCACTTGCATCGCCTCAGGGCCACCCCTGGACTCCTGTAACTATAGGAAGCTTGCATTTTACTCCTGCAAATATATCCGGTAGCAATTTTGATTTTGTACAATTTTAATCTCACTTGTTCCCACACCACTCTTGTACTTTAATAAAAATACTCAAAATACCATGGTACCACTGAAATTGGTATTTAGACTAAAGAGTAAAATCATTAACCACTAGCTTGTAGCTCAAGTGGTATCACTAACCCTTTATAAGGGTGTTAACCAGGGTTCGAGCCCTGTATCTTTCAGTTTCTTTGGAATTTATTTCTTTCTCTCCAACCAGTACTCCCAATTTATTAAAAAAAGTAAAATCATTAAGAACTCAAACTGTCACATCAAAAAGTTACAGGACTAAAACTACCAAACCCTAAGAGTTAGAGGACAAAAATTGCTATTAAGCCTTAAAAATTTATTTTTCTCCCCATCATAATAAGTGTCGGTTTAGAAAAAATCACTCATATTAAGGAACATATGAAAATACTCATTACTCAATATACCTTTAATCAATGTAGTTGGAATATGATACATATAAATACATTTATTAGATGGAAAAAATATATGTATAAGGGTAATTTAGAAGAAATATTTACTCATTGGTCTAGAAAATATCAAAATGTCACTCTTTTCGAAAAATTGTTAATCAAGTCCAAACAACACTTATTGTGAAATAGAACAACTATAATAACTCTTGATCTTTTATTGGGTTTCCACGTAGGCTAAGACACTTTTTCTATTTCAAACCCTAATTTGAGGGTTCCAGCTAGAATAGGCTTTTCATATAAATGAAATATTGTATTTGTACATATTCCTGCCAGGCCTGACCAGCAATTTTTTGTAGTTAATTTATAATTCAGTTTCTAAAGACATGAGATCGATCCTTTTGTTAACTCTATATACTAATAATCACAACACGTGTGTCGATCAGACCATAAATCTTACCTATTCATATTATATCCACTAAACACCAGTTTTTTTTTTTTTTTTTTTTTTTTGAGCAAGAAAGAGTAACATAATATAAATCGTAAAGAGGGGACCTCCGCCAATACAATGGTCATCATTTCGGCAGGGGTATCCCCAACAACAGTTCAAAATTCCTTACAGAGAAAGCATGTCTAGCCACATTGTGAGCTAATTTGTTCCCCATGCGTTTAATAAAATCGGGTTTGAAATAATCAAAAGAAGGTAGCAAATCAAAAATATCCGTAAGATGTTTCCCCCAGTAGATAAAGTCAACTGCACGCTCCGCTATTTTGTTGTGTACCGCCATGTCAGTCTGCTTTTGTACCACTACTCGCTTCAATCCCAAACTTTGTGCTAGAATCAAACCGTCCCCTAAGCCATGGCTTCGCAATATCCACGCATACTCCGTAGGTAGTAATCGATATTGATTTTTATCACTTTCCTCCGTGGTCTCTAATGACAAAGACTCCAAACCAGATCCCCGTTCGCACTATCGATGCATCGATAATTTTAATCAAACCTCGTTTTGGAGTCCAAATTTCTTGATGCTTCCTAATCCGCTGGATGTGCATTTGCTCCTTAGCTTTCCTAAATTCAATTAAAATCTGCTGGGCCTTATTAATACTCCACATATGATCCAATGATTTCTTTTGAAAAGTGTGAGCATTCCTTACAAACCACGTCGTCCACAGCAGAGTTGCAAAAAATTGTTGAGATTCCTGATCCTCCGCTCTTGACAACAATTGAATCCAATCACCAATCGATCCCCTGCTCTGTGTTGGTGGGAAGGAAAATCGAAGGGGGCATGATTCCCATAAAAAATTTGACCAGGGACAATCTCTAAGAGCATGTTCAGCATTTTCTGTTGTATCCCCACATCTCGAACAACTCGGATCGACTTGCACACCCCTTTTAATTAGATTTATTTTTGTTGGAAGTATATCGTGTACGCACTTCCATAAAAACATCTGAATTTTTGGGGGTATATCCAACTTCCACAGCCAATTCCAAAAACTCCGATCAGTCCCGGATGATGAGGAAAACTTATTACCTTCTTCCTTCACAACTTTTGCTACTTTATAACCTGATTTGACCCGATAGATCCCATCCTTCGTATGGTGCCGCATTGATCTGTCCGCTTATAAGATCTGTCGGATAGAATCATACGGATCATGCGGGCTTCCATCGGGCTAAACATCTCCTCAACAAGATCGATGTTCCATGCATAAAGATCCTTATCAATTAGGGGACGAAACAGAGCATCTTTCCGCCACCCATTATTCAAAGAAGTAATTCGAAAATTTGGTTGGTCCGGTATCCATTGGTCCTTCCAAATTTTCACACTTTCCCCATTTCCAATATTCCAGCGAAGCCCCCTACAAAGAATTTCCCTTCCGGCAACAATGCTTCTCCAAGTGTACGAAGGATTATAGCTTTTTGTCGCTTCAAGAAAAGATTTTGTAGGATAGTACCTCGCTTTAATATCCCGCCAACAACGATCGCCGTCATTCATAAGGCGCCAACCTTGTTTTGCTAACATAGCCTCATTGAAACATTGAAAATCCCTAAAACCCAATCCACCTTCCGATTTTGGTCTCACATACACGCCCCAAGAGATCCAAAGCAGATCCGCCTTTCTTCATCTTTTTGTCCCCATAGGAAGTTGCCCACAAGAGATGCAATTTGTTGACATACTTCCTGTGGGATCAAGAAACAACTCATAATGAACGATGGGATAGCCTGTGCTATAGCTTTTATTAAAACCGATTTACCCGCCATTGTCAAAAGTTTGCTTTTCCATCCCTTAAGCTTCTTCCTCACCCTGTCGATAATAAATCGAAATATCTCTGATTTTGACCGTCCCACTGTTGTAGGTAATCCTAGATATACATCATGTTTATTAACCACTTCCACACCCATTCGATCAGCTAGCTCTTCACGTTTTGTATTGGTGACTCCTTTACTAAATGAGATGGCCGATTTGTCGAAATTAATTCGTTGTCCCGAGGCCCGCCGTATGCACGTATGATATCTATCGCTTTGTCCACCTCTCGTATGGTTGGCTCTTCCGAAAATAATGCTATCGTCCGCAAAGAACAAATGCGAGATTTCCGAGCTCTTGACGACATACACGCACACCATGGATGGAGCCCGGCCATCGCTTGTCGAATCAAAGTCGAAAAGGATTCTCGCACACAACAAAAATAGGTACGGCGAAAGCGTCTCCTTGTCGGGCCCACGAGACGGTGAAAAGTAATACCCGTGTTCCATTAACTAGAATAGAAAAGACACCGAACTCACACAAGTCATGATAAGCTTGACAAAAGAAGAACAAATACCCAATTTTAGCATGACATTTTGAAGAAAAACCCACTCCACTCATCATGCTTTACTCATATCAAGTTTAAAAGCAAAAGCGCTTTATTTTTAGCTAAATTATGCTTCATAGAGTGAAAAATTTCAAGGCAAATAGTGGCATTATCCGTAATCAATCTCCCAGCACAAAGCGCATCAGACAAATTAAACTAGGAGAATTTTTAAGCCTATTCGCAATGGTTTTTGATATCAATTTGTAAATAGTATTACATAAAGGCTAATAGGCCGAAAATCGAAACGAGTTCGAAATTTTTCTTCTTAGGGATCAAAACTATGTAGGTGTGGTTAATAGAAGTGTGGGCTCATGGAACCATTAAGGACACAAAGAACGACGAAAATAATATCATTATGAACAAGAGGCCAAAATTTTTGGAAAAAATAGCTGGCATACCATCGTGTCCTGGCGCTTTGTAGATGCATCCGAGCAAGTGCGCCACAATTTCTTCTTTTGTCCATGGTTGAGTAAGGATCTCATTCATTTCCTTGTTGTTTTCCTCGATCAAGCGCATCCGAGCTTTACCCATGTCCAAACTAGGTGATGCGGAAAATAGCTCCTTAAAATAGTTTTCGAACACCTTCGCAATTTCCACCTCTTCCTCCACCCATGAGCCGCTTTTGCACTTTTATTTTTTGAATCGTGCTTCGCTTTCTCCTACCCGTTCATCTTATGGAAAAAAAAAATTTGTATTTCTATCGCCCTCTTTTATCCAAATTTATACGGAACGTTGGTGCCACATCAATTCTTGTTTTTGATAGAGATCTCCCAATTTATTTTCCAAGGTTCTTCTCTCTATGTTCGACACGTCATTCACAAGTGCTTGTGCAAGTTGCCCGGAGCTTTTCTTCACATGTCGTAATTTGGTGCCCAATATTCCCAAAGTGACTTTGTTCCCAACTTTTTAGCCCCTCGCCGCATTTTTGTATTTTCCGTTGTAATTCGACGCATTGATAGGGGCCCCATTCCTCGGTTCCAACAATTATTTACCACTCGACTTACAACTCTCGTCCAAAAGCCACATTGTTTCAAATCTAAATACCTTTCTACGCTTTCTTCCTCTCCTAGCCATATTGTACCCCGATGTCGTCCATTTGATATAAATAGGGCAATGATCCGGCAAACCTTGGAAGCGTGTTGAATGTGGTATGCCGGATAAGATTCCACCCATTCAATATTCCCCAAAAATCTATCAAGTCTTTCCCGAATATTATTGTCGCCTCTTGTCCATTTGTCCAAGTGAAAGAGTATCCGTTATATCCCAAATCATCTAATCGAGCCTTGTATAGCCTCAGTAACGCGCTAATCGATTGTCATTTTTGGGTCCGCCACCCAACTTTTCACAGTGATAAAGAATCTCGCTGAGATCACCGAAACACAACCATCGGCCCGTGGTAGAAGCGCCAAATTCTTTATGAGGTCCCATGTGCGTTTTTATTGTGTTCCTCCGCCACCCATAAATTCCAAAGAAGCGCGCCATTCCTCCCCTCGATCCACAATCATGCCATCAATGTGATGAGCCGACTGATAAGATTTGAAAATCCTCTACATGCTTCCACATTAAACAAATTCCACCTCTCAAGGCCCTCCTTCCGATTGATCGCAATCTACTATATGAAACCCGTCGAAATCTAAATCTTGAATCACCTTCTTTATTTCACTTGAACTCATCTTGGTCTCCATTAAGAATATAAAACTGGGATCTTTATTTCGGATAAGACGTTTTAAGACGAATCGGCTTCGGTTGGTTCCCAAGCCCCCGACAGTTCCAACTTATACAACTCATTGTGCCAATTGGATCCCTATCTCCCGATCAGAGTAGGTGGTGTCGTCAGAACCTACAA
Source organism: Rehmannia glutinosa (assembly GCA_016081115.2). Classification (NCBI taxonomy): domain Eukaryota; kingdom Viridiplantae; phylum Streptophyta; class Magnoliopsida; order Lamiales; family Orobanchaceae; genus Rehmannia; species Rehmannia glutinosa. The sequence continues at coordinate 3,280 of JABTTQ020000848.1, read as the reverse complement.
TTGTCCCTTCCCACTTCGTTAACACTTCCATCTGCTTCAAAACACCTCGAAAGGACACGGAAATAAAGCTCTGAGTGAACCTGCAGCTCACAGACAAACGCAAACAAATAGATCCAAATACGCAACCGCAGATAAAATTAAGAAAAGGTAGGACTCTAACTCAAGATGCAAACCCTAAAGCAAGCAAAAACCTAGAGAAAAACAAAAAAAAAAAAAAGAGCAAAAAGAGAAGGAAAAAGGCTCAGAATAAACCCAAAAAAGAATCAGGCTAAGAGGTAGTCAGCTTTTTTCTCGTAATATTTTCCATCTCCCATCCACTATCAAGAACAAGAATGAGATACAAGCCAAAAAAATAAAAGGAGAAAAACCAAGGACACAGAGAAAAAAAGAGGTTAGAGCAAACCACGCTGAAAAAGTGCAAACCACTCAGAAATCAGAAAGAGCCCGACACGAACTGACACAAGCAGAGAAAACACACAAACTAAGGCATGGTGGAAAGGAAAGGAAACAAAAAAGAAAGGATAGGAATAAAGGGATAAATCACAAAGGAAAGACCAGAAGATGGTGGTCGGCGGCGATTAAGGGAAGAAGACAACCCTAACAAAGACCCTAAAAGGGAACGACCTCTTAAGAGAGAACTAAACTCCTGACTAGAGGAGAACCCATGTGCTTTACTGTTTTGATTAAGTGCTAACTTGTGAATGTCATTCGAAAAGAAATGTGTTATCTCCACTAAACACCAGTTAAGTACAGTTCAGCATTGTATTAAACCAAGAACTAAAAATTAAAGTACATGGTATCCATGTTTTTAAAAAGGTTCAGACCAGGATTTATGTGCTGTAACATTTGTGCAGTTTCCATAATTGGAAAGAAACTGCTTTAGACATAAGGACACCACATTTTGAGGAGTGTCAATTTAATTTCCAGGAGCTTTGGGAAACAATCCAAACATAAAAATGTTACACTTGCATTTGAGTAATTTTATAAGTATGTAATTAGTATTACATGGGAGATGGTTGGAACTAGCATTATAAATAATCTCCGAAAAAGCAGATTATATGTATCTAGGGCCATTATATATTGAAACTTCAGGAGGTGATTGACAGATTAAATTCTTCCGTGAGAATTGAACATTGCCAAAATTGTTTTTTGGTCCGTTAAGTTGGCTCGATTCCGTTTTTAATCCTTTAATTTTTATGGGTTGCGTTTGGCAAACACTAACTTTTCTAAACCTACACATTTAGTCCGATTTCGAATTTCGGGGATATCTTATCCCTAAAATGCTGAGTTGGGCCACTTTTCCATTAAATGACTATTTTGCCCATTTTTTTAGAAGAAAAACCTTTGTCATGTGCATATCACATGACTTGTTTAATATATCAATAAAATTAAATAACAAAAATAAATGTAAGATTAAATTGAAGTAAAGAAAAAATATGAACATATATTTATAATTTGATATAAAGTTGACAAATTAAAATATATGTTCGATTTTTTTTTAAATTTAATTAAACAAAGTAATATGAGCATATATTCATAATTTTCAACCGTAAATTTAAAAAAAAACAAAAATATAGAAAAAACATGTATTTACAATTACAACTATATATAAAATTAAAAATAGAAAACAGAAAAAAAACATATATATATATATATATATATATATCTATAATTTTTAAATCTAAATTAAAATTAAACAAAAAAATAGAAAACAAGAATAAATTAAATAATTAAAATAAAAAAACTTAAATTAAATTAAATTAAATTAAATTAAATAGTCGAATATATATTTTTATATTTTTCAACATTAAATAAAACTTAAATAAAAATAGAAAACAAAAATAAAAGAAATTGATTTTCCTTTTTTTTTTTTTTGGTTTTCAGTTTTTTATTTTTTTTTTTCTTTTAAATTTTTATTCACATCAGAAAATTGTAAATATATTTTTTTTTTTTTAATTTTAATTTACAGTGAGAAAATTGTAAATCTATATTGTTTTGTTTTCTATTTTTCTTTAATTTTATTTACTATTGAAAATTATAGATATATATGATTTATTGTTTTCTAATTTTTTTTTATATATAGTTCAAAATTGCCAAAAAAAAATTCTGTTTTTTTCATCTTATTATTTTTTATTTTATTTACATTGAAAATTAAAAATTTATGTTCATATTATTTTATTTAAATTAAATTAAATAAAATTTGTCGAACATATATTTTATATTTTCTAACTTTAAATAAAAATTAAGGAAAACTAGAAAAAACAAAAAGTACATTATTTTCTTTTTCTTTTTGGTTTTTCCCAAGGTTTCCTAAAAAAGGGCAAAATAGTCATTTCAATGAAAAGTGGCCCAACTCAACATTTCAAGGATAAGATATCCCTAAAATTTTGAAATCGACTAAACGTTCGGAGTTTAGAAAAGTTAGTGTTTGCCTACGCAACCCATAAAAATTAAAGGACTAAAAGCGAAATCGAGCCAACTTAATCTGACCAAAAATGTAATTTTGCCGTATTTAACAACCGCAAACTATAGTCGATGGTTTCGATTATTCAATCATCTAAATAACGGAAGCTCGAGTTCATTGTTGATCGGGTGAGAAATCGGATATATTTTGTTCGATCACTTCGCCATGAGCTTAGACACTTAATTTAGTCCGGGATTACCCGAAACACAAGAAATGTTAGGTTAGTCGAGATGGTCCTTAATTTTATAAAATTTCAAACATACTTAAGTCAAGAAAGGTCACCGAAAGAGCGACATGAAACAGAGAGGTCCGAACTTTTTGTGGCTCGTGGGCCAAAAGGAAAAAGACGAGACCAATAAAAATACAAATAAGTGTTTCATGTCCGCACACTTTGAATTAATTATTTTAGTACAATTTTGAAGGCTAACTTATCTAAATATTGTTAATTTAAATACACATTACCTTTTACCGTGGGATGTGTTTTGTTTAACTATCTATTGTGAGGTTTTTTTATTTTTTGTTAAATTTCTGTCAAAGACAGCATTCTTAAAGTTGTCTTCAGTTTTAAATTAAAAAAAAAAAAAAAACTGGCCAAAAATAGCGATGTTAAACTATAGGGCAAACTTCCATGCGCTTGGCCACACGGTCACTATCGGGCTTTAGTTACAAAAAAAAGTGTTAATTTTGTATAGCTTTAGTTATGATTATTTTATTTTCAAAATTTAGATAATAAAATATTTAATTTTATGAGTTTGTTAATGCAATATAATTAGAAACTTTGCATGATTTTTATTTATGATTTAATAATTTAACTTA
>JABTTQ020000092.1:0-199194 GCA_016081115.2 Rehmannia glutinosa | reverse complement strand
AGTTACGTATTGCTTTTCATAAAGGAAATGCTTCGTGTTAAAAAGCTTATACATGCTTATATTATATATACTCTTATATAGTAGAAGCAGGCATATGTGGAACTCGACCTTCTTCGATCAAGAGTCTTATCCGTAATCAAGATAATCGATATGCTACTATACACGTAGGAAATTTTATGGGAATGTCTTTAAACCTGGGGGCATCTCCTCAACTAAGGTCTACAACCACCGATGGCACCGCCGATTGTGTTAACAGACACGGTGGATGAATAAAGATATATGCCATCTTGATTATCCTCACACCTCTACGAAGCGACCCGCGATGAAATGTGGCCTTTGCGCTTAAGTCGGTATCAAGGACTCCACATTAGCGTAGGTATACTCACTCTGGCAGGAGGTATCTTTGTGAGGAGCAGGGAACCACCGAGGGCCAAGCGTGGCCCGTAAACATCGCAAACTCTCGTCGCCCAAATGCGAGGTTAGCTCTTCTGTGAGAACCGAGAAGTCCCATCTCGAGATCCTCCACCAAAATCTGTCGTAGAGAGCAATAGGAGCATACTTGGTGGTCAAGTATGCGTCATCGTCGAAGTCCCAGAAATGCCCCAAACTTCTCATTCCTAAACTTGTCTAAATTCCCAGGCTCGATCCACTCTTTCTTGATATCCGCTATCAAGTGGTTCTTGAGTATACATTCGATTTTCCCCTCGAATGTCGAGAACCCATTTCATCGCCGTCATCCAAAAAAACCTGAAACACTCGAGTTTAGGCTTTCTATAATGTAACTTCAGAAATCGAGTTACATGTGTAACTTTCAGTGATCTTAGAAGAGTCCAAAAGCGACTTGATTTCAGTTGCACATGTAACTTCAAAATCGTTACCTTTCTATGCTAGATTTCGAGGATTCTGCCTTTTTCTCAGTAAATCAGTCGTCTTCTTCTTTCCCTCTCTCACACTTTCCGCCATTAACAAGATATCAAGCTCACCAAAACCAAGTATCACCATCTAAAACCTAAAATTTCTACAAAGCCTACAACAAATTCTAACCTAACAACAAATGAAACATTAGAAAGGGTTAGAATTAACAACAAATCTAACCTAACAATAAACTAGAATTCCTTCCTAACAAGTATTCACAATCTAAATCTAAACGACAAAAATATATGAAATTAAGGAAACATGGTTTACATACCGATAAAAAGAAGCACCTCCATATTTGTCGTCTTCTCCATCTCGTCGCCGAGTTCGTGGGTTTGGGTGGGATTTCTACTATTGGGTTATTTTCACTCGAATGGGGGCATGGTTTCAGTGAATGGGGGAATGGGGGCTTAAAACTACTAAAGGGCAATTATGACATTTCGCTTTAAAATGGCTAAAAGGATGTGTTTGAAAAACATGGCTAAAAAGATTTTGAATTGGCCAAAAGGCTAAAAAAAACCCTTTGTTAAATATATATTAAATATACGGTACAATAATGAGCGTGATTTTCTCTCTATAACTTATTTACATAATCCACTTCGCGTCCCACATGTTAATGAGCGTGATTCTCTCTCTATAATCGATTCCTTGATTCATATTCCACATGTTTTTGTTTGATCATTTTAATATGCAATAAAATTATGTTAAACATGCGGTAAAATAGTGTTATGTATACAACAAAAATATGATAAGTGTAACATCTTGCATGGCGAGCACATGAGTGATTTTCTCTCTCGAGTGTGATTTTCTGCGATTTTTGTTTCCCGTGATTTTCTCTTTCCTAATAACTTGTAGGTCCCGGGGGTGTGAGTAAGGTTTAGAAGGGGGTTGAATAAACCTTACCAACTTTTTCGTTTTAGCCTTTTAAAATATAACGAGTTAAATACACACTAAGTCGCTTGAGGGATAACTAAGTTAGTTAACCAAATAGAGTTAGTCACTCAGCGACTCGATTGATCCGTTGATAGAATAACTTCAGTTGTTTAGTCTAAACCTTAACTTGGTTGTGATGAGATTTTCGGCGATTTGGTTTAACTTTGTTTTAAACACTTGATTTTAGCACTTTGTTAATTATCAGTTGGATAGTAAATTATCGGCCAGATATAAAGTGTTATGCGGAATTAAAATGCTGAAATATAAATGACACTGATAATTTTTATAGAGGTTCAAGATGGGGTAATTCTTCTCTCTCTTCTTCCAACTCACGGAGGAATCCACTAAGTATTGAGCAGTACAAAGTGGTTATCAGTCCAGGATCTAAGTCTTGATCACCAAATGACTTGATCCTTTGGGACTCGATCTGAGATGCCTTTGGTCACACGGTTGGCTTCCGTCGACTCGAAAAAAACTTCCTGCAGGCGCTTGCTACTCTTGAGCTCACTTGCTCAAGCTTCTTGGATTTGATCACGAAGCCCTCCAATAACTTGAGAAGGTTCGGCGTTGAACCTTTCTACAATCCTCCTTAGAATGTAAACCCTTTTGATTCTTCAAAGTTTTATCTTAAACGAGTTTGAAGTTGTCTTTCCTTCACGCCTGATGTTGGATCGATTTCCTTCAAATTTAGGCTTGAGGATTTGCTTGAATAACTTGAGAATATTTTGCGGGTTAGAGTGTGAATAAATGTTTGATGGCTCGTGGTTGTTACCTTCTCTCAATGAGATTCCTCGGCCTTTTATAGTGAACTTTCAAAAATCCGCGTTGAAGAGATAGGTTGATTTTCAAAAGTCACTTGTGTTCGATTGGTTTGTCTTGTTGCGAGTCCTTGATTTTGACATTTCCTCTTATTAAATGAATGTTCAACTTTTGAGTCGACACGAGGTGCGATCTTCCCATTGGTTTATTCATTTTGCACGCAAACAACACTTTCGAGACATGGCGGCATGGAAGTATTACCTATTTAAGTAAGCTTCTTGACTTTTGTGCAAAGGATTAACTTTTCGATTGTCTTGACTTGATTGCGATTCTCTAACTTCCCAGTGTGGCTTGAGTTAGCTTCCAAATCAATGGATGACTCATATGTCACTTCAACTTGAGACACTGTTCGAGTTGACTTGATCGACACTTCACACTGACTATATCGGTGATACTCCTTCGGTCGAGTTCTTGACTTCTCTCCTTTGCCATACTCGGTTGTTTCACAAATGAGTCTTCATTCGATCTTTAGTTGACTTCTTGTATATCCAAGCATAGGCGACTTGATTTCAAGACAAATGCGATACATCTATTACAATGCAAATTACAAGGAAAATGGGGTGCCAACTTTCTAGTCTAAGTTTTACATGGCATTCATCAAAATCTAAACAATAAATTTCCCAACAATTTCCCCTTTTGATGATGCCAAAACTTAAAACATACATACAAAATGTAAATAGTAAAGATACATACGACAATGTAGAAAAAAACAGCAGAATGTATGCGTAGAGTCAATCTTTTTATTGATCATATCATTTGTGTTCTTTACACGAGTTGTTTACAATGTGTATCATAGCAATCATAGCATTCTATATCTAAGCAAAAGTATAGAAATTTGATTTCTTATTCAACGTATAGAAGACTTACATACATATGTATTTACAACAGTAAAATACATGAAGGGTGGACAACAACACTTCATCGCCAGCCCTTCCCCTCATTCTTTTTTTTTCTTGGCTTTGTCGTCCTCTCTCTCTTTCTCTTCTTTTTCATCTTAAGTTGCCTTCTTTTTCTCGTATGTTCTCTTTGTGGCATCGTCTCTTCTCTTTCTTTCTTGCCTTTCTTACCATAGATGATCTTGCCTTTTGTTTTCTTCTTCAATTCTTTGACATAGTCGGCATTCTTCCTAGCCACTTCCCGGTTGCTACTTCGTCATATCCCGACCCGGTAGATCCTTCCCTTCTTGCCCTGGATCTACATATTCATTGTTTTTTGGGTAGAGGTCTGGTCGAAAACCTCTGCCTCCACCACTCCTTCCTCTTTCTCTCGGGCGTATATTGTCTTCCGAGTCTTCTTCTTACCGTTGACATTACTTGTGAGTCTGTTGCTATCATCGCCTTCTTCACATAGCTTTAGACAGTTCTCCCGGTACAAGTCCCAGGCTTGGGCTATGGACATATTTTTGAAGTATCCCTCGGATTCGAGCGTTTTGAATTCTTCCACTGATCGTGGCTTGTCTCCATCGCGGAATGGCATCGTGTCTTTACCTACCTGAATGCCTCCGTATTGTTTCAATATATCCATCACACGAGCATCCATTTTTCCTTCGACCTCCTTCATCCCTACTTCCACAATTTTTCTCTTCTCAGTCATCGGTACAGCAGAGTGTTGGAGCGGCAGAGTTACTGGAAGTTGTCTTATTATGTCAGCTATGACAAGGCCTTGTTGAGGGGTTTCAGCAAACATTAGAGTCATATCATTTGAACCTTCCCCCTCAACTGCTTTTCCCTTTTCTTTCTTCTGTTCTTCAACTGTTTTCTTCTTCTTCTCAACAGTTGTGTCCTTCTCTTTCTCATCCGCTGACCCTTTCAACATCTTCAGGTATTCCTCTTCCCCCTTTTTGGCATCATCAAAGGAGAGAGGAACCCCTGGGAACATGCCAGCAAGCATGAAATCTAGGCGGCTGATAGCTGAGTTTTGCTTGGAGTCTGCTGCGGAGTATGCTGTACGAAATTCTGAGCGGGTGGCTTTGGATTCGGCTGCCACCAGCTTCATTTCAGCCATGAGAAGGCTGAATTTGTTATTCATATTTTCCTCTACGCGCAGAAGTTCTTTCTTGTGAAATTCTCGCGTTCCATTTCGATGTTGTGGGAGGCATGCGTTCTCAATATTTTCTTGCATCATCCTCTTCATGTCAAGATTATCGGTGCTCCAGATCAACATTTTGTTGTACAATGCCTTGAAATATCTGACTTGTTCTAGTCGCATTGTACGTTGTTGTTGACACCATTCCCTGATCTAACCACTATTCACCGCAGATCGGCCTTAAGATTGGCATCCCCGTTGTCGGTAGCATATCGATGTGGCCTGGTGCGTTCTATCTTCTCAATCTCTACAAAGATTGTCTTGAAGACCTCTCGTACCTCAGTTGTCCCCTCGGTCTCAGTTGGCGGCCAAGCGGCATCAAAATCAAAGTCTGCTGGGACAATAGTATCTATGGGAATAATTGGGTCAGGTTTGACGTTGAAGCATCGCTGTTCTCGAGCTATTTCTTTATCAAGTTCAGAGCTCAATAAAGAAAGGAAAGTTTCTTCAAATGCATCATCATGGACATATGGTATAGATTCCACCATTACTCGTGCCTGTGATGTGCTCGGTTAAGTGGATTCTGCTGCAGCTTTGGGAGCCTGTGCAGACAACTCGGTTTCAGCTGGGCCTTGGTGAGTGGTTTGGCCAGCTGACTGAGCCTCAGCTGTCTTAACAGCTTCTTCGGCCTCAGTGGATTCTCGCTAAATGAATTTGTTGTTCCTCAGCTGCACCATCAGCGTCATCGGAAAGATGATGAGTCTTGAAGACTTGGCTCATCATCAAAATTGAATGTTTGACGAATAGCCTTGAGGTCTAGCTTGCTCGCATTCTGGCTTGGTAGAGCGTCCTCACCGAGTCTTTTGATGTGCGGTTAGGGTAGACTCACCTTCATCTGCGATCCCAGGAAGGTTGTATAAGGATCATCTCGGGAGTCATGAAAGCACCGATTTCCTCCTCTCAATCGGCAATTATGGTCTGAGGAATGCTCTTATCTCCTTGATTTTTACCTAGGGAAGTCTTAACTCTCCCTTAGGCCTTCATTACCCCCTGCAGTCTCAATCGCATTGGGGCTTGTACAATCCCTTCGACAGGCGCATCATGTCTTAGGGTCTTACGATGGCATCCACAGGAGTCTCAACTCCGTGGATTGCATTTTTAGTGCCCAGTGTTAACTCCCGGGGCGGATCCATCCCGTGTGTCGTCCTCGGCTGCGAGAGCATCGGCACTTCAGCTAAGAGCAGACTTAATCGTCAGAGCCACAAGGTGACAACTTGATGTGGTTCAATTTCTTTTTCCTTCTCCACTTCGCCTCCTAGATTTAGGGTGGAGTCATCTGCAGCGTCCTCCGACCTAGCTGCAGTGGAGTGAGTTTCCCCCTCTTGGGGCCACTCTGCTCCAGACTCCCGGCTTTGTCAAATTAGTGTTCAGTCGTGGGGGCAGGTGGTAAGACACCTTCAACAGGGGTTGGCTCAACTTGGGTGCCCAAGTTCCCAGTGTCATCGCCAATTCCCTTATATACGTCTTTTGAATGAGCTGGGAAGTGGTTGCAGCAATAACTGTGGCAATTTGTTGCACCACTCCCAACGGATCAATTTCCAGCTGTGATTTGGAAGACTCTCCTGGTCCTTCCATCAGCTCTTTCTCATGCATCAGTGTGGATTCCCACATGGCTTGCTGCATGTCCAACTTTTCTTGTGCAAAAGAATAGGATCACTTTGTCTCGAGGTATGTCAAGATAAGGATGAGTATGGTCGCTGGTTCCAGTTAGAGGACAAATGATGGCTTTCTCATGAGCCTTGCTTCCTCAATTTGCTTTCTTGCTGTTCATTTTCCTTCCGAATTTGCAGCATATTAATACGATTATCCTCATCCGTGGGCTTGCAAGATCAGATCAACTTCAAGAAACTCAAGAGTTCCTCTTCCTCGTCAATAAACTCACGGTTGTTCAAACCGCACCCTAGAGTGACTCAACTTTTCCATTTCATCCATGCTCTTAGACGATTTTGGATGTCCGGGTACAATGGAGAGCATATGATTACATCATCATCTTCATCCTCTCCCTGTTGCCTTTCCTTTTCAGGAATGGAGGGTAGCAAACTCTGCTGCTTCTTCACCTCGGAACATATGTCGCAGGTGGAGATACGCTTCGCCGACATGGTATCCTCCGCTTTGTCTCGGCTCCTTCTTGTTCTCAAATTTTGCCCATATCCGGGTCTCCAACTTGCCTTCGTTGATCGCTTCTTCAGCAGATTTGGCGGTTTCATCAAGCACTTCCTCGAGACTGCACCTCTTCCGCAGTCTCAGTGATTTGCTCTAGCTGAGTTGCAGACTCAGCCGTCTTCTCAAGCTCCAAGAGCTTGGTGAGTCTTCTCCTTCTTCTTAGTTTTCACCGGAGGAATGTCCTGGTTCTACTTCCTCCTCGTTCCTCGAAGGTAAAGGCCTTTGGAGTTGCCTTAGGCAGGTACGTGTTTTCTCGCTTTGCGCCTCTTCTTCTTCATTCCCGGAGAAGGTATTAAGGATTCTTCTCCACCACGGTCACGCAGGGGCGTAAGACACGGCTACGAGGCGTGACTCGACTACAGGGGCAAAAAAGGATTTTTCTTTTGCTGCAGGCGGCCTTCTTTCCAATTGCATGGGCGACTTTTTTTCTTGGAGGAGATAATAAACCGTTTTCTCGGGTCGATTGATTCTCATCACCGTGTCCGCCCGCTTGTCGTATGCTTCTTACGGGCTCCAAACAAGTGGCCCGAAACATCTTCTTGTTAACATGGAATGATTTTCCATGTGTAAGGAACACCCTTCACCTCCGTTAGATGGCCAATGACTAAAGCCATAGCCTGGTGATCCTCCAAAGGATCCATCCTCTTTGAAAGACTTGTTGCTAATGTTCGCAAAGTCTGCTTTGAATTCAATTGACCGCTTAATCTTCTTCTTTCTTTCATGATCGTAGCCATGACGATCAGTTTGGTTTTGGATAGGCGATTGAAGCTTCCAAACTTCATATCCACACATTTTGCGACGATATCCATTAACTTGTGATAAACGTCATTCGAGCTTCTTGTCGTTGTGTATACCACTTTCGCAAAGATATCATTCCACCACTTCTTCCATGCAAAAGCACCAAATTTACATCAGCCTCAAATATCTCCGGTACACCTTCGACGGCAGACAAACAATGCTCCGCTAGATCTTCGCAGTGATTGTAAGATCCTTCCCGTGAACAGAGGATTTGATGCCCTCGTCATGAACTTCAGCGTTCATGTAGAACTGTGTTATTTCTTCAATATATGTCATCTGAAACTCCATTGTGAGAAAGGATTTCAGTCCAGATTTCTCGATTTTATCAGCAATCTTCTTCACAAGGGTTTCATCTAACCTGTTTAATCATCCCTTTGAAATCCAATGTTGAACTGGTGTGGATTTGCTTGCCTTGCTTAGTGAAATCATAGGTTGATGCCATTTTTATGAGTTTTTACTGATCGAAACTTGACGAACTTGCTTTGAAGACAGGTAGGGTTTTGAGAGAAAAAAATGCTTTCTTTGCTTTGGAGAGATGAACAGTTTTGAGAAACATGAGAGAGAGAAAACTAAACGATTGAGTATATAAGGGTTGTGAAAGGACGTGCTTTCGGTTTTTAAAATTTTGATCAAGATCAACGGCTCAGATTTGCCACGCCGATTAGCATTTAATTGCTCGCATTTAATGCGGCAAGATTTATATCCAATCATATGCTTGTGTGCAGCTTTTGATTGTACCTGTCATTATTAATGTCGTCATCCTTAAAAACATTCTCGCTTATTAAAAACGACTGCGTTTGTGTCTCTTAGCTCATTAATGACTCAACTCTTCTTTTCTCTATTTGTATAGTGACTACTTGTCAGTAACTCGATGCAGCTGACTTTCCAATCTTGTTGATTCACTTGGTTGGTTTATAAGATCGCTCTGTTTTCATCTTTTTCATGTTTCATTTCTTCTCATTGAGTCTTCGAAGTGTCAACTCACTCAATTAACCCTAGCTCATGCTTGACTTCTTCAAATCTTGATTCACATAATGGCTTTGTGAATATGTCATTCTTGTTTATCGGTTGAGATTTATTCCAAAGTGATGTCTTTCTTTTCAACATGATCTCTTATGAAATGATATCGACATCAATGTGCTTTGTTCTTGAGTGTATCACGACTGCGAGTGATTGCAATAGCACTTGTGTTATCACACATAATTGGAATCTCTTTTTCTTCAATTTCATAATCTCTCGGTTGTTGTCTCATCCATAAGACTTGGGCAACAGATTGCCCGCAGTATGTACTCGGCTTCCACCGTGGATGTGGCTATTGAGTTTTGCTTTTGCTAAACTAGGAAACCAATTTGTTTCCAAGCATTTGACATGTACCAAGTACTCTTCCTGTCGCTCTACATCCAAAGATAGTCGATAGTCTCAATAACCAATTGGCTTGAATCCTCCTTCCTTCCTTTGGATACCATAAGCCGACTTCCTGCATCCCTTTAAATATCTTAGGATTCTCTTAGTCATACCATATGGCTTTCTTTTGGTGCATTGAAATCTTGCACATACACCTACCGCAAAGGTGATGTCCGGCCCGCTTCTTTGTTAGATAAAGCGATGATCCAATGAGTGCACTATATTTGGTTTGATCCACCAGGCTTACCATCGCATCCATATCCATCTTGATCGATGTATTCATTGGTATTTTCACGAAGACTTCTCTTCCATACCAAATTTCTTCATTAAATCACTGGTGTACTTTGTTTGACTTATGAAGGTTCCATCCTTTAGTTGTTTAACTTGAAGTCCTAGAAAGAATGTCGGCTCTCCCATCATGCTCATCTCAAATTTGTCTTGCATGAGGTTTGAGAATTTATCACACAGCTCTTTGTTTGTGGATCCAAAAAATGATATCATTCACATATATTTGAACAAGCAAGATACTTTCTTCATCTTGAATTTTGAAGAGTGTTCATCCACTTTACCTTTGGTGAATCCATTATCTCATCGAAATTGAGATAATGTATCATACCATGCTCTGCGCTTGTTTCAATCCATATAGAGCTTTCTTGAGCTTGTACACCTTATCTCCAATGGTCTTCTGCTCAAAACCTGGAGGTTGCTCAACATAGACTTCTTCTTCCAACAATCCATTTAAAATGCACTTTTCACATCCATTTGATATACAATAAAGTTCTTGTGAGCAAGCATAGGCAAGAAACATCCTTATTGCTTCTAATGGCAACAGAGCAAATGTTTCATCCAAATCTATTCTTCTTCTTGGCAATACCCTTTGGCTACCAATCTTGCTTTGTTTCTTACCACATATCCTTCCTCATTCATCTTGTTTCAAAACCCATTTTGTGCCAATAACATTTTGATGGGTTGGTCTTTGCACCATTCCCAAACCTTGTTTCTTTCAAACTGATTCACTCTTCTTCTTGCATGGCTTGAATCCAATGTGTGTCATCCAATGCTTGGGACACATCTTTTGGTTCTATTTGGGAAATAAAACAAGTGAACATAGCTTCTTGTTGGGCTCGATCTGCTTTCTTACGCCATCTCTTACATTTCCAATAATCGCTCGTGGATGGTCTCTCCCATCTCACATCGTTGGAGTAGTCACTGGGTTTAGTCGTCTTGCGGTGTGTTGTCTTGAGCGACTCTTTCATCATCATTTAGTCTGCAGATTCTCTAGTTGTCTTTGAGATTTCGCTATTTCATCTTCATCTTGATTAATTGCTCCTCCCGCTTGGACATAAGGACTCTTCTCGCATAGTTGGTGATTCAAAATCGCCTAACTCTTCAATGTCCTCTCCATTTACATTAGGTTCATCAAAAACCACATGGATAGACTCTTCTCGTGACCATAGTCCTATTGTTCAAGATTAGAGGCTTTGCTTTCAAATGAGTATCCCAAGAAGATACATTCATCCGTTTTAGCATCAAAAGCCTTGAGATTATCCTTGTCATTGTTGTGGATGAAGCATTTACATCCAAATATTCTAAAATATCCAACATTTGGCTTTCTCCTATCCATATTTCATAGGAGTCTTTGCCACTTTGTCTATTTATCATGCATCTATTTTGAGTATAGCATGCAGTGTTGATGGCTTCACCAAAATCTTTTAAGCGGTCCAAACAGCTAACATTGTCCTTGCAGCTTCCTTGAGAGTTCTATTTCTTCTTTCCGCCACTCCATTCTCACAAGGAGTCCTTGTCCTTGCAGATAATTCATGAGCAATACCATTTTCAACACAATAATCGAGTTATTATTTCATTGACAAACTCGATTCTCTGCATCGATCTTATCTTTATAATGGTTTGACTCTTCTCATTTTGAACTCTTCTCATTAGTTGAGGTAAATTTCGCAAAGTTTCAATCTTTTTACACATGAAGATTGTCCATGTATATCTTGAATAATCATCAACCACTACTAAAGTGTATTTCTTTCCACTTATGCTAGCCGGCTCAATCGACCAAATAAGTCCATATGCAAATGTATGCAATATCCTTGTTGAAGATGGATCGACTTCTTTTGAATGATGATTTGATCTCGCTTTCTTATCGGCATGCATCACAAACACTTTTCTTCTTGTACATTGAGTCCGCGGTCCTTCTACAAGATTACTCCTTGCAAGCTTGTTAATTGTCTTGAAATTCAGGTGACTTCGAACTTGTGCCATAGCCAACTTGATTCGGCCGTACTTTTTGCTAGCAGATAAGTGCTTGGTGTGGCGATCAACCAATCTACCACATACATGTTCTTTTGTCCGGATCCTTGCAACACTACTTCATTTGATTCAATGTCTTTGATTTGGCACACTCCCATATTGAATCCAACATTATAGCCCTTGTCACGAGTTGGGCGATGCTTAACAAAGTTGAAGTTGAGGCCTTCAATGTATGCAACATCTGTGATTTCTAATCCATTTTTCTTGATGGATCCAAAGGCCTCTTATTTCCCGAGCTTCATTCCTCCAAATATGACTTTTGCACCTCTAATCTCCTTGAATTTTGACAGATTTTTCTTGTTCCCTCTGTCATGTGTCCGAACAACCACTATCCATGTACCAGGTTCCTTGGCACTCACTGTTCCTTCCTGAACTCCGCAATCAAGGAAATCAATTTTTAGGTACCCATACTTGTCCGGGTCCCGAGGGGTTAGTGTTGTAAGATGATCCAACCAACATATAGCCAAATGATCGACTCTAAGAGGTTGTCATCTATCCGTGCCATAATCATAATTCGCCTCGCAAATTTCTTGGGGTTTTAGGTTCATACAAATCTCTTTTTCTGTATGCATGTGTGTTTTAGCAATTGCCTTCTTTGGGTAGTTGTGATATTTCGAGTGTAGTGCTTGGGTGCATATGTGTGCCGATGATAGCTCTTTTGCCTTTGGAATGACCTTTCTTGAGTTATAGGCCTTTGTCATTTTGGCATATATTCTATAGATCTTTGCCGATATTTCACATTATTCCAATCGGCATGGATTGGATAGTTTCTACCATTTCCATCATTTGTGTTCCTTTGATAGAACTTCTCGGGGATTCTCGTAGCTCTGCTTTCTTCTTCACAGAAAAGTACTTCTTGTTTGGAGTTTATTGAGGCACTCTAGATTTCTTCTCACCGCCCTTTTCAAAGATACTCAATCGGTTCTTTTCCTTTTCCTTTATATCCAAGGCCGTTTGTTTGTGATTGTGCTTTGGAGTGAATGTGGTGCAACATTTGGTGTCTTGGGTTTTTGAGATGCTTCATTACTTGAAGATCCTTTTTCCAAGATCACTCTGGGAGTTTGACTATGCACAAAGGAATTGAATCATATCCATGTCTTGTCTCCACACTTATTTTGACTCATAATAAGGTCATCCAATGATTTAGATGCCTTAGTGAATGAAGCAATCATATTTTTGAGATCATTTTCTCTCTTTTCTATAGCAGCTATCTCTGCTATTAGTTAAGCATTCTCAGCCTTCAGCTCTTTATTCTCATTAGTTATGTGACTTAGAGTACTCAGCTCCTTAGTCAGCTGTGAGTTTTGGCTTTTGATCTGGCTGTTTTCCTCATTTAATAGTGTGTGTGAGGATTTAATGTGCTCAAAGTCTTTCATCATTTTGCCTAATGAATCATAAAGATCAAAGTGGGTGATGAATTATGTGTGTCACAATCACTATCACTAGAATCTTAGTGAGATGAGTTATAGTGTACCTCATCTTCTTGGTCAGGTAGATCTTGTTCTTTAGCCATTAAACAGATCATTTTGCTTCTTTCTCGGAATCACTTGAGTAGTCGGCTTCACTACTCTCTTCGAGTCTTTGTATCTTTTGACTTAGCTGTCTCGGCTCTCTGCTGCAGCCAACATAGCCTTTTTTCCTCTCTTGTCTTCTTTTCTCTCAAGATTCTTCTTTCTTTCTTCATTCCTCGTATTTATTGACTACAGGATATGGACAAATCAATAGCAAAGTGTCCTAGTTGTCTACAGTTCCAACACAGGTTCTCGGCTCTTTGATCAGTTCTTTCCATTCTTGGGTTATCGACTCTCGATATTCAACCTTTGATGCTCGGCCTCTCTTGGGTGCCTATCTTCCTTGACTTGGAGGAGTCAATGTCTTCTCGGAGGATTCACCTTTGTTTCTTTTGTAGTTCTTGTTGAAGAACTTGTTGAATCTTTTAACCATCCGGGCAATTTTTTCCTGGTCAATGATTTCTTTGCCGCAGCTCTCTTTCCATCCTTGACTATAAGTGCAGCTGTTTTGGGTACAATGCTCCTATTGATCTTTTTCTTCTCAGCTCAAACTCGTAGGCTTTGAGGTCCGAGAATAGCTCATGATTGGATGTTGTTGTGAGGTTCATTGAGTGTCTCGGGGCCATGACCTTCATTTCCCATTCTCATTGGGAGGCTTCTTAGAATCTTCATACACATTTCCTTCTCGTGTATATTTTTCCCAAGTGCGAGATAGTTCATTGGTAATTTCAGTGAATCGAGCATCTAGTGATCCAGTTTCACCCAAGCATTTTGAAATTTTCAAATTTTGTACAACAACGGACAATTTGTTTTCTTTAATTTGCTCGGATCCTTCACAAATTAAAGTTAATTTTTCCCAAATTTGTTTTGCGGTTTGACAAGATTTGACTTTGTTGAACATTGTTTTGTCCAAGGTTTGTAAAGTATGTCCTTGGCCACATTGTCCAAGTTGTATCTTATTATGTCCTCGTTTGTCCATTTAGTCCTTGGTTTCTCAACCAGGGCTGGTCTTCTTCGCCGAAGAAAGCTTCATCTCCTTCACCGTGGGTCGCTTTCATACAATTGTGTTCACTTTCGATTTTGCGTGGCCCATCCTCTATCATTATCCACATTTCATCATGTAAAGCTGATAGATGAGCCTGCATACGAATTTTCCAGTCATCAAATTCCTCAATAGTGAACATAGGAATGCGTGTCAAATTTGCTTCCATGATAATAACTTTCTTTGAATAAAAATATCTTTTGAAAGAGCAAGTGTTAAAAACTTCTTTGAAACATTGGAGATCTAGTTCAGTAACCAGTGCGGAAGGCTCAATGAACCAACCGCTCTAATACCACTTGTAGGTCCCAAGGGGTGTAAGTAAGGTTTAGAAGGGGGGTTGAAGGACAATGTGGACCACATATTATAGTGAGACAATGTGCACTAATCATGTCCACAAATTTGTAATTTAGATGGTTAAGATTTACCCAATTTAATGGCCTTTTTTAATTTATTTTAAATATGTAAAAGGCGAAGATTGTAATCGTATAATTATACACTTTCAATCAAATTGGGGTAAGTTCAAGAATGGCTTCTTTTGATGTTTCAGTTACAACTATAGTCTTCCATATTAAAAGAGTTCAAATATTCAAAGTTCCCATTATACCCTTTATAACAAATAAGGAAACATGATTAAATTCGTTCGGATATCACGAAATATGAACACTTCCGTTTTTATTACCTGTTTCATTCGTGGCATTGTTACACCTACTTAGATCCAGTCTCCATTCGGAGGTTTTAGACAAATCATGTCAGGTTTCCAGCCAATAAACTTAACAGGTCATAGAATTAAAAGATGTTTGATTCTATGTTATCAGTTCCAAACTAAGGTTTACAGGTGAAAATGGAAATGGTCCATTACGACCATATCGTGCCCAACATGCTTCCATAAAATTAATAAATCCCTTAAAATTCATACCTCCTTCGACCAAAAAAGATCATCGGGTGAGATGGCTCGCAACACCACCAGTCGGAAAATTACGGCCCCCAGATCGTTTGACAAACATCTCCTCACTGTTCAACCTCACCCTCAGGGAAGATGATCTACAAGTTATCCGACTTCTTCAAAGAATCGCCAAAGACAAAACTTTGTTCGTTTCCTACTCCGGGAGTATAAGTAATTCTTCAAAGGGATAGATCAATAGTACACTATGAACACATGTTGAACAAACAGCCTTTATTTAATTAAGAACTTAAAGAAAAATTATTACATCAGGAATCTCCTTTTGGGAGGAGAAAACCTGTTTAGCCTCTCATAAAGGCTATCACACTCTTGTACATAAAATTAAAAACTAAAACTAAAACTGAAAACACTCTGGAAATTCTAAACTCACAACTATGTTTACAAAGAACGTTTATTGTATAGAAGACTAAGGGAAATGTTCGATGCCTTTAGCCTTCTGCAGATCTTGACATTTATAGTGGTAGAAGACCTCTATGTTCTCCATTATTGCCTTTCAGTGGATGTCTCTTTCATTCTTGAATTATTGCTCCACTTGCAGCAATTAGTTGGCATCCAACTCATCTTCACATGGGTTGGGCCTCCTCTTGTCTGGTATCCGGTTTTTTATGAAAACTTCCAAATCATCTTTGACTCGTCCTTCGTCTTTTAGTAACTTGACGGCATCTTTCATGGACCCACCTTTCGTCTTTTTGCTAAGTGGGTTGTTACCTGTCTGGAGTCACATCTCTCCACTAACTTTGTTGGGGAATCTACTTTTTTGGTGGTCCCAAAAATTTTGGATACTTCTATGACTTTTCTTCTCCGTCACGTCTTCTCCGATCGACTTTTGGCGAAATCCTTTGCCAAATTCGGTTCCTTCGGTTTTGGCATTCGGGATAGACCAAGTTCCCAATGGCCGATGTGAGCCATATTACAATATTTCCTAAAAGTTTTTTACTCCCCGTGACTTGTTTTCCCACGAGAAGATTTCTTTTTTTTTTTAATAGGTCTTCTGCGAATCTTGTATTTTCTTGTCATAGTATTCAACAGGAATGATCCATTCACTGAATTTTGATAAAACTTGAACGGAAACTTGACTTTGTCCATCTCAGTGAGACAGACCCATAATCCCCATGCCCTTCTTGTTGTAATTTGATCTTCAGTGAAGGTCATGGCCAATTGTACTTCTTCTAAATTTGCCTCCTTGATATTTTTGAAGGCTCTTTCATCTGGTCGTCGAAGCCTAATATAATGGAAGGCTTCATGTCCACCTTTTCTCGAAGCTGTGCTCTGTTCTGCACTTATGAAATAAAACTCTAATGTATCCCCGCTTTTTAGGCTGTCATTATTGGACCAGTACTCGTAAACTGCTTCCTGGATCTATTTTGGAAATTTTGTGATCTCCGGGAAGGCTAGTGAAGTAGTATAGATCGAGGCCAAAGCCCCAAACTCGTACCACCTCTTCCCTTCTTCAGGGCGAATTTGGTAACATCCAAACCCTTGGATATTTTCGAAAATATCGATCTTTATTTTCTCTAGAGATATCCTTGCACGGTGATCGGTTTCTCCCAATTTGCCTGGTATTCCCCGCGAAGAAGAAACTTTAATCTCATTAATATCAACCTTAGAATTGCCCATCATAGGCCTAAGATTGATCTCTCCGTCCTTTACCCCGGACGTGCTAGGTTGATGTGATAACTCGGGATTTGACTCCGGAGTATCAATTTTTCCTTGGGCCAACATTTCGCCCGACTTAGGACTTGTCCTAGAGGTGCTTGAATCCTCTGCTACGGTTGGGAGCCACTGCGCTCTAAACGCTCTGTTTGCTTATTAGCGGCCCGGGAGTGGCCGCTTGAAATGTCATCCTCAATCGAGAGTGAGACCGGACACATGCTCGTATACGATCGGTTACTTTGTCCGATCATTCCTTTGTAATTTCGGCTAAATCAAAGCATTGATGACCAGGGTATCAAATTCTCGGAGTAGCATTTCCAGTTGCTCTCCAAGATGTCTTGAGTGTGAGGATGGAATCACTTCAATTCCCTCCATCTCTTGTTAGAAAATCTGCAAGAACATTTTCATGAGATTTTATAATGACAATATCATAATCATAATATTGACATTCACTTGCCATCTAAGTATCCTAGCTTTTTCTCGTTTCGATTCAATTTTGTTTTTCGAAAAGCTTTGACACTTGAATTATCAATTTTTAAGATAAACTTTTTATCCAATAGAAATAAAGGCCATTTATTGAAAGCCTTTCGATCGCAAAGAATTCTTTCTCGTTGATATGCCACCGAGTTGCTTCATGCGTAAATAGACCGACTGCAATATCGCACGGCACTTCTCCGTTTGGTGTGTCTTTTGTAAGAATTGATGCCCACCAATAATCACTAGCATCCGTATAGAGAACCGAGTTCATCTTCATCCTCGTGGAATTGCAAGTTTAGGAAGCTTTTGCAAACTTCTTTAAGTCGCTTAATTCTTCTCGATGTTCATCCTCCCATTTGAATCTGCATCTTTTTTAAGCAATGGGCTAAACACCTTCCTCGTAATGTGCTAGATTGTTTATAAACATTCCAAAGCAAAGTTAACAACTCCAAGAAAACTCAAATTGCTTCTTTGTCTTTCAACGTATCACGAAATCCCGTATCTTTCTACAATATGACTTTGCGGGATGATCCTGCATTCATCGATTTCAATTCCTAGAATTCAATCTGTCTTGTTGCAATCATTGACTTCTTCTTCGAAAGCACTAATCCTTTATTGTGACAAACATCCAAAATATTTCCAAATGTTTGAGATGCTCCTTCATGTTCTTTGATGCGATTAGAATGGCATCGATATATACGAACATGAAACTAAAATAATATTTGAAGAGATTATCCATCTTCCTTTGATATATATGGGGTGCGTTAGCCAATCCCATGGGCATCACGTTCCCGGATATAATGTCCTTGTGGTGTAGAGAAAGTCGCGTGAACTTCTTGCTTTTTCATCCATCTTAATCTGGTAGAATCCAGTTACAATCGAACTTTGAGAATATCTTGGCACCTTTGATGCAGATTAACCGATGTTCTCTCGCTTGGGATATAGTATCCGTCGAATTCCAAAATGTTATTAATCCCCTTGTAATTAATAACAAGTCTTGGTTTTCCTTCTTTTGATTTCTCCATGGTTTCGACTAAGAATCGGGACTCTTTGTATGGAGAAACTCCTGGTGAAATTAACTTAAGGTCAATGTTCCTTAAGTATCTTCTCGCATATCCTCATGATCCTCCCGGTTCATAAGGATTGGTTTGAATCTTACGAACTCGCATACTCCTTTCCAGGTTTAACCTTTAAGGATGCTTTGAGCTCATTCTTGTCCCACCATGCCAAAGGATCTTCATTGTAATTCCTTTGGATCTTTTTCTTGATATCCTCGAGTGATATTTGTTCCTCTAGGGTCACGTCACTCTGCGGACTCTCCATTAGGCTCAACATTGATTCTTCAATAACCTCTGGAGTAACTCGTTCTTCTCCTTGCACTCTGAATGAATACAAGTTATAATCCCAAAGCTTCTTATCCTTTCGAGAACCGAATTGTCTATAGGATAATAAAGTTTCACCAAATTTCCTTCGATCCGCTATTTTTGGATTTCGAGTTTGGCTTCATCACCACGCTTGCATGCGAAAATTAATAGGCATTTTTCTAAAAATGCTTCTCATGCGATCTCGACAATGATCTTATGATCACATAATGTTGTAAAAATAAGTCTTCTTGTCTCATTCTCCTGTGTGAATTGCTTGAATGTTTGTAGGAAATTGTTTCCTAGCAAAACATATGCACCTGTATCATCGAAATAGATTGGTGGCGTCTTCACTTTTTACCATGGGGTACCGCCCGCGCCTCTGATCATGATTTACGCTTGTTTAATTCCCTTGTTAAGGATAAGAATCCTTTTAGAGAAATCTCTTCCTGCAATAGCCGTAAATCTTATCCAATTTCTTTAGGAAAAACATCCGCTTTGCGGTACATATTTCGGCACTTTTTGAATCAATATAGGCGGCAAAATACTCGGCCTTGTATTCAAGATATAACATTCCGATAGAAATATATATGGAGAATGGACTAGTGGTCATCGATTCTGTATCTTTTATCGCCACTGTGAACTCCATTCCTTCTTTTAATCTTTCCCAAGGTTTATGATCCTCGAGAAATTCAATTCTCGTATTAATTGTTCCGGGGATTTTTCCCGCAACTCCCGTGATGGTAAGCTCAATTTCACCTATCTTCGGGCTTCCTTGATACCTTCCAACTATTGGTTGTTGGAGATAATATAGAACATCACAAGGAAATATATTATCCTTTTGAGGGATGTCGAATATTACTTCAACTTCTCGCCATCCTTCTGGACATTTCAGCTCTCCTGCTGTTTTGAAAATATCTGGAATGCGCTGAACTGTACTTGGTCTTTTTTCTTCCCAACGGCTATTGTTCACCATTCTGTCTTGTTGGAAAGACATCCTTCTGGGCTCAACTCTGAGACTTCGACTTTTGTTGAAGACTGGTTGATCTTGTATTTTCATATCGATCTCCTTGATAGTTGGAGACTCCATGATTTCTGGTAGAACCACCCTAGCAAAGTCCTCGAAGATTCTTGGGACTTCAATAAATTCCTTTCTCAAGAATACTTCTGAATGATGTGTATTCGAGAGAGTATAGGATATCTTGTATATGATCGAGTAGGGCATGCTCCCTTCTTTCATCAAATCTTCTCTTTTGAAATCTTAATGAAGGGTTAGGACTCTGTTGAAATCTTGATCTCCCAAATTGTATGCACTTCTAGGATAGACATTAAATGCCAATTTTCCAGCATACAAAATTTCCTGTAACCGCTCCAAGGCATGAATCCTTGAGATTTGAGATTCGCTTATCAAAGATAGCCAGATTGAGTGGCGAATCTATTCCTTCTTTGAATGTTGCTTTAATAATGACTCTTATGGCTCCGATATGAATCCATGAGAGTGTATTTGTAACTTCTCTTTTAACTCTACTTTTGATCTCCTGGATTTCTCTAATAGGGACCAACTGCATCTCGATCAGGTTCCCAGTAAACTCCATCGGAATGGCAAATTCTCCAGTTGTTACCCTGTGGATAATTTGGTGTTTTCTATTACGAAAACCAATCTTATCCAAAGCCTTTTCCATCGCTCCGATTGTAAATCCATCATAGATTTGAAGCTTTGGATCTTCCTTCATAATTCTCATAAAAATCTTATGAGACACCGTAGTGTGAGAGAGGAATCCTGACATATCCTCCCTGGCCATTTGTTGAAGAATTTCTTCTTCACTCTGATTCTGAACTGGATTCACTTCCATCATCGAATAGATCTATTCTTCATAGATGCTTTCATCCGAGGGAATATCCTCAAATTGATACACATGTATCAAATCCGATAATAAACAGACTTTTTCGATTTACTCGGGTAGCTTGAACTGTCTAACTCCTCATTTTTTATTATCGGGCAATCCGTTGAGTTATGCCCTCTTGGTCCGCATGTCCGGCAATTACAGTCTTTGAAACTTTCATTAGCTCGGTGTGAGCACGCTGAAAGTTCTTCTTCCTGGATTTCTCTTTACTTTCTTGATTAGAACCCGATGATGAGGCTCTACTCCTACTTGGTCTTTGGTCTTTGCCCCGATTTATAACTTTGGGCTTTATGTTTTGACGAACCTTCTATGTCTCCATGAAGACATGCTTCTTTTGATCTTTGCTTCCGGCGGTATGGATGGCTTATGTCCTTCTTCTTCTTGTACCGCCTTGGTTGACCTCCCACAACTGTTGGGATATCATCATCTACGCAACATAGAGGAACTGTTTTGTTAATTCCTCGTAATCTCTTGTAATTTCGGTATAGTGATGCTTGGTAGAACCATTCAGATAACTTGGCCTTTAAGAAAGACATTCTTCTGGCCATAGTATCTAATTTTGCTCCATCCTTGTATTCCCTGATAAGCATTTCTCTTCAGGGACTTGGAATTTTTGCAAAGAATAACTGTGAAGCTTCTCTGTCTCCAATCTTGGACTTCCACCTATACTCGATGAACAACTTGATATATTTGTCAATATGACAAATATCATGTAATTCAAGGCTATAGAGGGCTTGTTTATATCTTTTTCTTTTCTCATCCTCTAATCCCTCAAAATAACCTGTGTTGATAAACTGGATTTTGAATAGTTTTGCCATATCATCGACAATTCCTTTCAGTGATTCTCCTGATGAGACCGCGCTCTTCGTACTTGCATCGGTCATATCCCATGTGATCTTTACAGATCCCAAGACTCATTTCAAGGAGTAAAATGAATGAATCCTTTGTAAGATCGAGGTTCTGTTACCGCATCCTCATAGTCAAGCCCATTCATCAATGAGAACTTCTCTATTTTTAAAATGCGGGACATCCAGTTTAACATCAACGCATATGGATGTATTGGGTCGAGATGCGATCTTCCATAAGGCGTTTGATAAATATTTGGCCTTCTATAAGGTTGTCGAGTTCCTGCAAGAGGTTGTCGAGCTCCTGTTCCTGAAAGTGGTTCATCTCCTGTGGTAAAATCTCCAACGTGATGCATCCTCTCATCCTGGGTTCCATGATTTGAGCCCGCTCTTTATTCTACATTGGGATTTACTGGTGGTGGTGGAGGTGGGATTGGTCTACCTGCTGCGTCATATGTGACCAATGTTATTTCATCTCCTGTATTCATCTTTAAGTCTACAATTCCTAATCCTGCGAACGATTCTGCAAGGTCATGTAGATCTTTAAGATTCATTTTCTCCATATCCCTCACTTTTTAATGTGTGACAGATTTTCCTTTGATGATAGCGATGAGCTTTTCATCATCTGTCATTTTTCGTATAACTTCGGTTGGTTTCCCTTTTTGGTGTAAATAGGGAACTTTCCCGAAATCAATACGTTTCTTTCCTCCGGGATGAACTTGGTTTGTCCTCCAGGTTCTTGACTCGTTTGAATATCATGAAGGATTTCAAGAGTTCCTTCGATATTTCACCATCGTCTCCATCCGCTTACGGATCCGATGGACTTGTCTTTAGTAAATGAATATGGCGGTTGCCATAATTCTGCATCGTCTTTTGGACTTCTCTAATATCCTTTGAGATCTTAGATGTATCCGGAAGTATCTCGCTCCATTCTGGTACTCCATCAGGAATCATGATTCTGATGGGCATTTTCATGGATTTCTTCTTGTCGATTCATCAGATCGACATATATTATCTGGTTTACTGTTAAGAAACTCAAATAATATGTTGCTTTCTTTTGGCAGTGTCTCAAGGTTTTCCTATCGACTCCTGCATGTTCTTTTTCATCATATTGGTTTTGCCAGTATGTTATCTTGTCTTGGTGATCTTGGGCGTACATCGTCAAAATTTGACGATAGGTCCTATAAGGTGTACATCTTGGACAATTGCCCAGATCCATATACTCGGAGTAATTTCTCCTCACCAATTGTTAATTACATAAATATAATAATTTTAAATTAAAGTTCTTAATAAACCTATGCTCTGATACCATTTTTACGGCCCCTAAAACCTTTAAAAACCATTAGTTTACCTTCAACCTTTTATAAGGGGTAAATAAAAGGGCTATTTTTGAAACTTTTAAATAAGTAAGGCCATTGTTGTACATATGATTTAAAATTAGGCCATTTTCAATCCTTTCCCAATCAAATTGGTAACTCTTCGATCCTTATCTCCCCAATCTTCCTACTCTTCTCTCCAATGGTTCCCTTCTCTCTCCTATTTGCACTTGAGAATACGCTCGCATTCGGGCGACGTCATAGAAGTCCTTCCCGGCGTCGCCGTCGAGCGTGAACTCTGTGAGGGTGGCGGGAGGCGCGGCGCCACCACCAGCGCATTCTAGCTTCCCGGAGCCACAATCGCCTGTTGCGCAAGAGAATTTCCCGGTGGAATCCTTGGTGCGTGAGTCCTACCCCAGCTTGGCCTCCCCAAGACGCGTCGGGCGCATTGATGGTTTTGGATTCGCCGTGGTCTAAAGTGAAACCCGTTGTGGGAAGCGGTGCGATTCCAGCTTTCGACAAAATTCCTGGCCAGACTGTGAACTCGCACTTGTTGACAAACGTAAGTATGGCCGCTGAATAAACTCCTGTAACACAATCACTACAATGGTAAATTAATCAATTCAATTGAGGTGTATAGAAATAAGGCAGAGTCCAAAGGTAGTCAATTGGAAATTAATGTTAATTTTGCTTGCTATAAAGGAATTTGTGAGAATTAGGAAGAAAATATGCAAGCAGAGTTTTCCCATTGTGTTTGTATGTATATAAATAACAGATTCTGATGTAGAAGAAGAAGAAGATGAAGGTGAGGAGGGGGATGAAACCTTCTTCTTCAGAGATTCTATTGTATACTTATATGTTTTTTTGTTGTATATCTATATTTGTTGAAAAAAATATGAGAGTTTTGTTGTATACTTATATGTATTTTGATGCTTATTTATTTAATTTTTACGTATATTTTTTTATATATTCTGCACTGATACTTTATTTTTGGTTTTTTGTGTCAGGACTGGTGTTTTGTTAATCATTGGTAAAAGAGGTAGAAAAAATGGACAGCACGTCCAGGGCCGGCCCTGACTTTTCGGGGGCCCTAGGCGATAAGGAAAAAAGGGACTCCTATAAAAAAAATATAATAAAAAACTTCAACCTCCAACAGAGAACATCTTTTTCAACATCTAGAGTATTCAACAAGTGCTAACACCTACAAAAACAAAAAAAAAAAGTATAAAATAGTCATTGAAAGTTTTTTGATCTTCTAGCTTCCGAGAAGAAAAATCATCAATAAGATCATCAAAATCAAGATTTTTCAAAGAGCTTATTTTCAATACATAAAATTGCTAATCCATTTAATCTTTCTTGAGACATAGTTGAATGTAAGGGTGATTTTATCAATTTTAGTTTTGAAAAACTTCTCTCTGTCGATAGTTGGTATAGTTAACAAAACTCTATAAGCAATGAAAGTATTTAGAAAACAATCCAACGCTTTTACAATTTCAAGATAAAAAAGGGTCATTTGATATTTTTAAATATATGAAAAAAAATATTTTTATTTTATTTTAAATTAGAAGTTAGATAATTTTTATTTAGTACAATTTTAAAGAAAATGGATCATTTGATATTTTTATTTATAAAGGTCTATGTAAAATCGGGGTCCCTCAAAACCGGGGGCCCTAGGCGGTCGCCCTCGGCGACTACCCTCAGGGCCGGCCCTGAGCATGTCGAGGGCGATTGTATACATAGTCTTATTTTATTGTATAGTTAGACATAATTTACTGTATAGATAGTCTGATTTTATTGTATAGTTAGACATAGTTTACTGTATAGATAGTCTGATTTTATTGTATAGTTAGACATAGTTTACTGTATACATAACCTCATTTTATTGTATATTTAGACATAGTTAACTGTAAAATAATTTAGTTAATTGATTTGTTTCGATTAGTTGTTGATTTTTTAATTATTGTTATTTGGTATACCGTAATAAACCATAATTGTTGGTCTGCCGAGAATAATCTTGTTAATTGATTCCTTAATTCACGGTCCCACATATTTTGTTTGACAATTGTAATAAGCGATCTACAAATATGTTAAACATACAACATAATAGTCTTAAATATACAAGAAATATATGTTAAATATACAAGACAATAATGAGCGTGATTTTCTCTCTCTCTCTCTCTCTCTCTCTCTCTCTCTCTCTCTCTCTCTCTCTCTCTAATCTCTCATAATTGATTTACTTAATCCACGATCTCCACATGTTAATGAGCGTGATTCTTCGCTCTCTCTATAATCGATTCATTTAATTCACGGTCCCCACATGTTTTTGTTTGACCATTTTAATATGCGATAATTATGTTAAACATACATTAAAATAGTGTTAAGTATACAACAAATATATGATAAGTGTATAAAGATATTTGCATGGCGGAAGCACGTGCGTGATTTTCTCTCTCTCCCAGCGTGATTTTTTCGCGGTTTTCTCTCTCCCCACTTGATTTTCTCTCTCTAATAAGCGATTCCATATTTGGATGGTCCCCACTTGTTAATTTGATTATACCCTTATTTTGCCTTAATTAAATATTTAATATAATTTTAACCCTTTATTGATCTTAACCATTGATATAGATAAAGGAGGGTCGATATGAGTCCACATTGTCTCACTATAATATGTGGTCTCATTGTAACCTCTCCTCATATATAGGGGAGGTTACAATGAGACCACATATTATAGTGAGACAAGTGTGGACTTATCTCAACCCTCCATTATCTATATCAATGCTAAGATAAATAGGGGTTAAAATTACATTAAACCTTTAATTAAAGCAAAATAAGGGTATAATTGTCAAATTAACTAAGTGGGGGACCATCTAAATATGGAATCGATATTAGGAGAGAAAAATCACGGGAGAGAGAAAATCGCGAGAAAATGCGTTGGAGAGAGAAAAAATCACGCATGTGCTCCGCCTGTGCAAAAGATGTTGTACACTTATCACATATTTGATGTATACTTAACACTATTCTACTCGTATGTTTAGAATAATTTTCTTTGCGTGTTAAAATAGTCAAACAAAAATATGTGGGAATGAATCAATCAATTATATATAGAGAGAGAATCACGCCATTAACATGTGGGGACCGTGGATTAAATAAATCACTAGTAGAGAGAGAGAAAATCACGTTCATTATTGTATGTACTATATATTTAACGATATTTAATGTATATTTAACACTATTTTTCTTTTTGTATATTTAACATAATTTTACTGTATATTAAAATGGTCAAACAAAAATATAAGTATACAACAAAATACATATAAGTGTACAACAAAACACATATAAGTGTACAACAACATAAATACATACATAAAAAATTAACTACTTATACAAAGAAACACAACTAAGTATATATCGAAAAACATCTAAGTATACATCGGTTTGTCCACGTCAGTATCGTCTTCTTCACCAATCCTCCAATCCTGTCTTTTATTCTGAAACCCCAACACTATTTTGCACCTAGAGAACCATAATCCTTAATTCCTTGTCATCATCTTTATCCTCAGAATCATCATGCTTCCTCATCTTTTTATTAAAAAAAGCAAATACTCTTAATCCCAAAATCCGTCATCTTCCCCAATTACAACCTTATTTCCCCAAAACCCAAATCCAAAAGGGATATTATCGGCGTTTAATGTCAGCAATGTCGACATGTCTACGAAAAAATCTTCTAATTTTTAATTTTGATCGTCAAACGACGTGTAAGGCGTTCCCTGTCGGTGTTTTTCCTTTTTTCCTAAACCCACAACAAATCACCATTTTGTATCCGTGTTTTTCCTAAGCCCACAACAAATCACCATTTTGTATTCATGATTAATCTATAGCTTACCTGATAATCAATTAATCTTTGTTGCTGCTAAATATTTCTTCGATCCGTACGATGGGAAAGATGAATGAATGTGGGGGGAGTTGGGGGGAGTTACCATTTGGGATGAAAACTATTAATAAAAAAATGACCAACATACCCTTATTTGATTTAAAATAAAAATAAAAAGGCCACTAAATCAGCCAAATCTCAACCATCTAAAATTTAAAATTTGTGACGGATTAGTCCACACTTTGTCTCACTCAATTATGTGGTCTCATTTGATCCAATCCATATATATATATATATATATATATATGGAGAGGGTTATATGAGACCACCTCTTGGAAGGTAAGTCCATGGGGACCAATCCTAGCCACATATCTAGATTTTTCAATGGTTGTGATTTTAGAGCTAAAAATTGATTAAATGTTGGTAATTAGAGCAAAGGGTAAATTAGTCATCCTACAAAATTACCCATATTCATAGGATTCTTCACATTATGATCACACAATCTATGCAAATCTCACGTCAAATTCAACGTGAACAAATCTCATATTTCTTCTTCTTCAACGCACTCTTTGAAATCATTCATCATTCTTCTTCAACGCACTATTGTGTGGAAAATGTTGCAGACAATTTGTCATAGTTGCTAGAGCTTGACTTCAGTTCGAAGTTTGCTTATGAAGATGTAATTTGTTGCTTGTGTAGATGTGTCATGGTTTATATACCATTAACTACATAAGCAAGTCATAAGCAACAAATTCATACTACATAAGCAACAATACGATACTACATAAGCAACAAATATACACTACGTATGTACCACGAATACATTAACTACATAAGCATGTTATAACAACAAACCCTTACTACATAAGCAACAAGTCTATACTACATAAGCAACAAATATACACTCACGTATGCACCACGTTACATTAACTACATAAGCAAGTCATAAGCAACAAACTCATACTACATAAGCAACAAGTCATATTACATAAGCAACGAATATACACTATGTATGCACCACGAACACATTAACTACATAAGCAAGTCATAAGCGACAAACTCATACTACATAAGCGATAAGCCTATACTACATAAGCAATGAATATACACTACACATGCATCACAGGATATATTAACTACATAAGCAAGTCATAAGCAATAACCCTATACTACATAAGCAACAGAGAATTTTTTTTGAAACTGAAACGCTGGAGAGAGAGTGTGCGTGAAGAGTGGGTGAAATCGCATGAAAGAGGGATTGAAATCTTAGTAACTGATTCTAAAGTGTCAAATGACCACCCTATCCTTTTTAATTCTTTGAAATAAAAATAAATATAAAAAAGCCCAAAAATCGGACCACCCAAAATTGTTGATATATGGTTTGGATGTGTCCCCATGGACTCACCCCAAGTAGGAGGACCTATTTGATCCATATCATATATATATATATATATATATATAGGGGGAAGTTACAATGAGACCACATATTATAGTGAGACAATGTGGACTCATCTCAACCCTCCTTTATTTATATCAATGGCTAAGATAAATAGGGGTTAAAATTACATTAAACATTCAATTAAGGCAAAATAAGGGTATAATTGTCAAAACAAACATGTGGGGGACCATCCAAATATGGAATCAGTTACTAGGGGAGAGAAAATCGCGAGAAAATCACGCATATGCTCTGCCATGCAGTATGTTGTACACTTATCAATGATTTGTTATATACTTAACACTATTTTGTTGTATGTTTAATATAATTTTATTGTATATTAAAATGGTCAAACAAAAATATGTGGGAACCATTAATTAAGGAATCATTTATAGAGAGAGAATCACGCTCATTAACATGTGGGGACCGTGGATTAAGTAAATCAATTAGAGAGAGAAAATCACGCTCATTATTGTGATGTATATTTAGCATATATTTGATGTATATTTAACACTATTTTGTCGTATGTTTAACATGTTTGTACTACATATTACAATTGTCGAACAAAAATATAAGTATACATCAAAACACATATAAGTATACAACAAAAAACATAAATACACAGCAACATAAATACATACATCAAAAATTAACTCCTTATACAACAAAATACATATAAGTATACATCGAAAAACATCTAAATATACAGTAACCTACTAAAATGTAAATATACATCACACATATAAACTTGTCTTCTTCACCTAGAAAAAAACCTAGAACCTCCATTAACAAAAATTTAACCACCATCACCGAAAAAATACATGAAAGACACAAATTAAACCCTAAGATCAAGAAAGAAGAATCGTGGTTCTGGATTTTGAAATTGTGTTTTGCTTTAGCATACTGATAAGGCACTTGGGGCTCAATTCTCAAAGCCTCATAAACAAATCGATTTGGTCGAAATCATTTCATTTAGCTCCGCGAGGTTACCCCATTTTTCTTAATGACAAATTTCGATTTCATCACTAGCGCGCGTTGCCGATCTTCCCCTCTGGTGCCGACCCACTTGATCGAGAGACGGAAACAACACTCTCATTGGCTCCGGGCGCTGGGCTAGACCGCGAATTTCACCACCTCTTCGGCGGCAGAAACATCTCAAGAATACATTTAATCTTCTCTTATTTGATTTTGTGGGAGGGATGAACGGGATGAACTAGATTTTGGGGAAGATACCAATTGTGGATGAAAACACTAATAAGAAAATGACTAATCTGCCCTTATTTGATTTAAAATAAATTAAAAAGACCATTAAATTGGGTAAAATCTCAACCATCTAAAATTACAGATTTGTGGACAGGATTAGTCCATACTATCTCACTCTATTTATTTGGTCTCATTTGATCTCTCTCTCTCTATATATATATATATGATGATGATGATTCAAACTATGATAATCCAATTGAGGCTCAAATTTTGGAAATAGATTAATGTTATCATGATTTAATGCACATTTAATTTCCGTCTCCTACCCACACCTTCCTCTCATTGTTCCATTTTGTGAGTTGGACTCTATTATAGAAATCCATGACATTTCACTGCAAGAAATATTAACAAATTTATGAATTATTTTGCCCCATCTAATCTTTATGCACATTCATTATTTTTCGTCCAGAAACAGGGGTTTCAAGTTTTCCATTACACTTCGAAGATCAAGAAGATCGGCCAAGTTAACACTCATCAAATCGAAAGCGACGCACGCATAATCCGGAAACTTAGTTTCATCGAACTTGGGAATTTTCGGGTAACGTTGGCTGAAGTGCGTAAGGATTACGCGATACACACCACACAAGTCACCTACTCCCAAAGCTTCACTAAACGTGCTGTGATTTTTCGCCTTAGCCTCATCCAAAAGGTCGTCTTCGAATGTAGCTTCGTGTATAAGAACTGTGGCTTCTTCTGAAGCCTGGATGAGTTCATGACACGGCCTCGTGTCACCAGAATAAACGAGCTTCCACCCGGGTATCATTTTACCAACGCGGTTGACCCTATTTGCAGCCTTTAACACAACACCATATGCCGGCTCACAATGTTCAACAGGAACACTTATTAATGTTTCTAATCCAGCTTCCACAAGGACCTTCTTCAAGGACTCAACAATCGTATTACTTTCTTTTGTATGTTCACAATCAAGAAACTGCATATCTAGATGCTCGAGCCTCTCGTATGCATTTAGGTAATCCTTAAGTTGCACAGGGCCTATGACGATCAAAGGGTCGTGAGGTATTCCCTTTAACAAATCTCTTCGCTGAACAAGTATCCTAGCTAGACCCGTATGGTGATCTGCATGAATATGGGATATCCAGATACACCGTAAACTTCTTACTACTTCATCAGCACCTTCAATGCCAAACCTGTTGGGAGATATTCCAAAAGATAGCATTGTGGTTATTTTAGAAAAATAATGGATAATTACAAAAACTACCCCTGAGGTTTGGGGTAATTACAAAAAAACCCAAAGAGGTTTCAAAATTACAAGAATTACCCATGAGGTTTGACCCTGTCTTGATTTTAAGGGGTTAATGTAATGATTCTATTAAAGGGGGGCTTTTAAAAAAAATCTTATGAAGGGGAATAATGTTAGACGGAATCAAACCTCAAGAGATTTTTTGTAATTTTGAAACTTCTCTGTTTTTTTTTTTATTATTATCTCAGACCTTAAGGGTAGTTTTTGCAATTATCCCTAAAAATAAAACACAGGAAAGAATTATCAAGACCAGAAAAAAAGGCCGTGAGAGAGAGACTTTGGACATGTCTTTTCACCTTCTTTTCAGTTGTCCAAGCGTTGCTTCACCACAATCTAAAAGCAAGCTTCCTTTCGAAAAAAGATTGAGAAAGACTGAACTAACATTTCGGTACATTGAAGGCTGAGATGAACCAGTCCCAAGAATAACAATCTCCATGACGTCTCTACTTATACCTTCCATACAGTCTGGAAGTGCACTACGGTTCAACCTTGGCCGTTTGGTCACAACTACAGTAGCTTGCACGCAGGCCTTCTCACTGCTAGTTTCCATAATCTTTTGTTTCTTTGACTGTAGCTCATGAATGATTTCTTGGGGAGACGTCAAATTTGGTAGACAAGATCTGTCAAGTCCGAGATTTCTGTGGGGACGCAACTGGAACTGTTTTTCACATAACATCATGTATTAAAAGCAGCAAAACTTGACACCAAAATTCTTATAAAGTCAATAAGAAACCAATGTGATTATAAAACATACCTTGAGAAAATTCTCTGCTAAAATGGGTTCACCAATTCTTATGGCGAGATCCTGAGAGGAAAAAAGAAAGATGAGCAAATTATGCACAAGTCAATCATCCCAACAATATTAACGTGAGTTTAGATTGAAAAATTACGACATTTTGTGTCTTTAAGCCAGAGGGCGTGCGCTTCCAGTCCTGAAGAGACCAAAATCTAGGAGCTGGAAAGAACTGGGGACACAGGTAGTTCAGTCGTATTCCCATTTCTGCACTTGCTTTTAATATGGGAACCTCGATGTTCTTCCTGCAAAGTACAGAGTCCTTAGTCCAAAATATTTAAGAAAGATTGTGCAATCAAGCCCTAAATTACACTAAGAAAATGAAGACATGAAACTGACATTTCATGCCCTGCCATAATATGCTGAGCTGCACCAAATCTTGACATCCATATTTGATAATCATCTGTTTTCGTGACATGTGCAGGACTCAGATGAATTACACAGTTCACATTTTTTGAACTATTTGGTACATTTTCAGCTGTATCTGCATAATAACGACTAAAACTTTGTACAGATAATAACTCTTGCAAATGCAACAGCGTCGGGCAGTCAATTAGCAACACTATAGGGCCCGGAACAGAAGGTCCAAGTACATCATCCGGGTGAATCTGAACATCACAAGTGAATCAAGGCATAAATAGGAAACTTGAAAATGAGAACAATGTAAAACCGGATTATAAGGTTTAATGACTCTACCATAATATCCAGAAGATCTGACTGCACGGGTTCTCCACCTTGCAATTTTCCACGCTTTGGCCCACATTTCAATCCAAGTGAATCGGCTTTTTGGGCGTCGAATTTTCGCTTTATTTCTTGCAATTCACAAATATATATGACAGAAGAACTTGCAGGGTTTTTTCCACTCACATCAGATTCTGATTGACTTGGTTGAAGTACTATTGCAGATATTTTTACAAAACCATTATTAAGAAGAATGTGATGATCATCAATTTTTTGCGAAGTGGAATTAGCATCTCCATTAGAATCATGCACGCGGCCAGGCCAATCAAATTGTTCCATCAGATTATCAGAGATGAAATGTTGCATTGCAGCAGCCAAATAGTTGAGATCTTTGGGGCCCCATATTTTGACCTCCTGAAAAGTCAAGAAGAAACAATCACAATTCCATCAATTATTGAACTAATTTTAACAGTTTACTTTAGGGATAATTAAAAAAAAAAACCTGAGGTTTGGGCTAATTACAAAAAAAAATCTAGAGATGTTTCAAAATTAAATAAAGCCCCCAAAGTTTGATTTTGTCTTAAATTTAACAGGGTAACAATAATATTTCTGTAGATACCAGGGGGTTTTGGAAATGTTTTTTGCTAATAAAGTAAGAAAGAATCAACCCTCGAGGGTTTTTTTTTTTTTGCAATTTTAAAAAACCTATGGATTTTTTTGTAATTAGCCCGAGCCTCAGTGGGCTTTTTGTAATTATACCTTATTTTTATAATAAATATTGATCAAGCCAAAATTTTCTCTTACATGTCCAATGCCAGACAGAGTCAATAAGAGACCTGCAAACAACAAGTTAAGAAGAATAAAACTTTCTGCTTTAAAAAAGGCCTATATTAACTTTCACGATATGTTAGTAATAATTCATAAAATAAGGTCATGATTTATATTGAGTGATATGAAGCTATGATAATTCAGTGTTTTAATAACCTGGAAGTCCACCAGCAGTTTCTGAACAGACTCGTGAGAAGAATATGCGATCAATCTGGAGCACATTTTATTGAAAAGAAAATAAACTTCCACCCTAAGAAAGAAAATTTGAGTAGGAACTAGGAAGTTGTCCTTGTATGTATATACCTTTGACATTTTTATTTTATGCTCGATGCAGAAGCGTTGAAACCCCTGTAATAAACATTGTATTGTTAGAAACTAAAAAAAATAACAATAAAAGAAAAAACTCCCTTTCTAATTAATTATATGGAAAACCTAAAATTTGAGGAGAAATTACAAATTGGAATGAAGAGCATTTTAACACTTCAATTACAGTTATAAACCATGATGCAGAAAGGGAAACAGATTAGTTTTGTCGAACCATAAATCTACCTCTCAGTCCATTTTCCTTCTCTTTTATTCTGTCCATGTTCATTCCTTTATTTAATTGATATTGTTCAACTTTCCTACAGCAATTATTCATATTCCTGATTTTGGGGCTGTTTAATTTTTTTTTTTTTTTTGTGTGTGTGTGTGCGCATTTTCTACAACGGCATGTTGGTTTAACCTGTGTCCTTTTCTCCATAACCTACCGTAGTCAGGCTGTCAAGGTACACCAAAAAAATATATCTACTTGGTTGTGAAATTCCTAATAACATATACTAATGTTCCTCTAAATGCCAACTTTTGGTAAAGATTCTTGCAAGTGTTGTATCAACAATTTAAAGAATTGGACGTTTAGCATGTAATCTACAAAGCAAAGAAATGAAACCAACGTAATGCTTACTTCTCCAACATTAAATACATATCTCTCTGTGCCAAAAAACAATAGCACTGAGGGTGATGTGTCTTGAGTATCCATACCATTCCCGAGAATCTGCAAGACAAGTATCAAGAGTTGAGGAGAAAATCTATTTCTTGGACGTGCACCCAAACAATATAGTAAGGTTTCCGGTATTGCAAAAACCATGAATTAGCTCCTCTACGGACCATCTTTAATTATAGTGGATTTTCTCCATATTCAACTTATTCAAGGATTCTCAAATCTCAAGTAAATTCTAATCAGTGTGTTATTTAATTACTTTTATTGAATACGGATTGCTCTTCAATATTTGAAACGTGAAGAAATAAGAGTAGAGAGAGAACCATAGAGACATGCCTTGTGTGAACCATTTTTAATGCTAACAGATCAATGCTAGGCCAAGACGTTTGAGGTGTGCCCACCCATGTTTGTCTTGTCTAGATTTTCATAATAGTGTCATGATCAGCAATTTGGTCGATTTTTTTTATAGCCGGTAATATTTAAGAGAGATTTTATTTTCTTTATCGATCTATTTTACTGTTTTTTAATTCTCCTAACAACAGCAACAAGAAGCTAAGCCTTAATCCCACTATGTGGGGTCGGCTATATGGATCATATCACGCCGTCGTTTACGGTCAAAAGCTGTTTTTTTAATTCTCCTATCTTATTTAAAATGTTTAAACACCACAGTTAAGAATCCACAAACAATAAAAGAAATTATCTAATCTTTTGTCCAGAAGCTACACATTTACAAAAGAACATATCGAAAAAAGCCAAAGAAAGATCATATATCATGTACCTTAAACAACTATCAGTTAAGCCAAGTGATATGGATCAGGTCAAAATTACCCTTACACCCTCGTGAATAAGCTAAAAGGCCAAATTACACAAAAATCCGTGTGTTTCATAGTCGAGTCACAACCCAACCCGAAGTCACAGGACGGGTCGCCCCACAACCCAACACCGTTGATCTACACTATGATGTGACAAGTGGACCTAGATGATCTTGACAAATGGATCTAGGTCGTATGGCCTACTAAAGTCAAACCTATAAATACATCACAGTTTTCCTTTGCAACATATCTCATTTATTATTCTGCATCTCGCTCTTCAATTTCTAAATGACTAAAGGGCATCACCAAATTGTAAAACTGCAAAACTTTTTTGTGGATCCTCACTACCACATCAAAAGCAAAAAACCTCACCCTTTTCTCTACAATCGAAAAACCTGCCAACAACCTTTTTATAAGTCTCATACTCAAATTATCTCTTTAAAAAATCTCCAACAAATTTTGAATAAGTCCCACCATAAATTTACATATTTCTATATCTTATATTTTCATATATATATGTATATATAATTTCATAGTTTTATATATCAATATATATTATATTTTTTTATTATTTATAGGCTATTAAAATAAAATCAATATTATTTATATTATATATTTAATATACATTATTTAGGTTTTATATAAAATTTCAATGTTTAATGAAAATTTAATAAAAACAAAACAAAGAAAATCAAGCCAACCATAATGTAACAGGTAAAACAAGAAAAATAAAACAAAAAGTTGATTCTTTGAATGCGAAAAAGTGTACTCAAAAAAATGAGAAAAAAAATAAAGGCCAAAAGAAACACAAAAAGCGGGTTTGCAGCTGTAATTCTGGGGCCAATTTAGTCACACTCGCGCAAGACAAAACGCGCCCTTATAACCCGTATCTGACTTTACCGGGCATCAGATGGTGGTCCACCCGACTAATCTATCGTTCGTTCTTTTACAGGTCCCTCAAACTAAGTACCAAAGCTCGTGGCAAGGCAACCGAAACAGATGTAATTTATTCACCCAACTCACCAAGATAATACCCAAACACACAGGGAGGGGTAGGTCTCCACAGAACCACATGAACATAATATGAGAGAGAGAGAGAGAGAGAGAGAGGAAAAAAAAACCAATGAAAATAATGAATATTCAATTAGAAGGAAAACGATTCGATTTTTTGAGACATTGTTGTTTATACCTGAACATAGGAAGGGGTATTCACAGGATTGTTACTCCTTTCCTCGTTAATCTCACTGTCACCATCACTTCCGCAACTTCTATCTTCCATCGCCAACAACAATTTCTGTATTACTAGAAAACGAAGAGGGATTCAGGGAGGGTTTTGGAAAAGAGACGAATTTGATTTTTTTTTCTGTTCTAAAAGTAAACAGTAATTTTAGGATTGTGGTACGAGTAGGTCGTTGTCGTGTTTGGGAGAGAGACGATTCAGAGGAAGTGGGTGTTTTTTTTCTTTCTTTTCCTTCGGTAAATATCGATGAGTAAATAGTAATTTTAGGATTAAATCTAAACATTTATGTTAAATTATTTGGTGGCTAACCGCCTAGGTCCTAACCCTAACTGATATATGTTAAATTATTAGGATGAAAAAAATTACAACCAATGCTCTTTAACTTTACCCCTTTTTTCCTCAAAAAACTTTACCCTTTTCGTATTAACCTCGTGAAATATTTTCGGTCATATTTTTTTCATTAATATTCAATAATTATCATATCTTGGGTTGGATCATAATTTTCTTCTAACAATTTCATTATTTTTCTTAAAAAAATATATATTCTTCTAAGAAAATGTCTTAAATATTTTTAATAG
This sequence comes from Rehmannia glutinosa, assembly GCA_016081115.2. Classification (NCBI taxonomy): domain Eukaryota; kingdom Viridiplantae; phylum Streptophyta; class Magnoliopsida; order Lamiales; family Orobanchaceae; genus Rehmannia; species Rehmannia glutinosa. Next base: position 162,947 of record JABTTQ020000092.1, on the reverse strand, counting down.
ATAAAAAGTAAAAGTTATAAAAGAACTATGACGTAGTTTCTTATTATTTTTTAAAGCCAATAAATGAAATTGTTGAAATAGAAGCTATTATTAGAATAATATGTGAGATTAACGTGAAATTTGAGAAACATTTTAACGGAAATTCTTAAGGATTTTTTTTTAAAATATCTTAAGGATTTGAAAGTAAAGATAAATGATATTTAACGTAATATGAACATGGAAGTCAAATCCCCTTTAATTATTGAGCAAGTCTCTTGTGAGAGGTCTCACGGATCTAAATCAAGTGAGACGGACTCTAAAACTCCGTCTTGAGAACAAGAACCATCAAAATAAATTTAAAAATAATAATGAACCATGAAGAAACAAAAATAACCCTAAAAACATGAACCATGAAGAATAAACCCGAAAAACAAAAATAAACACAAAAAATAAAAAATAAACCCTAAAAAAACTAAAAATCCTAAAAACCTAAATCAATTAAAAATAAACCCAAGAAACAAAATAAACCCTAAAAAAACAAATATAAACCCGAAGAAAAATAAAATCTGAAAAAAAAAACCTTTAAAACTTTGTGTAAGGGCTCCGTCTCACGGATCTAAATCCGTGAGACCGTCTCACGCAAGTTTTTGCCTTAATTATTATTTTTTTATTTTCTATGGGAACTGTAATTCGGAGTTTTTTTATTTTTCTATTTTTTATTTTTTGATTTGAAGAGGAAAAGGCGAGGGGATTTATTTTCGAAGAGAAAAAGTCGAGGGAATGAGAGTCAAATTCCCTAATTCGGCATATTATCGAGAGTATTTGGGAATTTTAAGAGAGATGATAATGATCCGTTTAAACGTGAGTTGAAATTGGCGCATTTAGTTCCTAAACTTTGTCAAGTTTTTCAAGTGAGTCCCACACTTTTGAGCTTTCGTGCTAAAGCCCCAAACGTTTAACATAATGGCGCTACAGGTCCTTTTTAAAAGGAAGTCATCGGTATTTACCGTTATTTCTTAATGCCATGTTTGATAACTGAATACATGGTGGATAATTTTTTTTTTTTTTTGGACCGAGTGGATAATTTTTTAAGACTAATAAAGAAATTAATTACCTTACTCATTTGAAAACTAAAATAAAACGGAAAACAAAACAAAAGGTACTTTTTTTTAATTGATAATGACTTTTCATACAAGGTAAAATTATTTAAATTTTCTCACGAAGTACTAATATATAGGAGAAGCTTTGCCCAACCAAGTGAGGTTTCATCATAAAACCAATTGGCGATAGAAGTAGCTTACTTGGCTTATAAAGTAGACTATCTTCCCTTAATCAATCAACGGAACAACTTGTGTGACATATCTCAACATTAAATCATCATCAACCTCCCCCACTGCAACTTTGCCTACGCGTAAACATCTACGCCACTTTCGAGGATTGATGGTTGATATTTGAATTGGAGTGGAAATGAATTTGATTTTTCTCAGATGATTGAATTAATCTGATTGTGGTGTTTGGGTTGATTGAAGAACACAAAGAAGAAAAATATTGCGAACTTGATCAATAATCATAATAATATTTTTTAAGAAAATACTAATATTTTTCTAGGAAACTACTATTACTAGTTTTGTTATTTTGAAAATATATATTTGGAGTAAGAACTACTTTTCAAATAAAAAGTGATATATTAAAGAAAGTCGTATTTAACTTTACAAGTAAATAATTAGTTTGTTACGTATATTTTTCAGAATAAAAATAATATATTTTTAATTAAAAGAAATGATTTGTTTCGAATCAAAAGTGATATTATATTAGGGGAACTAATAATGTAAATCTGTTACTTCTATAACATATACTTTTTAAAGCAAAACTGATATTTCTTTTAATAAAATGCGGTACTTTTGAATAATGGTGTCTATAATTTTGCAAGTAAGTAATCAAAGTAACTTTTCAAAGTAAAATTGGAACATTTTTCAATTAAAAAAAGATACTTTACAAGTCAAAAGTGATACTATATCAAGGTGAACTACTAATGTAATTTTGATACTTTGAAAACATATACTTTTTAGAGTAAAAGTTATTTTTTTTTTTTGAATAAAAATTGATAATTTTGAACAAGACTAGATATGACTTTGCAAGTAACTGACCAATTTTGTTCATCTGAAAATGTATACTTTTCGGAGTAAATTGATATTTTTCTAATAAAAAGTGACATCACATAATATTACAAAAATATCGCCGCCCAATAGAGATACAATTCCGCCTCCCTAATATTACAAAAACATCATCGCGTGCCTAATGTTGTTGTTTCATCTCCTAATATTACAAAAGTGGCACCGTCCCAAATAATTACAAACGTCAGAGGGTATTAGGTTGGATCCGTCTTACGGATTTAGACCCGTAATACATTCCTATATGAGTTTTTGCCATAGAAGATTATCTTAAGTAACTATTTCTGATTGCTAAAATAACAAGCATAGGGAAAAATAGGAAAAAAACAAAAAAACCAGAATTGACAAACATAACAAATTTTCTCATGATGTTATATTTTGCAAAATTTTAAATTGTTAAATTAATAGAGCATCAACAACATTGTTCCAACAAACTATATGTAATTTAATTTAGCAATCTATGGAGTGATCATGTTCTAGCAGTGTTCTTGATGGATAGGATTTGTTTTAGTTCTTGAGGCCTTAAGTGTTTCTTTAGCATCCTTAGCGAAGATATGATTTGAATATATAAATTCATCTATTACAAACATGTTTTTCTAAGGATTTGCTTGCATGAATACTTGGGGATAAATTCTCAAATCAAGATCGTACATAGCCTGTATTTTCACATGCTATTCTTGTTTGTTTTGAATCAAAAAGCTCGGAGCAGCGTGCATGAAAGTTAGAAATCTTTTAAGCTCATAAGTTTTAGACTTTTAGGAATAATTGCAAATGCTACCTTTGAAGTTTAGCATACTTATCAAAAAGTCTGATATTCTTCCAAAATCACAAATTCACCATTGACATCTATTTCCACTTTACAAATTAAACTCTATTGAGGGGGAATTTGTAATTTGTAAAAAAATTACAAACCTCAAGAGGTAGTTGTAATGCTTAAGCAGAGCTGTTAAATGGGCCGATTCGGTACTGGCTCAGGGGTTAAGAGAGAAAACCCAGCAGCCAAAATTCCATTGGGCCGCTATTTTGGAGTTCAAGCCCGATTATGCTTTGAAAACATACACAAAGAAACGGGCTGACTTGGCTTTCCGAGCCGAATAGGCTTGTCTCTTTCGGGCATATGAAAGTACAACTCATACCGGCTTTTTTATCGGGCTAGGCTGATCTTGACAACTTTATGCTTTAAGAGTTCATTTGTAATTTTAAAAAATAACTGGAATTTTTTTAATTAAATTAAACTTCAAGGATAATTTTTTTTAATTATCCCCAAGTTTTATGTAACTCCTCCTACATATAAAATATAGGCGCATTCATCAAAAGACTCTTCTCCTTAATCAAAACAAAATAGACTTGACTTGCTTTGCTCTCCACCACCGAGTGCTTCATGGAATCGGTGCATCGCAATGAAGGGATTGTCGGAGCAGCGGGCGTGATGGGCATTTTATCGAAAGAAATGAAACTATTCTCGAGTATCACTCTCTATTACGAAATACGTTTTGGCCTACTTTTTGTTTATCGAAATGTTGGCTCATGGGTCGAGTAATAAGAAGAAATTAACTTTGGAAGCTATGTGGGTGAAATCGACGAGTGTGAAGAAGTAATTAGACAAAGAATGGGACTTAGATGCTCATGGGAACGCCGCTCATAGGGTTTGGGAGAAAGTTAAAGCTTGCGAGCTCCTATAGAAGATGACATTTAGTGCTCGCCCGTCACTGAACCTCTTCGAGTTAATAACCAAATCCTCGTCTTAGAGCTGTAGCTATGGAGTGTGAAAGAAAAGTATAGTTGGTTCTTGGAGTTCCTCCGAGCTTACTCTATTCCCCGCACGGAATAGTCGGGGTTATCGGTCGTCTTTCGCCCGAGCAAAGACATCCCTTGCGCCTTTCTTCCTCTCTAGTCGTGTCGCTACCCGCCTCGTATGATCCATTCCCCTCACGCCTTTGTGTGCTTGCTTGGGAAATGGGTCTATCTCGGGCTTTCCGTAGCGACACTCACGAGAGCGCTCCAAAGACTCCAACGAGTATCGTGCTTCACCCGCTCACTCGTCGGGGCTCGCGTCGCCATCAAAGTGCTTATTTATTTATAATTGAACAAAAGCGAGGAATCTTTTTTTTTTTCGAGTTTACGAGTCGATTTCACGCAATTCTTTCCAAGATGGAATGAGTAAAGAATCAAGCTACAAGTCTCGATCTATATGAAAGGCAATTGGTTTTTTTGTCTTTCTTTCGGTTTCATTGATAGCGAAAAACGGACTCTATAAAAAGGCGCTGACTAAACTAATAAGATAAGAAGAAAAAGAAAAAATGGCAAGAGAAATTGGATATCGATGGAGGAAATAACGATGTGGAGGAAAAGAGGGCAGGGATTCTCTACAATGACACTGTAGACCAATTGAAAGGGATGTAGCGCAGCTTGGTAGCGCCTTTGAGGGTCAAAAATGTCACGGGTTCCACTCCTGTCATGCCTATATGTTGTCGGACCCAAGCCCGTATAATGGAGGGTTGCGTTAGGCTGACAACCAACGTAAAACTCTTGTCATCCCTTTATGGTATGGGTCATATGAGACATAGTGATACCGTAAGCGATAGCGTGATATGATCCATATAGACAACCCCATATAGTGGGATATGACTTAGTTTGTTGTTGTTGTCGTACTCCCTAAGTTTATGTAATTGTCTTTCGAGAGAGTTGAAGCAGTTTGTTCCCATGAATAATACTGAGGCCCAAAGAAATGCATGATTTGGAGAATTTTCACAATTTCAGAATCCAAGTATAAACAGTCAAATTGATCAACATACGGACCTCGAACGTCTAATTTATCTTTACGTCTCGAAGAAGCCGTGCAGCCATAGCTCCATATCGCCTCGCTTCCCAGTCGCTAATCTTTTTATTCTGGAGATCTACAACCACTGTGCTTCCTTCCTCAGTTTGATCACCTTTACGATCATTAACTTCATTAACGACACAGTTACTGCCATCGTCTTCCTCTAATATTTGTTTGGTTTTGTCAGATTTAACGTCTTCAACGTGGCCATCGATGTCATTGCTTTTGCAGTCCGAAGGCTTTAGGCTCATCATAAATAACTGTATACTTGGATGTTGGTACTCACTGTGCATCTGCAAGGATCACATAATTACATTTAGAGTTGATAAGAATAAGGGTCATTTACTGTAGTGACAAATTCTTTTAGGATATTTTACAAAAACTACCCATGAGATTTAGCCATTACAAAACAAAAAAAAACTCGGTTATCTTATAAATAACAAATACTCTTTGACATTTGTTTCTATTTTACAAATTGCACCCTCAAGAGGAGAGTATTTGTGAGGTAAATAGAGACCTCAAGAGGGAATTTGTAACACTTTAAAAGAGGTGTCAAACTGGTCATGGTGAAAAGGCTAGGCCAGGCTGCAATTTTGGAGACCGGCTGGGCCCATTTGGTCCCAAAGCCGGTCCGACCATTCATTTCGTGTGAATTTACTGGGCTGGGTTGAGTTGGGCCTCAAAAATAGCGGCCCAATGGAACTTCGGTCTGCCCAGCCCAGTTGGCAACTCTACAATTTAAGTAGATATTTGTAATTTTGAAAGATAACTGGAGTTTTTTGTAATAAGGCTAAGCCTCAGGGGTAGTTTTTGTATATATCTTGATTTTTATGGTATTCTTGTACTCTGCCTAGTAGAAACTTTATCTTTCATTTTTTTTATTATTTACCAGTGATCAACACTAGAAAACCCAACAGTGACTCTGCAAACAAATATATACCCATACCTTTGCTTTTGGAACGCTTTTAACCTCAAAATTTCTCTTCCACAAGTCGAGCATTCGATCATGGACATTCGTCGAACGAAGTTCATATCCCAACTGCAAACATGTTTTTCGTAACAAATTAGCGCACCACTTGTCCCCAGCTTGAAAGTTGGACATTATATAAATCGAAAAATTTGTAAGTGCAGTACCACGATGGTGGTTCTGGGTCCAGATAATGAGAGTATTGTCTGCAACAGAGGTTCTAAAAGATGCTCCGCATAAACCTAGTAAGCAAGTTGGAAAAAGCTTTGAAATAAACATGGGTAATTGAAGAAGTTATGTCTGTATGAGCACTATTAACATATGATAAAAAGCAGACATGTCGTGCTGGTAATAATGTCGCTGTTATGAGCTGTATTAACTCACAACATCAGTGCCAATGATATAGTCAAAAGGTGGATCAACGGCCCTTATATGATCTGTATTTCCCCAGTTAAGCTCCGCAACTTGGATGGAACCAAAGGAATCTACAAAGAATAAAACCCCTCAAATGAGGAAAGGAAATAATAATAAGGGATAATTACAAAAAACCACCCCTCATGTTTAGCGTAATTACTAAAAAACTCCAGTATCTTTGAAAATTACAAAGCACCCTCATCTTGAGGGTGCAATTTGTAAAATAAAAACAAATATCAGGGGAGTATTTGTAATTTTGAAAAACAGCTGATATTTTTTTGTAATTACACTGAACCCCAAGGGTATTTATGTAACTATCACTAATATTAATTACAACTTCTACCCTTCGGATGCAGATTTCTTGAGACAAGACAACATTAATTTCTAATATTTTCACAGGCCGAGTCATTGTCAAAAATCGATGGTGTTTATATGTAAATTGTTGATAGAAGGAAAATAAGAAAGACAATCAGGAAGCCGAAAGAGACATTCAGCAATAACCATGTGTAGATACCTGAATTAGGATTCATCTGAAGTATCCTAGAAGTATTGCGTTCAACATTTCTCATAAGCAAAGGCAAAACCTCAGTTTGATCAGTTGAAATGACGTCACACCCCAGCAATGCCACGCCTGAAGAAATATTGTCCATTTTTTTATTGCTAAGTCTCTAATCTGACATCTTTCACAATTATTTGCTGGGATAAATACAAAAATCCCCTTGAGGTTCAGGCTGATTACAAAAGAAATCCAGAGATTTTTGAAAATTGCAAAAAATCTCTTGAGGTTTGATTCGTATTACATTTTTCCCCTTCATAAGCAAACACATTTCAAACCCCCCCGATAACTGTAACAATGTTACAATTATCCCCTTAAATTTCAAGACATAATCAAACCTATGGGGGCTTTTTGTAATTTTGAAATATCTCTGGGTTTTGTTGTAATTAGCCCAAACATCGCTTGAAAAGTTCATTAATTAAAGAAACTTACCAAATCCAGCTACCCCACAGCCCGCTCCAAGTTCAATTACACGTTTTCCTTTCAATTTAGAGGGAGAAAACCTTCCCTTTCTACAGTTTTTTTCCTTCATAATTAACCAAAATAAGTTTAATAGAGCTGCTTAAACCAAAAATGGATGTTTACACTGCATAAAGAAAGCTAAAGGCATCTGTTAGCAATGAGACTTATCACAGGTGTTTAAACTTTTAATGGAGCTGATTAAACCAAAAATATTGATGCATTTCTTAATACAATAAAAATTATATAAAGCATTATGAAATTCTAAAACAAAAGCAAATGGAAACCACACAAGAAATATTTTACCAGAAATTTGGCAAACACCATTGACGCATCCCACACAGTAGTCCCTAAGTGCTTAGAATTTGGATCCTGTGATAATCACAGCACACTAGTCACCGAGAATGAGGGTGACGAGAAAGCGGAAAAGTGTTCTTATTTTAAGATGAAAAAGGTGAAAAAGTCAGCAAAACAAATTCTAATGAAACACCAAATAACAACATACTCATAAACTGTCATTATAATTGCCCCAGGGTAAAAGATAAGTTTTCTATCTTTTACTATCTCAAAAGAATCTTTATTAAACTGTATGACTTGGATAAAGAGGCAAATGTTGATTCTTTAGTTTTCATACCTATGTCAGCCAATGATCCTGAAATTGCAGTACTGCCTTTTCAAGTACCCAACACTGATAAAAAGGAAATTTAAAGAATTTTAAGGGTCATAAAGTCCGATTTTTAGTGTAAGCAGTTGGATTTATTTCTGATTCAAGAACAGTGGGGCACAACAGATATTTGGATACAACATTGGAAATATTTGAAACCACTAGAAAAATTAAAAAATATCAAATGTCACGAAATGTAACTTTTCCTTATACTTTATAAGAAAATAAATCAAGACTAGTGCCCAAACTAATCAATGGTCGTGTAATACCTGTGCAAAATGAAGTTGATGGCCAAGAACTTCAAGTATAATTGCTGATGTGTCGGGAGAATTTAGCCTGAGAAAGGAAAATGAAATATGAATGAGATCATAAACTTGAAGAATATGAGTACAGAACTAACTATAATATTGACTTAATAATTTTTTTGAATAAATCATTTAAATGAGCTTGCAAGTCTCATTTCTTTAAAGCAATAACAATGTGAACACCGATATATCATTTGACGAGTATGTGTTAACAAACTGTTAAGAAATTACGGACCAGAACAAACTCATGACAGTAGTGATGTTAGAAAAAATAAAGGTAAAATGGACACCAATATTTTTACGTGGAAAATCCACAAAAATTTGAGGTAAAAATCTTATATAGAAGCAATTCACTATAAAATAAGGATTACAACACCTTCTCTCTAAAAAAAATGAGAGAACAATATCACACTCACTAAATGTGATAGGCCCTTAAGGCCAAGACCCTAACTCCACCACAAAAACTAGCTCATGAGTGGAGGTTTGACCCCAACTTTAAGAACCAATCTACAATTGCTTGTAGATTCTATGTGGGATTGTATCATTGTCGTCTCCTTGACAAGCCGAACGTCCGCAAACGTCTCTCACTCCGGACTCTTCTCGGCACTAGGTAGCCTTTTTTCCCTTGGACGACTTCACTCTTAGCCTTATTAAGCACTAGATAGCCCTTTTCCGTAGCATACCGGTTCTCAATGAAAGCACAAATGATAGGCCTTAAGGCCAAGGCCCTAGCTCCACCATAAAAGTTAGCTCATGAGTGGAGGTTTGATCTAACTTTAAGAGCCAATCTATAATTGCTTGTAGATTACTAGATTCGATGTGGGATCGTATCAAAATGAGATAGCTTGCTTAGTGTTATTTTTGTTCTGCTTTCGAAGAAGTTTATATATAGTAAATTGATGATACAAAATTCAACATTCTGCTAAATTTTCCAAAGAACTTTCAATTACTGCCCCATAAAGCAAAAAGTGATTCACTCACATAGCTGTTTTGTTTTGTCAAAGTCTGCTCACATGTGGTTATTGCAATCTATTGTGCTCTGCCCAAAATTTTTGACAAAGCCAATAGAAACTTTTGCCACAAAAGTCATAAAAGTGGTTTTACTTTTCACATTCTCTCACTTAAAGTCACTTTTGTATTTTTTCATCATTCTCTAGTCTCTACATCTGCCACTCATGTTGCTTACGTCTCTATTAGGCCCCACGAGGTACACCATTCGACCTTGTCAATGTTCTCAGAAGATTTGGCCTTCTCAGAAGAACTACTTAAAGGAAAATCTTGCGATGCTTCAGCATGCAAGATTGTAAGTTAGTTTCTGCCCCTATTTCTATTTGTTAGCAAATAAACACATATATTTGCACATAATCACGTAATTAAGAATTGATGATACCTTTCAATTAGATAGCGGAAAAAATCACTGATTCACTTTTGTTGACGATTGATCTTGATAGCTCGTCTACTAGCCTTCTCGAACTACACTTGAATATAAAACACGCTTCACATTGGTCAATGTGAATACTACTAGAGCACTCACAATTGTTCCACACCTTTAACCCTTAGGAGTATATTGGTGATCCTTAAGGAGAGATTATATGGAACTAATTATTCTGATCAAAATTAAATGACAAAATGAGAGCCAATGTGGTGCCATGTGCAAGTATGTGTTGCCATGTTGATAAAAAGTGTCATGTACAAAAAGAAAAGTAAACTACATGCACATATGAGTTAAAGTAAAAAGGGAAGAAACATGTGTGTCCATGTACATTCCTAAAGTATCATGGGCAATCTATATGCATATGTATGTAGGTTGCCCATGATACTTTTGGAATGTACATGGACACACATGTTTCTTCCCTTTTTACTTTAACACATGTGTGCATGTGGTTTACTTTTCTTTTTGCACATAACACTTGTTATCAACATGGCAACACATACTTGCACATGGCACCACACTATTAATTTCAAATTACCCTCAAGTATGAGTACTAGCAATGAAGTAGAGAGGAATGAGATGTCTCGAGTACCGTATACATCAGCAGTGGAGAGTTTAATGTTCGCTATGATATGTATAAGACCAGACATTGCACAAGCATTGGGAGCGGTTAGTATATGAGGAATCCCAAACGTAAACAACATGAGTGGTAGGAGTAGAGAATAATGAAAGGCTTACAAAAATGACTTTAAGTGGGAGAATGTGAAAAGTGAAACCACCTTTTATGACTTTTGTGGCAAAAGTTTTTGTTGGCTTTGTCGAAAATTTCGGGCAAAGCACAATAAATTGCAATAACCAAATGTGGGCAAACTTTGACAAAGCAAAACACCCATGTGGGCAAATCACTTTTTGCCTATGGGTAGGTACCGAAAGTTGCTAGAAAATTTAGTAGGAATGTTGAAGTTTGTATCATCAATTTGCCTATATAAAGGCTTCTTCGAGGAGAACAAAAATCACACCAAGCAAGCCATCATTTAGTCTTGCCTCTAATTATTTCCTCATTTAAAAAATGTTAGTTTTTTCTCCTATTTCGAGAGAGTGTGATATTGTTTTCCTTGTATTTAGAGAGGTGTTGTGATCCCTAAAAAATAGTGAATTGCTTCTACACTTGCCCGTAGTTTTTACCTCAAATTAATTTGGGGGGTTTTCCACATAAAATATTTGTGTCCATTTGACATTTATTTTTCTCACATCACTATTGTCATGAGTTTGTTCTAGTACATAATTTCCTAAACAAACTCAGGAAAGGGAAAATAGAGCACCCAAACTGGGAACGAAGCTCAAAATCCTTCCCAAACTGAATTACAGAAACTTGTAAGAAACTTCATTCTCTAACCTCAGATTAGAAAATTCAATTAAGCAAACACAATACAGTAAATACATAGGGTTGAAACAGAAAGAAACAAAGGCAAAATTGCTTGCACTGCAGGAAGGAGAAGATGAGCACAGTGGTATTAGAAGGTGGAAAGAAGAAATCACTTTGATTCCATATTCAAACAATTTCATTTTTCAAGAATCTCCTTACTGACTGAGGGATTTCCAGATAGACTTTAATAGGCTTTTAAAACAATAAGTCAACACAAAGTAACCATTATGTAAAACTAGGAATCATCATATCAGTCAATATATGATAATGAGAGTGTTTACAGTCACTAAAAAAAAGTACTTCTCATCTATTGGCTGAAAAACAAAATCAATTTTTACTGTTTGCAAATGCCAAATTTTACTTTTGATTCTAATCTAAAATTGTGAGATGGGGCTTTAGTTTTCTGACTGCTTCTGATTTGACTTTTACAAACAAATAAGCACTTTTATAACTTTTTCGTCAAACACTCTAACTTTTGAATCTCAACTTCTAATTCTATTTGCAAACACAACCGACTTCTGATCTCAACTAACTTTACTTCTGCTATAACTCACTTCTTCTAAGAACAAAAGTTTTTGCAAACACTCCCAATCTGTCCACGGCTAACTCCAACCATAAGCACACACACACACACACACAATTACTTTCGACACAGAGATGCAGTAAAATACCTGTCCGCCTCCATATGAAAAGCTGTCCTCTAAGGGGGAAACAACACCTCAATATCAAAATATTCACTGCCACACAGAACAGAAAAAGAGTATCAAAAGGAAATATTACTACTTACCTATTAATTCCAACAAAAAATAGTTCAATACAATGTGAGAATTTAAAAATGAATAAAATGAAATAAAAACCAGAAAGAAAATGAAATATATTTAGCTGGATTTCCCTTTTGGGTTTTGATGAAGATTCGAATTAAGTACAAGAAATTGAAGACAGATTTTACATAAAAACAGGTTGTTTTGAACATAGGAGGGAATTTATATTTTCAAAAAGGGAAATTAAAAATACGTTGTTTTCCTTTTATTTCTGTTTCCTGTAGAAAATTCGATAAACATCGCGAGTGAGCTAACCTCGGATCGAAGTTCACTGCCTTCAACACTCCGCAGTTCGACTTTGCCGATGAGACTAATTTTTCTGACCCGTTTGGAGTTTGGACTAATGTTTGGTGCAAGGAAATTGTTCAGGTGATTATGAATCCCACTTTGGGCTGATTGTAATCCCTAGAAGAGGCCTTTGACCATAATTGATTTTATGTATTAGAAATTTAATTTGAGAGAAATGAGAATCAAAATTATATATGGTTTTAGATAAAGTTTCTCTTTTCTTTCAAAGAAAAGTATTATAATAACATTTTTTTGAAGGAAAAAACCGTAAGATGATATTATAATAACATGTGATGTAATATATTTTTGTAAGATGATATCTGATCGAATTTTTTTTTATTTAAAAAAATGTTTGGTTATTAATGGATAATCTTTTGGGGAGAAAAAAAGTAATGACAATTATTATTATTATTATTATTATTATTTTTATTATTATTATTATTATTATTATTATTATTATTATTATTATTATTATTATTATTATTATTTTGACAGACTTTGCACTATAAAAAAACAACCAAATCACTCACAAACCTATAGAAAACATGTAGTTAAGTATTAAGATAATTGTAAAGTGTAGGTAAAACCATTGTAGGTAAAATCGTTATGGGTAAATATTTACCAGCAAAATCTAAAAGTATTGGTAAATATCTACAATATTTTTGTCGATAAATGTAAAAAGTGTTGGTGATTTTGTCAGTAATGATCGGTATAGTTTGGGGAAAATAATATTTTTGTCGCTAAATTTAAAAATTATTGGTGATTTTGTAAGAAATTGTTTGTTCCAAAGATAGCTTGACTAGAATGAATGATTATTGATTCCTCAGTTGGAGCATAGGGGTGAGTTTGTGAGTGTCATTGTTCAACTTTAACACTTCTCTTCCAACAGCATGACGGTCTTACCTGGTTGTTTGGTTGTCTCCTAGTCCTTCATTCATTTCTTCCACTCGAGTCAAGCTAGGGTCACTCACAGCTGGTGGAGTTTCCTCTAAATTAGTGTGAATGCCGTCCCTGTCGGAAGAATAACTGAAACTTGCCCTTGTTCGTTGGTCTACGTATATGAGGTTCGATTCCTGTTATACACTGGCGGATTAACATTGAAACATATAATGATTATGTGGAATATGCTTTTTCAGGTTTAACATAATTACAGAAAAATCCAATTATTTTTTGAAATAACATATTCTCGTGACATTTATTCTATATTACAAATTATACTCTCAATAGCATGTATTTAGGCAAATACAAATTTCAAGGGAGTATTTGTAATTTTGAAAGATAACTATATGGATTTTGACATGATATCAGTTCATTTATTGGAGGAATTAATAAATGGAGTGTACTAAACTACTAATTGAGAAGCTTTTAAATCAACTGTAGGAATAATTAGTTGAGGAAAAAACAGTAAACCCCCCAAACTATTCGACTTTTGACACTTTACCATACGAACTAAAATTTCGAACATTGTTCCTACCAACTTCACGTTTGTTTCACTTACCCATATAAAATGACCGGCGGTGACTTTTTTTGGCCGGAAACTGACTCACGTGACTTGCACACTGAATTTTTAAGGGTATTTTCGTCCCTTCACATACTTACCCTTTCCCCCTTCACACACTTAAAATTAACAGAACTTAATCCCACCCCCTTACCTTTTTCCCTACGCTGAAGAGAAGAGAGGAGGAAGAAGCCATGTCCTACCAAACATCCGAGGTGCTCATGGATTCAATATGTCATTGTGGGCGAAATGCGAAAAAAAACTTCTTGGATCGACCTCAATCTGGGGCGAAGGTATTCGGCATGCGAGAATTTTCGGGTAAGTGAAACCCTAATTTTGATTTCTGAAAAACATTCGATAATTTCTGGTAAGAGTATCACAAATTCCATGTTTACACCCCTTATTTCTAATTAAAACATAAATTATTTTGTTGTAGTATCCGAAATTAATTCCCTCATTTCAGGTAAATTAAACCCTAAATTTTAATTTAAAAAAATCAATTTCGATTTTATTCAAAAATCCAAAAATTAATGAAATTGATGATATATCATGTAGTTATTGTATAATCTGCATAGATTTTGTAATTATTCGATTTTGATGATTTTTTTATCAATTTAGGTCAATTATTTGTGAATATTTATTCTCGATTTTGAAAGCAATCGTAATCGGGGAAGTAGGAGGTTCTTTGCTATTTTTGTGTGGATTGACCCTCCAATGTGCACCTGGCTCGACAAATTATTCCGGGATTGCTCAAGAAAGTTAACAAGTTGGAGAACAATTTGAAGCAAGTTAACAAACCGGAGAATGATATGAAACAACTCAAGGATGATTTGAAACGCAAGAGATCAAGGGAGTAAGTACTTGTGGTTCGCATTGGTGTTGTATTATGTACCTCTTTGTGTGAAATAAATTTATCAATGAATGACAAGAATGTATTGTAATAGTTTTAGGTAAGAAGGTCATGGACTGTTCCAATTTTCAATTCGGATGGATTGGCCATGATGTAATCTAATTATGAACTTAGTAGGATCTATGTAATCGGCTTTGAACTCATTTGGTCTATGTAATGTATGGTTTTTAACATAAAGTATATTGAATGCATTGAGAATACCTGTTGTAGTGAATGCTAAAAAATATGTGTAACTAAATTGCTTAATACATTACAAGAGCTCAGGAGATGCATAAAAAGAAGGATCATTTGCACAAAAAGAATGATCATTCCATTCCAAAAATACCACAAGACAAAACATCCCAAACAAAATATCCCAGACAAAACATCTGATTCAAAACAACCTGGACAAAAACATCCAAGACAAAATACATAAAGTTATAGTTGTTATATACCAGACAAAATATTCAAGACAAAATACATGCACTATGAATCATAGTCAAAAGGAAGATACTCCAACTTTACATCGATTGCAAGTTGATGTCTCTTCTTGAGATCGATCCAAATTTGTAATATGTTTTCTTGTTCTTTGAGAACCTCACAAATTGAGTGATATTGCTTTGATGGTCCTTGATGCTTCATCTCAAGACTTGAAAATGCTTTTGATTTGGGTGACTTTGCCTTAGAGTCCGACAAATGACAATTGATTGATTCGACTTCTTAGTCACTTTCAATTTTGCCTAACACCAAGTGTCTTTTTTTGAGTCTTTTCTTGTGCCTGGGACTGTTGTGTAGGGATTGTCACCTTCCCTTTGCCCTTGCCCTATTTATGCACCAACAAAATAATTAGATTTGTGTTAAAACAAATAGGAGAAATTCTTACAAAACACTTACAAAAAAACACCATCGAAACAAGACTCTGGTTTGCACTCTGATGGTGACAATCTCATAGCTTGTCTTCTTGTCCGCACCTTTGGAGACGACCGACCTCCGCTCATGTTCCCTTATCTTTTTTCCCCCGTATGCAATCTAATTAGATATATATATTAGATAAATTTAAGAATACAAAAAACTAGATGATTTTACCTTCTTAACTGGCTTGTTTATGTCAAGAGCTGCAGGGATATCTAACCCTTCCTGTGTTGGCTGGGAATTTTTAAGTAAAGGACAACCTCTGACATTGTGATTAGGTTTCTTGCATCTTGAGCATGTCATAGTGACACCCTTCTTGCCCAACCTTACATGTTGACTTCTTTCATCATTTTTCTCCTCAATTATTAGTCTCACCAGGCTCCTTTCTTCTGTTATATTTCTTTGGCCTTCCAGGAAGTTTCTGACATACTGGAGGCAGCAAAGTGGGGAGATCAACCTTTGGCCACATTGAAGTATCATCCAAAGTACCCATCAAATGATTGTATGCCTTCATGAATGTCTCCTTTGAGTAGCATTTGTCAACATATGCCTCAGGTGTGTAGCCCAGATAGTATAAGCTACAGATTGCATGAGCCTGAGGAATACCACGGTCGATTCCCATCTCCTACAGCTACAAGTTCTATCCCCCAAATGTACCTTGAATCTTGTACCATGACAATTCTCAACCTCAAACTGATCTTGGCCATTCCAATGGGCTATGAAGTCCATAGATCTTTTCTTTGTTTCTTCCAACAATTTTGAGATTTTAGGATATATCTCCCCATGGTATTTCTCCATCTGATCCCTCCTCACATGAATCCTTCTCATTAAAATGACCCTCACAATCTCAAGCATATTCAGAATAGGCCTACATCTTCCCCTCATAATCATTGAATTAAAACTTTCTGACATATTATTCAATAATATGTCACATTTTGATAGAGTCCTAAAATGAGACCTAGACCAATTAGCTGGAGCCCTCTGACTCAACCAATCATATGCAACAATATTCCTTTCGACTCAGTCATTATTGTAAGTCCAATCGGCTACGATAATCTAGAGGGGGGTGAATAGATTATCTCCATCTTTTCGATTTCGCTCTCTTTTTTAATCGAATGCTCAAACACAATAATAAAGGTGCGGGATGTAAACAACACACGTCGATTTAAAGAGGTTCAACCCACCTGGGCCTAATCCTCTACCACCCCAAGATATCCGGGATGGATTTCAAAAAGAAAAAGAATTTTATTAATTACCAAAATTAATACAAATTCAACTTACAACACCTTGAAGAGCACCACACTCTTCTTCAACACCACCTTTGAGATTACCACAATCTCACTTGAAGATTACCACAATCTCCAAACGGCACCTTGTGAAGATTACCACAATCTTCAACTTGAAGAGCACCACACTCTTCAACACCTCCTCAACAAGAAGATTACCACAATCTTCTTACACCTATCACCTAGATCACCCAAGTGTATTCTTACCACAAAGAATACTCACAAGGATATCTTGTGTTGAATGATTACCCAAATTCAAGATTACAACTCGATAATTGATAATACAATAGAGTGCAAGTGTAATCAAGAAAAGCCTGACCTCAAGGATGTGAAAGTGAATAGCTAGGCAAATTACAACAAGAAATAAGACAATGTAAGAACAAGTGTATTCTTGAGTGTATCTTGTTGTGTTGTAGTTTTCTCTCTTTTTTTGTGTTGCTTCAATTCTTCCTCAATTTATAGGAGATGATTGATCAAGCATAGGCTCTCTTGGGATCTCGATTTCTACAAAAAATTGCAATTAAAATCAAGATTATAGCTGTTAGAAATCAATCCCACAATTTAGGGAAAAGTTGTCTCACGTTTGCAACGGTAAGAATTTTCTTTGTCAAAGCAAAGAAGGCGGCCGTCGCAAAAATAGAAGTTTGAAACATGTCGCACAAATTAACACAGGCGGCCGACCGGTCGGTGCACTCGACGGCCAAGGCTAGGGCGACCGACCAGTTGCAGCGACCAAAATCAAGGAACAAAGTTTGTTTGATGTTTTGCTCCTGTGCACGGTCGCCTCTTTGGTCGACCGATCGGCGACCGCCTAAATTCAATGTTGTCCGATTTTTGACAAAAATAAACCTCAAGAAATACTCCGAAAAATTCGTAAAAATATTTTAAACCGATCGGGAGTATTTAGGACAACATTAGAAATATAGTCTAGAAGAAATAAAACATTTACACAAAAAGTGTTGTCCGATATAAATTCCAATAAATACTCCAAAAATAGTAGAAACATTTTAGATCAATTGGGAGTATTAGGACAACATAGTTTCAATGTAAAAATCCATTGACTTAAAAACATTAAATGTGTTGTCAATTTTATATCGAAAATAAACTTGAGGAAATACTCCGAAAAATATTAAAACCATTTTAAATCATTTAGGAGTATTTGGACAACCTTTAAAAACATTGTTTTGGTGTAAAATCAAAATCATCAAAATCATGATAAAACCATTTATCAAACAATCTCCCCTTTTTGATGATTACAAACCAAAACAATTTTAACGAGGTCGATTTTGAAAACAAAACAATTTTTACCTAAGTTAAAGAGAACTATCCGTTGTGAGCGACAACATTCCATGCAATAAAAACACAAGGATGGGAGTAGAGATATTCAAACACATATAGCAAATGCTCCCCTATCAACATACAACAGAGTTATATAGAAGCAACTTAAACATAAGCTAAAATATTAGCTTTTCGATATTGAGCTTAAGTATCAATAACTTAAAAGCTCCCCTCAAAAGATACATCATTAGAACCGTATATAAGTCCATACTACAACCAATGGACCATGATTCATACATAACCATAATGCACCAAGTGGACTAAATATGATCCACAACTTATGGCTTTATCCACAACTTATGGCTTTATGAAGCCATAGCTTATAGCTTCTTTTCGTTAAGCTTATCTTAGCTTTTATGAGCTAATGAGCTTATAACCTGTTTCTCCCCCTTTGGAATCATCAAAAAGAATGTTAGCACGATATTCTTATCAAAGTGCGCAAGTAAACCGATGTATCGAGCCATTTGAACATTGAAACTTTTAAACCAAATAGAAGAGTCGAATCATACGACTTGTAGAAGCTTATGAAAAATCATTTGATTTGCAAAAACATGATCTCTATAAATATATGAGACTTTTGAAATCGAGAGAGTCATGTAGGTGATGAATTTTTCATTGAAACGTTTTATCGAACACTTGGCGGGCGTCAAAAATAGAAAAAGTTATATATAGCCCTTGTAAATGAAATCAACCCAAGTTTTTCATCACCAAATACAATTTAACAAATATCATTCATCAACAATCAATAAGCTCATCACAAACATATATGAATCACATCAAGAAAAATACATATAAGTCACAAACTCGAGGTTCAACCCAATTGAGCTAAAGATAGTGAAATTCTTACCATTCAATCGGTAAAGACGAGCAATGATGATGATAGTCGAGCTAGATAATCCCCCAAAATATATAATTCATGCATCAAAAACTCATTTGAAGTGAATTGTGTGTGAAATTTGCAAAGGGGACGAAAAATGGCCAAAATGTGTCAAAGTGACGAATCTTTGAGATGAACCATTTTAATCAAATTATAGCCTAGGGCGACGGTCGAGGTTGAGGCGGCCGGTCGACGTTGAGGGCGACCGGTTGCCCTCAACCCTTTCACCATGTCTGTCGTTTTTCCAAAATCCGAATTTTCAACCAAAAATCGATTTTTCGCCCTAGGTTTTAAAAACGTGCAAAATGAAAACGTAGACCTCATTCAATATACATTATGTCATGATCAAGCTCGAAATGAGGCAAAATACTCGGCGTTGAGCGATTAAAAAGTCCGTGAGTGATCCTTGAGACGGAATTAAACATAACTCAAGTTTTTGTTAAAAATCACAATCCCAAAAAAATATATCGAATCTCAATATGTTTAGTTCGATTATGATGAACCAAATTTTGAATACGAATAACCGTATAATAGGTATCGAACTTGTTATTCGAAAAAGTAAGAACGTTTTAAAAGCTTTGGATATAACAAGTCATAAGAAGAAGTGCCTTTCAAATATTTGAAAATTTCTTTTAATGGCACTTTAATGAGATTCGTTGGGATAGTTTTTGAAGTCGAGCATATAGACATAAGGCATATGGAATGTCGAGTCTATAGGAATAATACAAGAAAACATACCTCGAATTTGTTTGTCGACCGACATGCCTTTTTTCAACCTTTGTCAATTTTTAGCCATAGAGGTTGAGATAGTTCTTCTTTCTTCAATGCCTAACTCCTTCAAGAGTTCTTTTGAAATATAACCATCTTCTTGGCATTGAGTAATTTGAAGTCAAGCAATAAATTGAGCTCCCCATCAAGCTCATCTCGAGTTCACCTAGTATCAACTTAGAAAAAAATCTTGCACAAATATTCATTAGTAGCACCAAAAATATTCTCATAAATATGCACAAGTTTAAACAATCTTGCCTTTTTCACAAACAAAGAGAGTAGTATCAACTTTACCTTTTGTAAAATCATTTAGCAAAAATAGCTAAGTCTATCATACCATACACGGGTACTTGTTTTAAACAATACAAGGCCTTAAAAACAATCATTTGGCCTAGAAAAATTTTAAGCCCTGGAGGTTGTTTTACATAGACTTCTTCTTGAATAAAACCATTGAGAAAATTGGATTTAACATCCATTTGGTAAAGTTTGAAATTTTCTTAGAACAAGAATGGGCAAGTAAAATGCAAATAGCTACTAAATGTGCTTTATGAGTGCAAATGTTACATCAAAATCAATTACCTTCTTCTTGAAAATACCTTCGAGCTACTAACCTCGCTTAGTTCGACCAATGTTGCCTTGGTCATCGAGTTTGTTCCTAGGAATACCCTTTTTGTCTTCTTCATCATAGGAATTCAATTGGTCTAAGGTGTTCATAAAGAACATTTATCCAAATATTTTGAGGTAACTAATATTTGGAGTACTTCATTTCTCATCTACACAACTTAACAAACTCATTAACGGCATCGCTTATATAAGCAAGAGAAAAATAGCCCAAGTGTAAAAACATGCCTCAATTATCAATCACAAAATATCTTGCATAAGAGCATAGTTGAAATAGACACTATATATATATATATATATATAGACCATGAGGCAAGAAGCACATACTATGCTTTTAGAATATCATCAAGAGTCTAATAAATCATGCAAGTTCAAATAAGTTTAAGAAAGCTATAAAAGGTCTCTTTTGAAATTTGCAAATCCGATAGCATATAGTTGAGACCTTATTTAAAAGAAGTATTTGAACAAGAGTTGACAAAGCAAATATGTGCAATCAAATATCGAATAGTGCCTTTCAAAAATCTAAAAATCCTCTTAATGGCACTTGTATGAAACACTATGAAAAAACAAGCACATAGGCATATGGCAATACATATATCGAGTCTATAAGAGTAAGAATAACACAAGTAAACGTACCTCGATAATTTATGCCTTTTCTTGACAAATAATGATGAAAATGGCCATTTGTGAAAATATGTAAATCCTACACAATTCTTAAAACAAATCTAGCACAAATCATAATGATAAAAGTGTAGGCTAAGATATATCACAAGTAAGCTCATGCCATAAAAATCCATAAGAGATGATAACATACTATAGTCTTCAAAAATGCACAAGAGTTTTAAAAACATCATATAAGGTCTTCTTTTTTTTAAAAATTTAAAAGCACAAATATATATTGAAGACCTTAATTAAAAAATAAATATTTGAAAACTCATTTTGCAATAAAGACACAAATAAAAGCATGCATAATAACAAAATAAAATGCATATTTAAATAGGGAGATACGGGTTACCAATTACGCCATTTCCATGGGTTGTGTCGTTCCCATTGTTGATGATATCTTCCCTTTGAGAAGTCACTTTGTTGATGATGACTTCTTTGATTACTCCATTTCCAAGGTTTGTTGCCTTCCCATTGTTGAAAGTCTCTTCTTCTTTGAAAATCATCTTGTTGATGATGTCTTTACCATTTCCAAGGATTGTGTTCTTCCCATTTTTGATTGTACCCTCTTCTTGGAAATTGGCTTTGTTGAGAATAGTTTCTCCTTCTTTGATCAAATGAAACGGTCATTTGATGCCTTCTTGGCGGTATGAATTTTCTTCGATCATTATTTCACGGCTACCTAATATGACATTGTTTTGTGGTACCTCATGTGTTTGGGTCCTTTGGGATTAGTCTTGAGACTTTTAGGTCTCCAACAATAATGAGAGCTATTTCTAGCCCGACAAGTATTTACCGTATGACCCTTTTTACCGCAATAAAAGCATGTAATAATTCTAGGAGCATAATGACCAATATGCATAGTGACTTGATCCTTTTTCATATGATTAACAATATTAGGCTTATGATCAAGTCCTTTATCACAATTATGAATATCAACAATATTGGACATTATATTGGTACTCAAGTTGGATTTTAATAAATCCTTTTTCATGCAATCAATATTCTCAACAAGAGTACTATTTTCTTTCTCAAGGTTTCTAACCATATCAAGAGTGGTGGTGTGAGCACATGATAGTGATTCATAGGAAGTAAATAAACTATCCTTATCATTTTTCAAAACAATGAATTCATTTTTCAAATTTTTGTATTTAACAAGTAAGTTTTGGAATTCATCTTGTAGCTCATTATAATCATTTTGCAAGTCACTATATTCATTTTGCAATTCATTGTCATAAGAAGTAGAGGTTTAGAACTTACCTTGTTTTCTTCTTCGATGCCCATAAGACATTTTTCGCTTCATCATCGGAATTTGTAAGAGGCTCATCCCATATTGTTGGATTTGATGTTGTATCCATTTGAGAAGTAGATGCTTTTGAGTTGCTCCTTTTATTTGCAAATACTTCATAGATGGCTTCTAGTTTTGCCATACTTCATGTGCCGATCGAATACCTACAACATGATCAAATTCCAAAGTGGTAAGTGAACAATGTAAAATATTAAGAGCTTTACCATTTAAGGAGATGATTCTCTTCTCTTCATCATTGAGCTCTTTGAAGCCTTTAGAGGTGTGTGGTGTATTCTTCGTCGGAATGGATTCTCCATTGATGACGGTGTTCCAAATATCGAACCCGCAACTTTGTAAATAGCATTCCATTTTTTCTTTCCAAAATATAAAATTTTTGGAATCAAACCGAGTGGCTTGGTGGTGGAGGTGCCGGAAAGTTGAGCTTCGTTAGAGCCGACGATCGTTTCTCTTCACTCGCGATGTGAAACGAGCTTGCCAAAGAGTTTGGCTTTGATACCACTTGTAAGTCCAAGCGGCTACGATAATCTGAGGGGGGTGAATAGATTATCTCCATCTTTTCGATTTCGCCCTCTTTTTATAATCGAATGCTCAAACACAATAATAAAGGTGCGGGATGTAAACAACACACGCGATTTAAAGAGGTTCAACCCACCTAGGGCCTAATCCTCTACCACCCCAAGATATCCGGGATGGATTTCAAAGAAAAGAATTTTATTAATTACCAAAATTAATACAAATTCAACTTACAACACCTTGAAGAGCACCACACTCTTCTTCAACACCACCTTTGAGATTACCACAATCTCACTTGAAGATTACCACAATCTCCAAACGGCACCTTGTGAAGATTACCACAATCTTCAACCTTGAAGAGCACCACACTCTTCAACACCTCAACAAGAAGATTACCACAATCTTCTTACATCTATCACCTAGATCACCAAAGTGTATTCTTACCACAAGAATACTCACAAGGATATCTTGTGTTGAATGATTACCCAAATTCAAGATTACAACTCGATAATTGATAATACAATAGAGTGCAAGTGTAATCAAGAAAAAGCCTAGACCTCAAGGATGTGAAAGTGAATAGCTAGGCAAATTACAACAAGAAATAAGACAATGTAAGAACAAATGTATTCTTGAGTGTATCTTGTTGTGTTGTAGTTTTCTCTCTTTTTTTGTGTTGCTTCAATTCTTCCTCAATTTATAGGAGATGATTGATCAAGCATAGGCTCCTCTTGGGATCTGATTTCTACAAAAAAATTGCAATTAAAATCAAGATTATAGCTGTTAGAAATCAATCCCACAATTTAGGGAAAAGTTGTCTTTTGCCTAACGGTTAGAATTTTGTCATTCAAAGCAAAGGCGACGGCGCACGAGAAATAGAAGTTTGAAACATGTCGCAAAGAAATTAACACAGGCGACCGTCCAGTGCACACTCTCGACCTGGTCGAAGGCTAGGGCGACCGACTGACCAAAAACTGAAGGAACAAAGTTTCTATTTCGATGTTTTGCTCCCAGGTACCGGTCGCCTCTTTGGTCGTCGACCGCCTAAATTCAATGTTGTCCGATTTTTGACGAAAATAAACCTCAAGAAATACTCAAAAAATTCGTAAAAACATTTTAAACCGATCGGGAGTATTTAGGACAACATTAGAAATATAGTCTAGAAGAAATAAAACATTTACACAAAAAGTGTTGTCCGATATAAATTCCAATAAATACTCCAAAAAATAGTAGAAACATTTTAGATCAATTGGGAGTATTAGGACAACATAGTTTCAATGTAAAAATCCATTGACTTAAAAACATTAAATGTGTTGTCCAATTTTATATCGAAAATAAACTTGAGGAAATACTCCAAAAAATATTAAAACCATTTTAAATCATTTAGAGTATTTGGACAACCTTTAAAAACATTGTTTTGGTGTAAAATCAAAATCATCAAAATCATGATAAAACCATTTATCAAATAATTATCCTCTCAAAATCAATCACTTTAGTTGCCCTTGCAGCTTGCCAAAGAAGGTTTTTTAATGCCAAGCATTTGTGATTTTGTTTAAAGTTTTTATACAAATGCATGACACAAAATTTGTGTTCACTGTCAGGCAATAAAGTTTCAATTGCATCAATCAACCCTTTTTGCTTATCTGAAACTATGGTCCAGTGGTAACTGTTTGTTATGTTCAAATCCTGCACTAAAAGTTCTACAAACAGTCTCGCACCCCTCAATAAATCCCTTCTTCAATGCACCCCAACAAATATATAATCTCTTAAAGACAGATTCCTCACCAACTAATTTACACTTTATTTTCACAGTTGTGCCAGGGTTAGAGTTTATAATTTCTTCAACATATGACCAAAGCATGGCGTATTGTTCACTCTCTGACCCACTACCCATATGAAACACTTTTCTTTTTGCTCTGTACATTTGGCTTTTGTTGAAAACCAAACACAATCTTTTTGAAGGATAGTCATCATAGAATCCACATGCCATTTTGGATCACTCCAAATTCTATCTTTGTACATTTGACTTACAAATTTAGAATTTGCATGTGATACCCTTTGAAGCCTAGGACACTGATGTTTGCCATAGTAAGTTTTCACTTGTACAGAGTCCTCATTTTTGTCTTTCCTAGCATATATCACCCAAGTAAGGGTTTTATGTTTACATTTTGCTTGTACTTTGGTCTTCTCATTAATTGTGAACATTATATCTCTACCCTGTTTAATGGAGTGATTTCTCACTGCTTGCCTAAACATAGGTATATCCAGGAAGTACATGCCTAATTCAAACTTAGGATCATTTAGGTCTACCCCTTGGGTTGAAAACAGATCGCCCATTATAGACATTCTTATTTTCAAGACCACTATTATTGCACACTTCAAAAGAGATGTTGTGGCTTCAATCTTACACACATTTAGCCCACTCCATTCATTCAAGATCTACATCAATATTATCATCAAACAAGGTATCATCATCGAAATATCATATTCACCGCCAACAAAGTTCTCGATATATCACCGTCGACCCCATTGATTAGTGAACATCATCACTTCCATTACTATTATTGTCATCAATTATATCACTCTTCAAGCTAATGTGCTCATTACTACCTAACCCTCCCCATCAACAATGATTCATCATTTTGGTCAATATTAAGGTCAATGCCTTCATTTTCACCAACAAAATTCGAGGTTCATTCACATGAGGGAAAATCATGCATTGAAGACCGTGATTCACTAGAGATGCATCAATTTTTTCATGTTCAACAAACACACCAACTATCCTATTTTCACCCACAAAATCCACCAAATTCAAAGCATCACCATCATTTTGTAATTGCTTCAAATCACTAGTTTCATCTACCCCACTTCTACTGAAATGAAAACAAATAAAATGTTTCATACCTATCTCAAAGGGCCATAATACTTAATTCAAGTAGTGACGTCTCAGTGGTCACAATAGTCAATATGTGCAATGTCGAGGCTAAATACTTGATCTTTCCCAAGTTGACAAATAGCCCATTGTAATGCATTCTAATAGTAAACAACTCGGACCCGGACCTGGTGGGGACCAAAAAGCGAGAAACAAAAACAAATGAGAATCATATAATACTATAATCAATCATGGGGACCAAAGAACAAATTTTTTACAATAAATTCTTTTGGGGACCATAGACATGTCCCCATAAACCGAACACTGACAAACATGTTACCAAAAACATGGAAAATATAAATAAAAAAAACGAAACCCTAGATTTTTAAAATTACATTCAACATTTTCGAAAAAAAATAACACTATCATTTCACTTACCATAATCAGGGGAGACTCTTCCATTTGGTATATTTGGATCACCATCCTTTCTTATCTTCCACACCATTGCGTGATTGGAGTTCGGATTACAGATCAAAAGATTAAGGGTTTGATTTGTTGTTTAGGGCGCAGGGAATTTGGGAATAATCTTTAGGGTTGAAAATGAATAATCTTTTTGCCATGTGATATACACGTGAGTTTTTGGCGGGTAAGTATGTGAAGGGACGAAAATACCCTTAAAAATTTAGTGTGCAAGTCACGTGAGTCAGTTTCCGGCCAAAAAAGTCACCGCCGGTCATTTTATATGGGTAAGTGAAACAAACGTGAAGTTGGTATGGAACAATGTTCGAAATTTAGTTCGTATGGTAAAGTGTCAAAAATTGAATAGTTTGGGGGGTTTACTGTTTTTTCCTCTAATTAGTTTGATGAGAAATGAGATTATGAGTTACGTTTCCCAAAATATTTTTCTACTAATAAACACATTTCTTAATACGTCACATTAAACCCCTCTTCTCCCAATCACCCCCAAAAATTTCCCAATCACCCCCAATCACTAAATTTGTTTGGTGATTAGGGAAAGAAAATGGAAAGGATGGTTTATGGGGGAAGCCAACCATACATACTCTCATGTTTAGTTTGGTTGGTGACTGGGGAAGCGGGTGATTGGGAGATGATAAACAAACGCATTTTGTTTGCTAAACTATTGTAACTTTTGCATTTTGCCCACTAAATTTTGAAAATTTCACTTTTGCATTCTTAACTTAGAACATTTTGTATTTAGCCCCTAGGAGCTGACTTGAACCTATTATGAGTTAACACATATAAGCTTTTGATTGGTTCAGGAATAAAGTGCAACGAATCATATAGTTCGGAGTGCAAAAATTGTATATTCAAAGTTTGGTGAGTTCAGTGGGCAAAGTGCAAATAACGTTATAGTATGAATGGCAAAGTGCAATTAACCCTCGTAATATTACCTTATCCCAACCGAAATCATTCCAAACAAGTGACAATTTGTTTGTTAAATGAAAAGGGCCATTTTCATAAGACAAAGCCACAGAGCCACTGCATCCTGGTCCCTCAGTTAACCATACAACAACAGGGTCATTTGTGTTTTTGTTCCTTGATTCAAAGAAGTAGAATAACATCCTGCAAACCATTATTCAATTATTCTTGAAAAATAATTCTTAATGGCATAAGAAATAATGAATTTTGACTGCTGTTTTCCTAAAGAAAGTAACTAGAAATGCATTCATTTGTCAGATATAAGAATACTTTAGTTATCAGGCATAAAATTTGCATCATAAATGTAAATTACATAAAATATTAGGGTTAATTACAAAATACACATTTGAGCTTCATTTTACTTACAAAAAAAAAATTGATATCTTTCAAAATTACAAGTACTCCCTTCATATTTGTCCGTATTTTACAAACTAGATCCTCGAAAGGGGGTATTTATTATTATTAAATTAATAAGAGCCTCAATGAGGTGTTTATTATGAGGGTGTATTTGTAACTTTGAAAGATAATTGGATATTTTTGTGATTAGGATAAGCCTCAGGGGCATTGTTGTAATTTACCTAAAATATTATTCATATATACCTGGCACCTTTGGTGTGAGGAAGTCTGTAATATCCAGCATGGTGACCAAAATCTTGAACACTAGTCTAGAGTCAATAAGGTAAGGGAATCGAAAACGTTTTTCGACGATTTTTTGTGCATTTATTGCAGGATCATCTCGCACAATGTTGACATCATGTTGAGGGAACAAATTGAGGTTTCTGATGGAACTTTTCTGCTTGCTGATTGAGATTAGTAGCATGTGCAATTGGCCAAGTGGAACCAAATGAGGAAAGGGAAACAAGAGCAAGAATGTAAAGAGAAAATGATGGCATCATTTGTTCCCAGGGTTTTTTTTAAAGTGTTTTTGATATGTTAATAGCCTTGAATTTATAATGTTTGGAAGGGATATAGACATTAATGTTGATAATGTATATTCCTTAGATTTTCCAGGAAACAGTATTAATGATAAAATTGACAGTTGTTTCATAGTCATACAAAAGAAAGGGTTATATTTGACTTTGTAATTTGCCTTTCTATTTAACCTTCCTTTTATTTTTATTTTTTTATAATGAAAAGATTTATTGTAAATCAGATTTTCCACTCATCAGTTTTTAATGCAAACCAGCTATAACAATAATAATATATTAGCCTCTCTTTTTCTATTTTAGAATCTTATTATTTTCCCAAAATTTGTGAAATTATAGACTCCAAAGTTAATAATAGACAATAATATGTCTTGATTGGCAAATCAAACTGCTCCCTGCAAATTACTCCGAGAAACACAAAAAATAGCTTTTGTATGCTTATTTTGTAATTTGAAGTTGACCACCATTTTGAACATAAGGATTGACAAAGAAAAGCTATAATTTTTAGGGATAATTACAAAAACACCCCCAAGGTTTGGACTAATTACAAAAATCCATAGATGTTTTAAAATTACAAAAAAAAACCATCATGTTTGATTCTACCTTAAATTTTAAGGGGTAATTGTAATATTTCCACAAATATCAGGGAGTTTTTGAAACGTTTTTTTTGCTACTCAAGGTGGAAGATGTAAGTGAAATCAAATCTTAAGGAGTTTTTAGTTCTCCCATTGTCAAAAATCTTTTGAGTTTTTTTGTAATTAGCCCGAACCTCAGGGGTTTTTATGTAATTATCCCTAATTTTTATGTTAAATATTTCACTTCTACAGCTTACAGATATGGTTTTCAACACAGTTGCTCTTCACTTTGGTTTAACATGAGTACAGGAAAATCAAGAGAGTAAAACAACTTGATTTCAGAAGAGATTAATGAAGGAAAAGGGTGCAATTAACCATCATATATATATGTATGAGCTCCTGATCCTGTAATCTTTACATTTATAACATGAGTAAATCTAGACAGGGCTGTGTTAGCTAGTTTAAATCACATTGGGGCAAGGTTAGCATCTGCTGCTTGTGTCAAAGGTAATTTGCCCTGCATCCACCTGCTTAGCATTTCCAAAGATGCTTTCGGCTGATCCATCGGAACCATGTGGCCCGCATCATGAACCTTTAGGAAGGTTAACGGTCCGTAGCTCTTGTGCAAGCCGGCCTCCACGCCGTCGACTGAAAATGGACTGGTCTTAGCTGCAACAAATTGCTTCTGTCCAGACCATTCCATTGCATGAACCCATCTTGAATTCCCTGTCCCATATCAAAATATACACCATTTGATTAGGGTGGCAATTTTTGATACGAAAGAAAAC
Organism: Rehmannia glutinosa; assembly: GCA_016081115.2. Classification (NCBI taxonomy): domain Eukaryota; kingdom Viridiplantae; phylum Streptophyta; class Magnoliopsida; order Lamiales; family Orobanchaceae; genus Rehmannia; species Rehmannia glutinosa. Next base: position 133,372 of record JABTTQ020000092.1, on the reverse strand, counting down.
ACGATATGGAAAGGTTAATAAAGGTTTAAGGATAGCGGGTTTAAGTCATAATCGGGTTCGATCCGAATAACAAGAATAATAAATAGGGTCAACGTGAAATGACTCAATTGACCCGTTTGTAAATACTATGCTATTATTGTGCATGTGTTGCCTTTTTTTGGGATAATTACAAAAGACCCCTTAACGTTTGGGCTAATTAAAAAAAGCCTAGAAACCTTTTAAAATTACAAAAAGACCCCTCAAGTTTGATCACGTCTTAAATTTAAGGGGGTAACTATAATTTTCTAAGAATATCAAGGGGTTTTTGAATTTTTTTTGCTTATGAAGGAAAAAATGTAAGACGGAACCAAATCTTAAGGGTTTTTGCAATTTTCAAAACCTCTGTTTTTTTTTTTTTTTGTAATTGGTCTGAACCCTAGGTTTTTATTTTTGTAATTATCCCTTTTTTTGGTAATATTTCTTTTTTTTGCTGAAAATTAACCCACATAACTGATAATCCTTACAAACAGTGGGTTATTCAGGTCTTTAAAATATACAGGTTATTTCGGGTAACTTGTGAATAAGCAGGTTATGTGAATATTGTGTACTCAACCTAACCCGCGAACCTAACCTGAAGTGCTACCCTACACTTGATCTTTTGAGTTATAAGAATAGAAGAATCTTACCAAGCCAATTGCATATGAGATCATACTCTCCAGCATACACAAGTAGTTTGATTCCATCCTCCAGCAGAGTAGGAATTCCAACTTCAAGATTTCTCATCCAATCTGTGACCATAGCCTCATACACTGTGGAACTACAAGACACAAAATCTATGTCCCCAACACCAAGAGCATCCCTAACTGGTTTTTGGTTCAGGAAATTCTCCATGTTGGAGAAGTCATAGCACAGGTCGCCTTCACATTGCTTTCTTATATCATAGTACTGCATGTGAAAGATTGAAAAATGCATCATGCATGTGCTTAAATAATGTTTCTTTTCTGCTTATTGTTCGTTATGCTGTAAAATTTACTCTTACATTTTTACCACCAGAAAGGTCCACTATGCGGTTGAAGATGTTGTTGCAAGCCATGTATGCCGCCACACAAGAAGATCCACCATCAGCACCTAAAGAAGAAAACAGAAGTAACATTTCACATATCAGACTAATAAGTACTAAATTTCATGTTATTAGGAGGCTGGAATTCAAATTTAAATTTATGGCATCGAGTTGGGATTACGAATTACCACAAAGCTTAATTGCTTGTTGGCAGTCTGAAACCGACTTTCTCATGCTGTTATAATCAGATTGTTGAATCAGTTTATTGTCCAAAGCATAATCGGTGTATGCTCCGTACTGTATCTCAGGGTCCGTAAGTCCATTACCAATTGCGAATCCCTGGAAAATAACAAACAAATTACATAAATAGGAAGATGGTAAAAGAAATTTGGAGGCGTTATAGACGACAAGTTAGTCAGATAGATACCTTTAGATTTATAGGAAGCCCTTCTTTGTTTTTGTTCCCTTGATGAACCCGAGAAGCAAAAGCAGGAATATAGTGCCCAGCATACGATTCTCCAGTAATGTAAAAATCATTCTTCGCATACTGAGGATGCGCCTTGAAGAAGGCCTAACATTGCAAGCAAAGTTACCTCAGACAGCTAATTTCCCAATAATTTTATGTAAGCTATTGCGAAAAAGAGGAGAAAAGTCCTAAAGTTTTCTCATTCTATCTTAATAGACGCGAACGATCAATTATGGATTGTTCAAGCAGTCGAAGGTTCTTAAAAGCAGGTCTTTTTGGTGTATGTACCTAATAATGACCACAACATCCAGATACATTGAATGCATTTTCTTCATTCCCAAAATGAAATATTTTCTTTTGTTGCCTTTCATAATCTCAAGATGCCTTGATGGGTGAAAACTCATGAACTACATGGAAAATTGTTATTGTGGATGAGTGTTATACAAAATATACATAGAAAAACAAACCTGCAAGAAGTCATATAGATCATTGCTAACACCCTCCTCGTTGTGCCTAATGTCATCATCATCAGAACTATAGCTGAAACCTGTACCAATTGGCTGGTCGACATATATAAGATTTGATACCTGCATTTTAAGATACCCCATGAATACGCATTCACCATAACGGATTGGGATTTCTTATTCCACAATTATATTCAACTGTATTGGATGAACGACATGTGTACATGACGAAGTCATAATTGTACGCGTGTCATAAATCCAATACAGCGGAATAAATAAATGAAATGGGAGATCTGGACCCCACTATTACTACTGTGGTAGATTAAAAGGAAAGGGAAGTTTGGCAAAATGAAAAAGGAAAGGAAAAATGGAAATGTGTCATCTGATAGCAATCAATTCTTTCAATAGAAAGTATATAAAATGTATTTGGAAAGGAAGCTTTAAAGTTACCTTATCCCATCCAAAATCATTCCATGCTAAGGACAGGTTGCTTGTAATGTGGAAGGGGCCATTTTCATAAAACAAAGCCAATTCACTGCTGCACCCTGGTCCTCCAGTTAGCCATATAACTACAGGATCATTTCTGCTGTTTCTCGATTCAAAGAAAAAGTAGAACATCCTGCGAGCATTATATTAAGAAGCTAAGCATAGGGTCTTTTATTCACCTGAAATTACCTCGATACGACCAAACAGAGCACAAGAAAACGCAGAGCATGATACTGTAATTGGTTAATTACACTAGAGAAAAGAACTATAGACAGAGATATACTTATTCATGAAGAGAAGAGATGAAATGGGCAATTGCTTAACCATAATATGGCTGAATCATGAAAAGACTAATAAAGGATCTTTTACAACTCTTGACAAAACTTTTATTCATCTTATTATTCACAAGGATAAGATATTTTTTTTTTTTTTATCAGCAAATTGCTTTAAGAATTGCAGCATGCTTAGCTGGAAAATCATCAGATGGAAAACTTAAAACACATTTTTTTTCATGAAATGGATCAGAATTAAGACTCCATGCACTCATATTCATCTTTACAAGTATCTGTCAATCCAAGACAACTTATCATACACTTTATGTGCCAACCTTCCGAGACATTTTTAACCAACTACTGACTTGATTTGATCAAAATCGCATAATTAATTACTCTCTTAGACAAGAAAGTCAACAAAGCTTTTATATGAAGTCTTTATAAGAAAATTCCACGCCGCCTACTCTGGCCATACTTACTCAAGTGGGGTTAATGGATCGTTAAACAATCAATCAATCAATTAAATCTTCTCATAGAATAATTTAGGCTAGATCATAATTAATCCAACACAACTCACATTCACACACAAACACAGATATCTATATGCCAAAAACAATTCAATTCTTCTATAGAATCAGCATTCCTAGAAAACAGAGTATATTCATACCTTGCATCTTTACTGTGTGGCAACTTATAATAACCAGCATGGTGGCCCAATTCCTGAACAGAAGCCCCAGAATCACCCAGAAGAGGAAATTTCAGTCGCTTCTCAACAATCCTCGATGCACCAAACTCATACTCTTCGCTGGGATGATGGTTCACTTCATGCTTGGGGAACAAGTTGAATGCTCTGATGAGTTTTTCGGCCTGTGTTTTTGGGAATTTGTAACTGGGAGAAGATGAAATCCGAAGACCGTCACCATTGTTTCTTCCTGCTAATGAAACAGTTGCAGAAATGAGGAAAACGTATAGAAATGAAGACGCAATGAAATGAGTGAAACGAGGGATTAAGGCCATTTTCGCTCTCTAGCCGAAGTTTCTGAGAAGAATGCAATGGCAGTTTCTTCTGTGGGTTATTTATACTGATATGGAGTGAGAAATGTGCATTGTATGCGTGTTGGGGGTGGGGGGTGGGGTGGGGTTGGGGTGGTTGGGAGAGAGAAGAAAGTGGGGGGCTTTAACAGTCTTTTGCATCTTTTTCTTCTTTTTAAAAGATTTAATTAAAAGAAAAATATTATTAGCTTTCAATTTTGAACTAATGGACCCAAAAGGGAAAAAGGTAATAAAGGTAAAGTACAAAAAATTAACAGACGTTTTAATTAATTGATTGATAATGAAAGTATTTGAATTTGTTAACGGGATATGTTATTCTTTTTCAATTTGGTGTTCTACCATCATAATTTACTTTATTTAAAAGGGATTAGGTTTTCGATCCAATAGAGATAACAAATCAGATTGTGATCTTCAGTATATTGCAGAACTGGAATCATGCGTATTTTAGTCATTATAGGTTTTTCAAAGTTGTAGAGTTTAAGCTGATTTTTGCTATTGATCTGGATATAGGGGTAGCCAAATAGAACCAAAATCGGGTTTCAAACCGAAACTGGAATCGTGGTCAACGGTTTCGGGAACCATTTATCACGGTTCCGGTCAATAGTTCCAAAACCAAATTTGGAACCGTGTAGGCCGGATCCGGTTCCTTGGTCTCAAAAGTCATGGAACCGCGATTTTTAACCGACGGCCCTACTGCATGCTTAAAACCATCAGTTTCAAGTTTAAAACCAACGATTTTTATTTTTTCGGTAAAGATATGCTAGGAGAAAAATTAAATGTTTATTATGATCTTTTATATTCGTAACTACATGAGACACGCTTTAAACCAAATGTTGTTAAACGAACTGCGTAAACTTTGATTCATTTGTACTCTAATAGTATATACAGACATGTTACTTTTGGAGGAACCGAATTCCAAACCAGAACCAAACCCATCGGTTCCGGTTTGGAACCGGAACCGTGAGGCAGTGGTTTCGATTCCGGTTCCTCCAAAATTGGGAACCAGAACTGGTGGCTCTGGAACCGTGGCCACCTCTATCTAGATGCTATGAATATTTTCATACTTTATCTTTAATGATTTTTAACAGATTTGTTTCTGTATTTCTGTCGATGTATTTCTAGTTTAAATTAATGAAATTATTTTTTTTGTAAAAAAAATAAAAATTAAGCTATCATTATTATTTCTCCATGAATTGAATGGGAATTAAGGAGTGTATCTCCAAAAAAGGGAAAATACATCATCATTTGGTGTTCTAAATTCATTGTTTTGTGGTGGCTTTTCTTTTTTAGTTACAAAGGGGAAGTTGAAGTTCAATGTTCATATTAAAAAGACTAATAAGGTCAGGGTAAAGTTTAATGCATGAATTGAATAGGGATTGCGTCTAATTTTTATATAAACTATATTCAATTAATCATTACCGAATTTCAAGTGGTTAGGAGGGTATTTTTGTAAAGTTCGTTTAAGAATGTTTTGAAAGCTATTTCTAAAACTTGTGGAGAATGGAGATTACATTTTAAGAAATAAAATCTTGATAATTTTATAATTGAGCTAGTCTCTCTCCCAGGACGGTCCGACGATCTCATCCGCGACGAGCTCCCAAAATTGACCGCACTCAATCCAACAAAAAAAAAACACCCAAATTGCACAAGATTTCGTCTGCCCTTGCAATACGCACACTCTTCCCGATATTGAAGGGGTTTTGGAGATGCGGGCTTTTGGTTCAGTGTTAACTGTTAAGTATGAATCATTTACAGGGGATTCAAATCCCATTAAACACAAACAGAGTTGTGATCGAGGTTTACGTTTTCTTTCACAGAAACGATGAGTTTTGGTACACGAATCCCCTTGATTCCTACATTGAAATGAATAATTTGCCCACATAGAGAGGCCATGGGCGTATCGTGAAGTCCAGGTGAAGCTTGATAGTAACTTAATTGGATCAATAATTCTATTTCTTGTGATTTTCTGTGGACGATTAATCTTTGTTCTGGAATTCTATAGTTTCAATTGGGGCTTTTGATTTGCCTTCTTACAAAATCAATCTCACCCCATTTTTAGGCATGCTGCCGGATGGAAAAGTGCACTATTTTGGGCTTGGGGCTGGGCATGATGCCTGATGGTGGCGGCCTATGCCAACAAGTTTGCAGAGAAACTAATACTTTTCAATAAAACTACTAATACTTTTGAGGGGGATAACTAATACATTTTAAGGGAAATGTTATTACTTTTCAGAGAAACTTCTAATATATATCTTTTAGGGAAAAGACTAATACTTTTAAATATAACTACTAATACTTTTGAGGAGAATTACTAATACTTTTAAAGGAAAAACTAATAATTTTTAGGGACAATAATAATATTTCTTAGGGAATTGTTAATATTTTTCTAGACAAAAAAACTAATACTTTTTAATGAGACTACTAATACTTTCGGGAGAAAAATTAATACTTTTCGATGAATTATTAAATACCTTTAGAGGGGCAACTAAAATATTTTTCAAGAAAATTATTAATACTTTTAAGGAAATTAGTAATACTTTTCGAACAACTAATACATTTCATGGTCTTAGTGATACTATGTCATTGCCTCATATTATAAAAATATCTCCGCCAATGAATATTCAAGAACTACTAATACTTTTTAGAAGGACTACTAATACTTTTCGTAATGACTTTTAATACATTTTGGGAGAAAAATTTATTTATATTCAGGGAAACTACTAATACATTTCGTAAGAACTCGCTAATACTTTTTAGAAGGACGACTAATACTTTTCGTAAGGATTGTTAATATATTTCGGAGAAAAATTTAATTATATTCAAGGAACTACTAATACTTTTTCGAGGAACTACTAATACTTTTTTGAGGATCGCTAATAGATTTCGGAGTATATTCAAGAGAAATACTAAAATACTTTTGAGAATCTACTAATACATTTCGTAAGAATCATTAATACTTTTTAGAAGGATGGCTCATACTTTTCGTAAGATCAATAATACCAAAGTCCCCGAAAACTACTAAAACACCATCAAGCTAATATTTCATATTTTTCGTAGGACTAAAAAAAAAAATATTTTTGGAGAAATTACTATTACTTTCAAGGACACTAATAATATTTTTCGGGGCTTTAGTGCAAATATTTAAAATATGTTTAGAGATCTAAATTACCCTAAATCGCCCACAAAAATAGGTAAAAGTTACGAGTAGATAACACTAAAAATAAACCAAATACCATCAATATCTTTTCCAAAAGACATCAAAAGAGAGAGAAATTTGTTGAGAAGTACCATGCGTACAAGAGGCACCAGGCTGCCATGGATGCACCGCTATTTGTTATATGTACCTTATTTAAAGGTTAAGGGTTGCGGTTTATTCACTTTTCAATGACATGACCCATAAGCATAGACTACACCTGGCTCCTCTCATAAGCTTCCACGTGGGTAATTTTTTATGAGCTGGATTTGGTTTAGATTCGTCTGACAGTTTTTGACCCGTCAGACGGTCTAACAAGATTTTTGTCTTTATAATTTATATTGTCAAATAAAAAGAGTTTATTAGAATTTCATAGAATGCCGAATGAGTTGCCATCTTTTATTTTTTAAGAAATTATAAATTTCAAACATCTTGTGTCTAGAATTTACTAAATTTAATGCTAGTTTTCTGATAAAATATTTGTTAAACATTTTACTACATATCATAAATTTTTTTGGGTAGTCTCTGAAAGATAAAATAATCTATTATTTTCTTTTTCTTTGGGTAGAAATAGCCGCAATGTTTAGATTGCTTTTGTCAGAAATTAACCTTAAATGGAGGACCTAATTCCGAAAATCTCGGAACTCATGTTGCCTGAATGATAATTTTTGACAAAGTTAGCTGGCAGAGATTGTCTCCTTTAAACATTAAAATTAATTACTGAATTGAAAAGGTTTTCTATTGCTTATAAATTGATATATTTATTAATGATTCACACGTAGCGTAATATTCAAAATTAAAATGACTTGATATAAAACATGATTAGGTACCACATTATATAAGATACATCTATAAAAAAACTAAAAGACTCAAAATTCGAACTTTAGTCAATACCACTTGAACTACAAGTTCGTTAAACATTATATAAGTCTATTATTTTGAATCAAAATCAATGTCGAGACCAGAAATAGGATTTGGGAAAATGGTCGTTTTACACCTTTTAGGATAAGAAAACTATTTTTTACCCAACTTTCATAAAAACCATCTTTTACCCACTTTTTGAATGAAATGTCATAAATGCCCTAGTCCTCTCTTTCTTTCTTAGTTTTTTAAAAAAAAAACAATTTTTCTTTCATCTTTTCTTCCTCTTTCCACACATTGTTATCTTCTTCTTTTTTTTCTTTTATTTTTTTGGTTTTTGAAAATTCAAAACACGATTGGAAGATGAGTTTAAGTCATTGTAAACCAAGCTAATGATTTCTTTATTCAAAATATTTATGTGCAATGCTGGAAAATTCGCTTGGTTTTCGTGAGGAGCAAAAATATATCTGGAATGTTCAACATGACACGATTGTTCCATAATAGATGTGAACACGACTGTGTGCCTGTCCATTTGTATGCATGGACACGATTGTGCCACCTCATCGTATTTTAGGAGTATGATCATGCCACAATAGTTGTGAGCACGATCGTGGTACCATGCATTCTGGGTATGATCATGCCACCATGCATTCTGAGCATGATCATGCTCGTCCCTTTGTATGTGTGGGGCATATCGTCCCTTCAACTTTGAGGGGCATGATCATGCACGTTCATTTGTATGTCTAGACACAATCGTGCCGTCCCTTCATATTTTTAGGGGCACGATCATGCCCTCTTTTTCGGATCATGTATCCGTCAGTTTTCACCTACTTTAGTAATGGTGTTTTGGTCTTTTTGGGTAAAAATTTATGTTTTATAAAAAATTGATAGAAAAGTTGTTCGACTATTCACAAAGGATAGGAAAACAAATCCCATTAGGATTTTGTATCCCTCATTGCTTTTTAGTATAAAGTTCTGGAGCGGAAGGATGGTGGGAATCGATCCCAGCCCAGGTCAATGACCTGAGTCACAAATGGTCAATCAATAAAACTACAATCAGTTTTATGTATCCCTCAAAATAAGATTTCAAATTTAAAATATGTTCTCCAAAGCCCTAGCGTCATTCGTCCACCGACAACAAAATAGCTAATTTTATCTCGACTGTTTCTTTTGGCTGACGTCTTCTTGGAAATGTTATTCTTTTCAGAAATTGAGTATCTCCCATTTTTATCTCACGCCATATCACTAAGGCTTCTATGTTAGGCCATGACTTCCCTCCATGAAGGACTCTACCAATACATCACATCCAAATAATTTAGAAAGGCAAAACACTTCATTAAACTCTTCCTACTAATGATTCTGTAATCGGTGGCGGATGCAGGATTTAATGTTTGGGGGAAGGGGGGAAGACTAGTAGGATTAAGTTTACAAGTACTCACAATTATACTCCTTTTTCTTTGAAAAGCACAATTATACATTTAAATGTTATATATTCTAACTATATTTTTAGGTAAACCCAATACCTTTACCACTAAACACACATATAATTTATTTTCAGAAGACGCTCAATTTATTTACTAAGCTCTTATAAATTATTGCGTTTTTTTTTTTTTTTTTGAGAAAGATAAATTATTGTGTATTACTAGACATCTAAACTTTCAAATTTCGTTTACCAGAATCTTATATGTACATTTATTTTTTTATTTTATTTATCCCCTATACTTTCAAATTTTTCGTTTTACTAAACCCTTCTACAAAAAAATTTCAAATGTGAACAATCATGGAATACAAGGACTTAGCATCACAAAATGAATTTAGATCTTAGTAAAATAAAGTTTGAAAGTTTAGAGGCTTGGCAGAACACAATAAATCTTAAAATCTTAGGAGCAAAAATAATAATGTTGCTTTTCTTTCAATATATATTTGTTGTGGGGTAAAGTAATTCCCTTTTTTCATATTTAAATATATTATTATTATTATCCACGAATTAATATTCAAGTCGGCCCATAACATAACCTTAATAGGCGCACGTAGCCTTAATAGGCCTGTAGAGCCTTAACATGCCCATGTCCCAGGTATAAATAGCATTCTCTTTAGTTAATCTTTCATTAAGCACATTTCATTTGCTAATGAGCTCTTGTGCTCTAGATTATCTTCCTACACTTTGCTGACTTAAACATCGGAAGGGCTTGTTGGAATTGGTTTTATTAAATTGGGTTTTGACCCGATTTTGACCAATTATTTAAGTGGGGTCATTTATTCAAAGATGAAATAAATGAGATAAACGTCATCTACGCCCGGTAGATGAGTTTAGCATTTTGAATTTCTCAAAACCAATATCGGGTGAATGAGAAATAAATGCATAAAGTTTACTTAAAAATGCTTTTATATATGGAATATAAAAGGGTGGGAATATGTAAAGCCAAATCCCACATAGGAAACATATTAAATGTTTGACTAGTTAATAAAGAGCTTCACCACTAATAAGGATTAATCAAGTGGAACTCCTTATGGTACACCCTAGTGACCAAGTCAATTTTGACTAGCCTTCGCTAGCTCAGCAGCACCGAGACGGCGTCGAGCACCGTCCGAGCCGGAGTCGAGTCGGGCCGCCCAGTGCCCGCATGTCGCATATAGTCGCATTGGGCGCTGAGGCGCACTTTGCACTTTGTGGCTCGCTGACGTGGCAGGCGCTCGGGTGGCAGTGATTTGGTAGAATCGTACGAGTGGCAACACGTGGCGCCGCTGGATGCGTCTGCTCGCTAACAAGGCACCGTGGATCGACGCGTCGTCCCGTCCAGGTGTGCAGAGGTGTATGCCAAAGGGTGTGTTCCTTCGACAGATGCGATCAGACCATTAGATCGCAATGTAACCACAGGCGCGATTCGACGGCCAAGATCGATCCAACCAGGGGTTGCACCGGGCCTAAAGAGGCACCAGAGCTCTATATAAACCAGCCCTTAATCATTTCTCGCACGTAAAAATTTCTAAATTCACATAAAGATCGCATAAAAAAAGTCTTGAGAGTTCAAAAACACTAAAAGTTCGAAGTGTCTTGTGATTTGTAGTGTTGCTATCACAAGACGTAAGTCGTCAGATCTTGGGAGGCGATTGCCGCTTCCGTGCTAACACCGTGAGCGGGCAATTTTGTCTTAAAGACAAAGAGTCCAACTCTTGCCTCGACTTTCTTACTCGCTTTCGATTTTCTGGCTATTCTAAGTATACACCATCGCTTTTTCCAACAGCTTTAAGACGAAATTTTTGTGTATATCAAATGGCTTCGACGTCTTCGGCCCAAAGACCAAAGACTAAAGACTAAGACCGGAGAGAAACCCGAGAAGTTTGGGGGTTCAAACTTCAAAAGATGGCAATAGAAAATGTTGTTCTATCTTACGACTCAACCTTGCCTGCTTCGTTTCATTTTAGGATGCCCCAACTGTAAAAGGGGAAGAGGAGACGATAAAGAGAAGAGGATGGCGTTCGATGCTTGGAGTCAAAGCGACTTCCTGTGCTTTTAACTACATTCTCAACGGATCGACAACACATTGTACAATGTGTATTGTTCGAAAGATCGCTAAAGAGCTTTGGAGCTCTTTAGAGAAGAAGTATAAAACTAAGATGCTTTGCACAAAAAAATTTGTTGTCGGCAAATTCCTTGAGTTCAAGATGGTTGACACCAAGACGGTGATCAGCCAGGTTCAAGAGATCTCAGCTTAATTCGCGCATGATATAATTGCGTATGGTATGGTGGTGAGTGAATCCTTTCAAGTAGCCGCTATAATCGAGAAGCTACCGCCTCGTGGAAGGATTTTAAAATTACCTCAAGCATAAGCGGAAGGAGATGGGGCTTGAAGACTTAATTGTCGATTGTGAATCAAGACAATCGCAAGTCCGAGATTAAGCCCCCGTAAGCTTCCTATGGAGGCAAAGGCAAAAACTTGGTGGAGCCCAATGCTAGCAAGAAGAGAAAGCACCGGAATAATCAAAAGCAGGGAAGGCTAAAAAGTTCAAAGGAACTGCTTCAACGCGGGAAAGCCGAATCACAAGGCTAAAGATTGTCGCCTTTTCCTAAAAAGGCCAATCGAACCAGTGCATGTGACCGAGGACAAATCAAGACCAATTGATATGTCCGAGCTTGATCTCTCTACCGGGTCAGTGTATGAAGCCAACAAGTGCTACATGGTGGAGAACCCGAGAGAATGGTGGGTGGACACAGTGCTACACGCCACATATGCTCCGACAAAGACATGTTCTCAACGTATACTCCTATCAATGGAAGGAAGCTATACATGGGGAATCATGCAACGCCTCCGAAATTGCCGGTCTCGGCAAGGTGGTGCTAAAGATGACCTCGCGGAGTCGACCTCGTTGATGTCCTTCATGTTCCGCATATCTCTAAAGAACTTAGTGTCGGATCGTTGTTGGTCGGGCGCAGGGTTTAGATTAGTATTTGAGGCTCAAAAGTTTGTACTTATGAAAATGGACAAAGCATAGGAAGGGGTACTTAGATAATGGACTGCTCAAGATGAATGTAATGAATGTACTCAAACTTTGAAAGCAATAAAATTAATGCTTCTTCTTATTTGCTTGAGTGTTCAAATTTATGGCATGTTAGATTAGGACATGTGAATTTTAACACTTTGAAAAGGTTAGTAAACTTGGAATTACTACCTAACTTTAAAATAGATTCACATCACAAGTGTGAAATCTGTGTTGAGGCAAAAATGGCCAAAACACCATTCCACTCCTAAGTGAAAGAGAAAACAGAACCTCTGTGAGTTAATTCACAAAGATATATGTGATTTAAAGTTTGTGCAAACTAGAGGTGGGAAAAAGTATTTTATTACTTTTATCGATGATTGCACAAAATATCGTTATGTATATCTTTTAAGAAGAAAGATGAGGCCTTAGAAGCTTTTAAAAGCTTTAAGAATGAGGTTGAAAATCAACTAAGCAAACGAATTAAGATAATTCAAGTGATAGAGGTGGAGAATATGGAGCTCCTTTTGATGAATTTTGCTCGGATTCTCGTATTATTCATCAAACGACATGCCTCCTTTATTCACCACAATCAAATGGTATTGCCGAACGCAAAAACCGAACTCTAAAAGAAATGATGAATGCTTTGTTGATAAATTCCTGGTTTACCTCGTAATTTGTGGGGGAAGCAATTCTCTCGGCTAACCACATTCTTAACAAAATACCACATAAAAATAAAGATAAAACTCCGCATGAGTTATGGAAAGGTCGAAAAACCTTCATAAAAATACCTGAAAGTGTGGGGTGTTTGGCTAAAGTAAAATACCTAAGCTAAAACAAGTCAAGATAGGGCCTAAAACAATCGACAGCATTTTCATTGATATGCAAATAACAATGAGTGCATATCGATTTTTAGTGCACAAATCAAGAATTCCAGATGTACAAGAAGGTACAATTATTGAGTCGATGAATCAGATTTTTCAAGACGTGTTTCCTTGTCAAGAAAGGAAAGAAGTTAGTTCTAGCAAAAGAACACATGATACTACCGATGGTGATCATCAAAGTGATGAAGAACCAAGACGCAATAAAAGGGCCAAAACAACTAAGTCTTTTTGGTCCGCATTTTCTAACCTATATGTTAGAAAATGAACCAAGGACAATTGAAACATTGTCCAAAATGGCGTAAGCTCCATTCGGAAAGAAGCTATTAATAGTGAGATAGATTCCATTATGCAAAATCATACTTGGGAGTTGATAGATCTCCCACCAGAAATAAGGCTTTAGGATGCAAGTGGATCCTTAAAAGGAAATATAAACCGATGGAACTATTGATAAGTACAAGGCCAAAGTTAGTAGCTAAGGGATTTAAACAAAGAGAAGGCCTTAATTTCTTTGATACGTATTCACCAGGATAAGAATCACATCTATTAGAGTTCTCATTGCTATTGCAAACATTGCATAACCTCGAGATACACCAAATGGATGTGAAAACGGCTTTTCTAAATGGTGAATTAGAAGAGGAAATCTACATGGAACAACCCGGGGTTTGTTGCTCCCGGACATGAGAAGAAGGTGTGCAAACTCGTTAAGTCATTGTATGGCCTTAAGCAAGCTCCGAAACAATTGACGAGAAATTTGACAGAACTATGTCACAAATGGTTTCAAAATTAACGAATGTGATAAATGTGTTTACATTAAAGACACACCTAATGCTTATGTGATTGTCTCCATCGTATGTTGACGACATGTTAATTATGGGTAGTAATCATGATATAATCATGAATACTAAGAAAATGTTAATCAAACATTTTGATATGAAAGATATGGGTATAGCAGATGTTATTCGGGAATTAAGATTTCTAAAACATCCGATGGACTTGTTTTATCACAAATCTCATTATATTGAGACAAAGATTTCAAAGTTCAATGCTTATGACAAATCCTCCAAATTCTAAAACACCTGTTGATTTAAGCTTACACTTAGCTAAAAATCAAGGTGAGCCTCGTATCTCAACTAGAATATTCTCGGATCATCGCGCCTAATGTATGTAACAAACTACACACGCCCGGATATTGCCTACGCAGCTAACAAACCGAGTAGATTTACAAGTAGTCCCGAAATGACCATTGGAAGGCATTGATAAGGGTTCTTAGGTATCTAAGACTCACCATGAATTATGGATTACATTACTCGAGATATCCAAACAGTATTAGAAGGATACAAAGGTGATGCTAATTGATATCCGACTCAAAAGACTCCAAGTCCGCTAGTGTTATGTTTTTACCGTTGGTGGGGGAGCGGTGTCATGGAAATCCTCTAAACAAACTTGTATAGCTCGATCCACGATGGAATCGTAGTTTATAGCATCGATAAAGTCAGAAGAAGCGCATGGCTTCGCAACTTTTTAGAGGATATTCCTTGTCGGGCCTAAGCCGGTGGGTCAATCATGATACATTGTGATAGTCACTCGGCGATAGGAAGGGCTCAAAATAGTATGTACAACGGTAAGTCTCGACATATACATCGAAGACATAACACCGTTAGGCGCTTGATCTCAAATGGGGTTATTACAATCGATTACGTGAAATCGAAAGAAAAACCTACCGATCCGTTAACTAAAGGTTTGAATAGAGATCAAGTATACCGCTTATCGAAAGGAATGGGCTTAAAATCCACAAAATGAGAGTGTTCATAACGGTAACCCAACCTTGTGAATTGAGATCCCAAGACCTCGGTTCAATGGGACAACTAAGTTATGAATATTCGTATAAACACTTGAGCATATTACGCTCATTCCCTGTCCCAAGTGAAGAAACCTGCTGAATGTGGTGAGGTTAAGTTATAAACTTTTAATGATTCCTATACTTTAAAAGAAGTGAGTATGGCAGATACTCTTAATAGGAGATCACCTATATAAGTGTGAAGATCGCCGCTTCAACAAAACACTTATGAATCCAAGATGGTGTCCAGGGCAAAATGGACACAACCGTGAGAACCAAATGGTGTTAGGAAAGATATTGTGTGGATGATGTTGTTTTGGTTTACATAAACAAATGAACAGCTTCAAGATATCGCACACTGTAAACCTAGTAAACTGATAGTATTCCACTAAGGAAGGTTCAAAGCCACAAGCTACCTCTCCCGATGCAATAGCTTTCCGCTTGAACTCTCTTAAATCCGCATTCTCATATGCATTTATTTTCATTCATGTGGGGATTGTTGGAATTGGTTTTATTAAATTGGGTTTTGACCGATTTTGACCAATTATTTAAGTGGGGTCATTTATTCAAAGATGAAATAAATGAGATAAACGCCATCTACGCGCTGGTAGATGAGTTTAGCATTTTGAATTTCTCAAAACCAATATCGGGTGAATGAGAAATAAATGCATAAAGTTGGCCACTTAAAATGCTTTTATATACGAATATAAAAGGGTGGGAATATGGAAAGCCATATCCCACATAGAAATATATTAAATGTTTGACTAGTTAATAAAGAGTTTCACCACTAATAAGGAGTAATCGTGAACTCCTTATGGTACACCCTAAATGACCAAGTCAATTTTGACTAGCCTTTGGCTAGCCAAAAGGACCGAGACGGTGCGAGCACCGTCCGAGCCGGAGCCGAGCCGGCCTGCACTCCGCGCACGCCGCACATAGTCGCATTGGGCGACTTTGCACTTCGCGACGACGCATCGTCGCGAGGAGCTTTGAGCGAGCCTTAAAGTTTTGGAAAATCGAACCAGGGTTCACCCAGCCGCTCTTGGACGGCGGGCGTATGTGCTCGGGTGGCGTGATTTGGCAGAATCGCATTTAGCAGTGGCAACACGTGGCGCCGCTGGATACGCCTGTCGCTAACAAGGCACCGTGGATCGACGCTGGGCCTGGCCTCAAGGTGCGGCAGGTGTATGCCAAAGGGTGTGTTCCTTCGCATGTATGTTATCAGACCATCGATTGGCAAATTTGTAACCACAGGCGATTCGACGGCCAAGATCGATCCGAACCAGGGGTTGCACCTGGGCCTAAAGAGGCACCAGGAGCTCTATATAAACCAGCCTTTTAATCATTTCTCGACGTAAAATTTCAAATTCACATAAAGATCGGCATAAAAAAGTCTTGAGAGTTCAAAAACACTAAAAAGTTCGAAGTTGTTTTGTGATTTGTAGCGTTGCTATCACAAGACGTAAGTCGTTGTATCTTGGGAGGCGATTGCCGCTTTCGTTAACACCGTGAGCGGGCAATTTCGCTCTTAAAGACAAAGAGTCCAACTCTTTGCCTCGACTTTCTCATTACTCGCTCGATTTTCTCGGGGCCATTCTAAGATACACCATCGCTTTTTCCAACAGGCTTTCCCAGGACAAATCGTAGCTTTTTCTATTCCCCGTTTGTGTGTTGCGCCTGTTCCCCTCTTGAGTATTTACCAAATCGAGTCGATCCTCAAATCTAACATCCCAACTTGGAGTGAGTCAGTATTTTTGGCAAAGATCAATATTCATCGATGGTTACTTACATTTTAATTATTTTTTAACCAATAAACATATATTATATATCCATTCTATAGACACTATGTATTCGATCTTTGTTTTTTAATATCAAATATCAATATGTAAATTTATTCTTGCAAATAAATAAACATATTTTTTGGTTTAAAAAATATCAATATATAACAAATATATACATATATATATATATATATATATATATATACAAACTCAAGGATCATTTGACAATAAGCTTCACATGTAGAAATTCAATTTAATTCCACTAATACTAATCATACTCCAAAGTCAATTGAAACTCCAAACACTTAGGTTGACTTCACTAACAATGAGATGAGACAAAACACTAATTCGTAAATCTACAAGGAACATATGCCTATCCGCCAAGTTCCATTATAATTAAAAACTTTGCTAAGTCTCAACCATAGATATTAAATTTTTAATCCATAACCTCACTGAGTAACCGCATTATGGATTCCTTTGGATCTTACTTTTCGTTTCTTTTTACTTATGCTATATTTTCAAAAAAACAAAATGCTATATTTGCATCTATATTTTCGTTTTTGAGCTAGATGTTCGATCTTGTGAGCAATTATCCCTTTTTATTTTTTCATATTACATTGGATCTATTTAAAAAAAATCCATTTTTAATCTTGAGTAAATTTTGGACCCAATCTTTGATTATATTTCCTTTTACAAATAAACGACAAATTTTAATTTGATTTATTCATTTATATTTATGTAAAAAATCAAATATATAATAAATTTACGAAAATATGACTATGTTTTTAATAGATATTTTTATAAGAAATTCCCTAGGCTTCAACTTACAATTGCTCGTAAGTCTTTTTTTTTTTTTTCTGAAAACCATGCTATTCATGAACTTTTATTTTTTTTCAATTACCAGCCACATTCAACCATCATTTCATGAAAATAATATATTAATTATCAAAATTACATTTTTATTTCGTATTTTACACTATAAATTCTCTTTTTTTTTTCAAAACAAATTTTCTCACTATGTTTTAGTTAAACAAAAATACAGAGGCAATCTTATAATTTGGCTTCCAACTGTTATCAATAAAGCATTTATTTCTGGACCCAAAAAAGAAAATAAAACAAACATCACACTACAAGTCATTGTTTCATACTCATGAAAGTCTAACCATAAATAAAGTTGATCTTGTGGGAACACATCGTGCGACCTCCATTATTTCCAATCATTCAGATTTCTAACTAAATTCACATAATTATCTATGATCCTTTAAAATGGTGTGCCCAAACTAAATTATGAGAAAATATATATTTTTTTTTTCAAACTGAACTTTGACTATTTTTTCACATTGCAACCCAAACTATTTATTTTTACAATTAGCAACCTAAATTTTGCTGTTTTTTCATTTTGCAACCTTCGACCGGCCGAATTGGAATACCAAGAATATTGTCCATGTGATCCGAAATATTCCAAAAATATTCCTGGATATTCCAGCTCCGGCTGGCCGGAGGTTACAAAATGAAGAACTTGCAAAGTTTAGGTTGTTAATTGTAAATATAAATGAGAGGTACTGATGTGAACCGCAGCAGCGGCTGTGCATACGACCCAACAACAATATGTTGTTAACCCAAGATCTTCACTAGTTCGGTTAAAAGTGGTGGAAACCTCGACCCATTTTAGCAACGCAAGAACCTCGGTATGCGTAGACGCCACAAACAAATGCGGAAGTTTGTTTGATAAGTCGGAATTCGCAACAAGATGAACAATCTTGAAGCTCTTCGAAAAACCCAAAGGGTTGGAGAGAAAATCTCAATTCAATATTCAATATCAAAGTTCTTATTAAAAATAAAACAAGTGTTTGTCTTATATAGGCGACTCAAAACAAACTCCAAACCAAAACAAACCCTAAACCAACTAGAAAACAACTTCCGTGCTTCTGAACACGGCCAGGTCGTGTTCGTCACGTCGTCAGCAAACACGACCGTGCAAATAAGCACGGCCAGGCCGTGTTCTTCACGTAATTAGCCTCTGACGCCTTCATGAAAGTTGTAGCCCTTTTTCTTAGGTTTCCATAGCATATTTAATCAGCTCAATAGCAATTTTGTAGAGAAAGTTATGGCCAAAATATTAAACCTTGCCAGTGCTGAAAACGGTTGACGCGCTTGGACGTTTTTGAACGCAACCTCTTGTCCTTCGATCGTCAATGCTTCCTTTCGACCCATGATTAACTAACATGACTCTAGACTCAATATACTTGGCCTCTAACATCAACTTGGCCACTCAAATGACTCAAAACAATGGAAATTAACACATAATCTATGATAAACAAATACAAGAACTCAAGAACTCAATTACATAGTTTTCAAGAACTCGAGATAGCTTGCATTTGGTGTTGCCCGGATCCTTCGTGACTGGATTCTCATCAGGTACTAACCTTATGTGAGACGATCTCATGTACATAAATTCATGAAAAGATTTCTACAAAACACAAAAATCATGGATCTTTCTAGTGGGTCTGGGTTTAGGTTGGAATTGTAGTTATATGTAGGATCCGTCTCATGAAAAATGCACATGAGACCGTCTCATACAAGTTTTTGTCTATAAATAATTTAGGTTGCACAACCAAAATCCAGATTGCAAAAATATATTTTCCCAATATAGTAACAACTTACAACAATATGAAAACCAAATAAATGGTTAAGTAGACTACACCATTCTTTTTGCCTTTTTTCACATTAAATTTCCTAAAATTCATGATTGGGAATTAGTTATTCCTTGTCTTATTCTGTATTAAGAAAAATGCTTGTGAACTTTAATTTAATTCATGAAAATTGTGAATGGGATTGCAACAAGATTATTTGTCCATTTCTAAAAAGGCATCTCAAGTTGTTGCGTGTAAGGCATAGGAACCTTATAAATCGTTGAAGCATCTCAACTGATTTTTGTAACCGTAAAGCAACGGGCTCAATTTTTTGTGGAAGTGTAACAATTTGTTGACTAGTTAATTCAATAAATTTAATCATAAATTGATGATAGATTCCATTCGAGTGTTAAAAAAAACAATTAAATCAATTAAAACTTGATTATTTGTATTATTTCTACTTTTTAATTTTAATTTACTTTCGAGAAAATTTAAATTTTTTTATTAATTAAATATATATATATATATATATACCCTTATTTGGATAATGGACTTTGATAGATTGTTATTTATTTTTTGATGCTTAAAAATTTAAATTTGTTTGATTGAATTATTAACTGACAACAAAATATGGTTTATTCCATACTACACCTGGATGAATACAAGAGCATAATAACCGCAAATTTATTATGGATATATTCACACATAATCACATGTTCGACGTATATTGTATGCATATATATAATAGATACTACACCTAATGTATTCCTCCAGAAATAGCATCTACAAACCCATCAATATCATTTTTTTCTTAAATGCTGGCTATCGAGCAATTATCCCCCACTTTGTCTATAATCTTAAGTTTAATAAGAAGTGATTTGTTATTTTGCCCAATTAAATTGCAAATACCATTTTCATATGAAGTGAAAAATTTATTCTATCTGGCTAAATTGAGAATCATAGCTCCATCGAAGTAGAATGTGTAACCTTTTTGATGAGACTAAAGTGACAAAAAAAAAAAAAAAAAAAGGTTGGGCTGCTCAAGTTGGTTACGTAATATCAAATTTGGAGCGCATTTATTTGAAAGTCTTACTATAAATGATTACTTTTAGACAAATTTGAAAAAGTTTTTAGATATAAGTTTTAACAAAATTATAGTTATTCGTGTGTATAAGTGTAAACTTGAATGGGAAATTAGTTCATTCGTATGATATTTAATATTATCAAGTAATCAACATGGATTAAATGAATGTTAATTGGAAGAAGAAACTGAATGGCTTGGGTAAATTAGCAACTATTAGAAAATTATTAAGCTTAAATTATATATATTTATATATATATAAAAGAAGAGAGAATCTCTATATTAGCATTTTCTAAAGTTTCTATAATGTATAAAGTTCGACACCATTTGTACAATTTCTTTTTTAGAATATCAAGATATTCGAGTTCGGTTCTTATTCAGCTAGACTAAAACTCGCTCACATTTTGATCTGATTTGTTAGCAAATATGGATCAATATCTAAGTCACATATTTGCACATATATATAAAGTGGATTGAATATACCTATTTGCAGTGGAACTGTCGATCCACATAGCCAGGATTAAGCCCGTCTACAAGCCTCATTTTGATCCATGATTAAGTCATCTACAAGCCTAATTATCTTGATTGAACCCCGAACAACGAACGAATCTCGTAGATTGGTTGAACCACGAATATGATCACGAACCGCCTTTCTCATTGGTGTAAATAATTACTAGAATTATTTACTTGGATGTGCACACCTTAAACCCTAGGAGAACTTTGGTGATGCTCCAAGAAGAAAACCGTAGAGAGAAATTTTAGGAGAGAGATTATTCTTTTTCCATGTAGGGGACGATCTAATTACTTGGACTGATATTGTAGAGAGAGATATCAATATATATACCATATCCCAGATAGAGTCCTCATGGGAGAGGTTTCTAGATAAACCTCATCTTAATAGGACTCTCTATTATCTCAAATATGGATGCAACCTAATTGCACCCAATATCTCTCACTCATACATATTTGAATTGACTCATTTGAATCACATCCTCATAGTTCTCATCTCACGTCTCTTCTTTCATACAGGGAATAAGGCGTGTGACCAAGCGAGAAAGTAAAGGTGAGGAGAGTTATATTAAGTCATTACCAAACTAACATAACCCTAAAACTCAATAACTCGCTATGTACCCCAAACCCAGTGGTCGCACCCAGTCAAGCATCTCTAGATCCCTCAATGAAATAAATAGAGCATGCTCGACTCACTCAAATATATTTTTATATTCATGACTAGTCAAACACATTTCGACATAGTCACCCGGGCTATGAATCATAGAACATAAGTGCATTACCAACTTAATTTTTTCTCGGCCCCACATGCCAATTAGCTTGGTCTTGACAGTTTTTCTAGACATGCTCCGACAGACCGAATCACACATAACCATTAGATACATACTAAAGTAAAGTCATCAATCTTACACCTCATGACATGGTCCAAAGTCCCAAAGGGTACACAAATTAATAATATGGGCTCACACAGTAATGAAACAGGGACCCATTCAGTCACTTTCCCATTAGCGGTCGTCTCAAAGCACATGTAGTATGAATACATGCTATGATGGAGCTCCCACTCAATTTAGGCATGTCACGCTCTAGGCATCATACAAATCTTAGTACAGTCGCTATTCAAGCGCCCGATCTGCGTACTACTCGTAGTCACTCCCAAAGTGTCATACGATAGTTCGCGCATTTGGCTACAAACAGGCTTTTATGAAGTTTGGACATACTTCATAATCAATCAACTTGGATCTCATCTTAACCTCTAGTTAAGGCGACTGTTAATTATACTTATTAACATTCCTCACTGCTCTAGCGCGATGATGATCATCTGCAAACCTTCTTATGCGACACAATCTTTTAAGTCTCATCATACTCGCTCTCTTAGCGCCAGGGCGATTACACGTGTGAGAGGGCCAATCAAAGCCTGGTGACAACTTATAAATTCAGTACCAAACACATAATGAGAATCCAACATATCTCATTAATCATAATATGTTCTCATAGGCCACATGATCTACTTGATCCCTAATGACTCACATTCCTTTGGTGCATATCTCCAAACAAAGGCTCATAAAAGGGATGAGCGCCCACACTGCTCGTAGAAGCGTACCTGAGAACAATATTAACTATGCGCAAAAACTCTTAAGTGAAGTAAAACCTCGAGTAAATATGTTTGGTCTACCATCCATGTTTGGTGCCCAAACCATACACCAAAGTGGTTTTACTATCACAAAGACAATAAAATACATCATGCATGTGCACGCAATGCGTATCATTTCAAGATGTCAAATTTGCCTCTAGCAAATCATAGACCAATCTTTTAAGATATCTAAGTATCCATATGTTGGCATCACAATAGCGCATGGATCACTTCGCTATCCACTCACCAATCACACTGCTAAGTACATGACTTACTGAGTACGCACATAGCGCATATCAAACATTCGACAGTGCTTACATAAACTAGCTAGCTTTTCTTTTATTCTTCCGAAGATATCGTTTCTTGACTAAGAATATGATCTCTGACCATGGAGTGTAAAGACAACCAACACTGAGAGGCGATAACTCCATGTTCTTTCCAGTCATCACATTTTTGACATATACAATGAGATACAACTCTTACATATATTCAGTGAATTAATTGACAATCGTAGGCCTATCAAAATGATAGTTCGATGAAATCAATGATGACTCAAGTCACAACTGGAGTTTCTTGGTCCGCAACCAATGCGCTCTTACTCCACTTCTTGAATTCATCGGGTGATCCACATATATCTCCTAATTCAATTTTCACTGAACTATGTCAACATCAATCATCCAGGACAAACCTAGACGAGAGTGGCAATAATAGATAACATATCAGACGTGTTGAGATTCTCTCTTATTTGTTTTGATATCTCCTTGATTTGTTTAGATATTTCACATATCTATTTTCTTGTATGTAAATATCTTGTATATCTTTCTGATTTATCCAGATTAGGATCTTGATTCTTTCTGATTTGTATAGATATAGGATCTTGATTTTATCCCTAAAATCAAGGGATCTTGATTGTATTTTTTGTTATAAATACATAAGGCTGAGGGTTAATCTCTCAAGTAATTTCAAATCAGTCAGTGTTCTAACTTTTCAAGTCAGTGTTCTAATTTCATGTTGGTATCAGAATAAGTTTTGATCCTGTTAATTCCTTAAAATCCTTTTTCTTTATAGCATGATGGTCATTCCATGCAAGATCCTTTTCCTATATCGCACAATGTTCATTCCGTGCATTATCTTGGTTGCACTGCCATTATGTTGTGGCTTATTCCATATTAGAATTGCACGACGTGCCATTCCGTGCCTCACTGTCTTACTATGGACCTTCAACCACAAAACTACAGTGCATCTGATTTAAGACTTCTGGAAGCAATTCATTATGTTTCAAGTTGAACATTCTAGCAAAAACTTTCCATCTTCAACTTACGGGGGAGTGTTGAGAATCAAACATCAATCAAAACTGATTTGTTGAAATATTCTTAATCACTAAAAAATGATTTGGTGAGATATCGCAATAATTGATTTAATGTAAACTGATACTATTTACATTTATGTAATGATTTCTTTCTTTTTATATGCATTTCACACGTCTTTTACACCTATATATAGGTGATATTGTAATGGTGAATGTAAGAGAAAAATGAAAGTGTTATAGCCCTTAGGGCAATGTAGGCCAAATGGCTGAACTTTCTCTCTTCAAAATTTCAACATGTAGTTGGTGGGCTTGAACTCTCTCCCATATTGGGTATGCTTCATGTGTGGGACCGTACTAAGTTCTCCCGAATTTAACATGGTATCAGAGTAGGGTTTTTTCACACAATTAGGGTTTAAAAAACAATTGTTGGGTTTTCAAGGCCGAGTCAGAGAATCACGGCAGTCAAACCTGAAAATTACTGTAAGAGCCCACATCTTGTGGCCTGATTAAAGAAAAAAAAAAGTTCCTTATATATCATTCTGATCAAAATCATCCAGTGATCTCTTTCTTTGGTGGTTCTGTTTTACACAATTCTTGTGTGTTGCCTCTGGTTGTTCTTCTTTCTAATGGCAGGAGCTTCTACAAACAAGTCATCGGTATCCTTTGTGTTCTACGGCAATCTCTCTATCACGTCAGAGAAACTTACTGGGAAAAATTATATGGATTGGCAAGAAGGTGTCGAGATGTGGTTCTTTGGTCAAGGTTTATCCGATCACTTGAGCAAAAGACCAGGTGATATTGTTGAAACAGAACGTGAGCAGTGGAAGAAAGCTAATGCACAGTTGGTTGCTCTCTTATGGCAATCCATTGATTCGAAATTGTTAGTTTATTTTCGCCCTTACAAAACGTGCCACGACATTTGGAAAAAAGCTCGAGATGTATACTCCAATGACGTCCAACGTCTCTATGACGTTGTTCATAACCTATTTACCCTTCAGATGACAAATTCAGATCTTCCTTCGGTATCTGAATAAAGCACAGTCAGCCATTGATGAGGTAAAATTGCTTTTGACTGGTGATGACCTTACTAAGATAATCAACAAACTTGATAACATGTGTATGGTGTTACTCCTTCATGGCCTTCACAAGGATTTTGAATCTGTGCGGAACCAAATTCTGATTTAATCCTAGTTTTCCCACCACAAAAGAACTTGTTAGTCGTCTACTACGAGTTCCTCATCCAGAATCTATGTCAGGAGTTGGATCTCAACTAGGTTCAGAATCCTCTGCATTTGTTGTTGGACGCGGAGGTCGTGGTCGTGGTCGAGGAAGAGGTGGCCATGGAACTGGGAATGGTCGTCCCAAGTGCTCACATTGTCACCGTATGGGACATACCCAGGAAAAGTGTTATCAATTGATTGGATTCCCTAATAAGTCCGCAAATGTCACTTATTCTGAACCTCTAGCTTCTGAAAGTCAAACTGATGACACCACTAGTCATCATAATTTTCTGTCAGATGCTGAGCACAAGGAGTTTCTCCAATACAAGTCAGCTCGCCAAGCTTCCGCAGTTTCTACCCATACTGGTAATTCTACAGTTTGTCTTTCCCATTCATCGTCTGTTGGATCCTGGATCTTGGATTCCGGTGCTTCTGATCACATAGCTGGTAATCCCTCATTTTTACTAAATTTGTCTCATCCTAACATTTCTCGCCACATCACCCTAGTTGATGGTTCTAAAACTAAAGTCACAGGCATTGGTCAAGCCACACCTTTTCCTTCATTATCTCTAAATTCTGTTCTTTTTGTACATGGGTCTCTCAATTTAGTTTTTGTTAGTCAACTAGCTCGAACTCTTGATTGTTCTATAACCTTCACTGCAATAATTTTTGTATACAGGACCGAAGTATGGGGCAGACGATTGGCACATGATATGAATCACATGGTCTCTACTACTTCCAGTCTCCATCCTCTACTGTTTCCACTACTACAGTGTCTTCATATCTCATTCATCATCGTCTAGGTCACCCAAACTTGAATAAATTGAAGAAAATGGTTCCTGGTCTTTCTCACTTGCAATCTTTGGAGTGTGAACCTTGTCAGCTTGGTAAACATGTTCGGGCTTCCTTTACCAACAGAGTTGTTCATCAGGCAAATTCCCCTTTTGATCTTGTTCACTCAGATGTGTGGGGTCCGAGTCGTGTCACTTTTATGTTAGGTTTTAGGTATTTTGTTACTTTCATCGATGATTTTTCTAGATGTACATGTATTTTCTCAATGAAAGAACGTTCAGAGTTAATTGCAATATTTCAAAAAATTTGTCATGAGATTCGAACACAATTTGGGCATTCTATGCGGGTTTTACGTAGTGACAATGGAAAAGAGTATTTTTCGGGGTCTTTCAATAGTTTATGGCTTCTCATGGTATGATTCATCAATCAACTTGTCCCCATACCCCTCAGCAAAATGGTGTTGCAGAACGAAAACATTGCCATATTATCAAAACTGCGCATACCTTGTTGATACATGCCAATGCACCTATAAAATTTTGGGGTGATGCAGTTCTTACTGCTAGGTATTTGATTAATAGAATGCCTTCTTCATCTCTGAACAACAAAGTTCCTCATTCTCTTTTATTCCCTGATGAAACTCTCTACAAATTTCCCCCTCGTGTCTTTGGTTCTACCTGCTTTGTTCACAATCTTACTCCAGGTCTCGACAAGTTGAAGGCTCGTGCTATCAAATGCATCTTCCTTGGTTATTCTCGAGTTCAGAAAGGATATCGATGTTATTCTCCTTCAAGTCATTGTTTCTATGTCTCAACTGATGTCACCTTCTTTGAAGATACTTTGTTCTTTACTTCTTCAATAACACAAGAGTCGGTCTCTCAGGTATTACCAGTCCCCCACTCTCTCCCATTGGTCCTAACTTGCCTGCCTCAAATACACCAGAGTGTTCCACTCCGCCAGTTCCTTATCTCATTACTTATCAACATTGTCCTTGTCGTGCTCCAATAGAGGAACTTGTCATTGAAGAGGCTGGTGATTCATCTCTTGATCCACTCTCTCACCCTGCTTCGGCCCAATCTGAACAACAAGTGGAACTGCCAGTAGCTCTTCGCAGAGGTATTCGTTCAACTAGAAACACTGATCCAATTTATAATTTTTTGAGTTATCACCATTTATCCCCCTCCCATTATGCATTTGTGTCTGCGCTTTTGTCTGTGTCCATTCCAAAATCTGTCCAAGAAGAACTTCAGCATCCAGGATGGTGACAGGCTATGATTGAAGAGATGACGGCTCTAGATTCTAACAAGACTTGGACAAACCAGACTTGGAACTCGTCCCCTCCCCTCTAGGGAAATCTATAGTTGGTTCAGATGGGTGTTCACAATCAAGGTCGGCCCAGATGGTCAGATTGATCGCCTAAAAGCTCGTCTTGTATCTAAAGGCTATACTCAGATTTTTGGTTGGGATTATGGTGACACGTTTTCTCCTGTTGCAAAAATGGCATCGGTTCGTCTTTTCCTATCTATGGCATCTATTGCATAATTGGCCCATTTATCAATTAGACATCAAAAAGGCATTCTTACATGGTGACTTAGTTGAGGAGGTCTACATGGAGCAACCGTCTGGGTTCATTGCTTAGGGAGAGTCTCGTGGTTTTGTTTGTAGATTGCAAAAAGCCTTATACGGCCTCAAGCAAAGCCTTAGTGAATGTTTTGGCAGAGTCAGTTCAGTTCTTCATGATTTTGGCATGGTCCGTAGTGAAGCCTACCATTCGGTGTTCTATAGACATTCTTCTACTAATCAATGCATTTATCTAGTTGTTTATGTGGATGACATTGTTATTACAGGAAATGACCAGTGTTGGGATTTGGTCCGAAGATCCTCGCCCGCAATGGGCTTTAAAAGAGGCGCGGCCCGCGATTCGAACTCGTGAGCGCTGATTGCATAATTAAAGGATAGCTTAAAGGATATGATTTGGACTACCTATACCAACAGATGCATCTTCTTTTCTCGTGCCCATTACATAGAAACTACGGGTTAAGCGTGCTTGGCTGGAGTAGACATGGGATGGGTGACCCCCTGGGAAGTTTTCCGAGGGTGCGGCGTGAGTGAGGACAAAGCGCGCTAGAAAAAGACTCATGTTAGTTTGTGGGACATCGTCAATCCTAGTAGCGCTAGAGGTCCAACAACGGTATCGGAGCAGTCACGAGTTCGAATTCCCTTGGAAGACGCCTGCGATGGAGGTTGCCAGGAGCGAACCGAGATCTTGGCCTTGTGGGAGGTAAACGGACCGAATCGAAGGGTAGGTTGCCGTGGTGCGGCCGAATCGAGTAAAAATCGAGCTGAAGGTGTAGGTTCTTTGGGTGGACCAGAATCGAAGGGTAGATTGCCGATGTCCGGAATCGAGGTAAAATAGACTGGAATCCGAAGGTGTAGGTTCTTGGGTGGACAAGAATCGGGGGTAAGTTGCCAGGTGGCGGAATCGAGGTAAATGTATCGAACCGGGTGTAGGTTCTTTGGGTGGCCGAATCGAGAGGCTTGCGTGACGCGAACGCTGAATCCAAAGAAGTTGGCGTTAGAACGAGGAAGTTTGGCGAGCGGCGGAGGTTGCCAAGACTCGGGCGAGATCTTGGCAGTCTTTGGGGGGATTGTTGGGATTTGGTCCAAAGATCCCGCCCGCAATGGGCTTTAAAAGAGGCGTGAGCGCGGCCCCCACGATTCGAACTCGTGAGCTCGGGATTGCATAGTTAAAGGATAGCTTAAAAGGATATGATTTGGACTACCTATACCAACAGATGCATCTTCTTTTCCGGTGCCCATTACATAGAAACTCGAGGTTAAGCGTGCTTGGCCGGAGTAGACATGGGATGGGTGACCCCTGGGAAGTTTTCCAGTGCGCGTGAGTGAGGACAAAGCGCGCTAGAAAAGACTCATGTTGGTTTGTGGGTACATCGTCAATCCTAGTAGCGCTAGAGGTCCAACAACTTACCAGAGTGGTATTCGGGATCTTAAGCGGCATTTGTTTCAACACTTCCAAACCAAGGATTTAGGCCGACTAAAATATTTTTTTGGAATTGAAGTAGCTCAATCAAAGACAGGTGTTGCCATTTCTGAGAGGAAGTATGCTCTTGACATTTGGAGGAGACTGGGATGTTAGATTGCAAGCCCATTGACACACCTATGGATCCAAATACCAAGCTTGTGTCAGTCAGGGGGAGTCTTTTTCAGACCCGGGTAGATATCGACGGTTGGTTGGGAAGCTAAATTACCTTACTATGACTAGACTGACATATCCTTTGTCGACAGTGTCGTGAGTTAATTCCTTAATTCTCCGTGTGACAGTCATTGGGATGCAGTGCTCCGTATCTTGAGATATATCAAGGGGTCTCCAGGGAGAGGGTTAATTTATGAGAACAGAGGTCACACTAATGTTATTGCATATACAAATGCAGATTGGGCTGGATGTCCTAGTGATCGATGCCCAACCTCTGGTTATTGTGTTCTTATTGGAGGAAATCTTATTTCTTGGAAAAGCAAGAAACAAAGTGTAGTTGCTAGGTCAAGTGCAGAAGCTGAATATCGAGCTATGGCTCTCACTACATGTGAACTTATTTGGTTAAAACAACTTCTGGATGAATTAAAGTTTTGCAAGATTGAGTCGATGGGTCTCATTTGTGATAACCAGGCAGCTTTACATATCGCATCTAATCATGTCTTCCATGAGCGGACTAAACATATAGAGATTGATTGTCACTTTATCCATGAAAATATTCTTTTCGAGCAGATTGTTACATCCTTTGTGAAATCAAATGATCATGTAGCTGAAATCTTCACTAAAGCTCTCAGAGGCCCGAGGATATCTTATATATGTACCAAGTTTGATGCATATGATATATATGCACCAGCTTGAGGGGGGTTGATAAGGGTCTTTTTATGCACGTTTTATGTGTATATTTGAGTAGAATTCGAGTTATTTTATTGTTAATTTTGTAATTTTTTTATTGTACATAGTTCATATTACTCCGAGGTGCTTTTATTGATGTAGATTGACCATTCGATGCTAATTTTGGTGAATTTCGGACCATGGATTCATGTCAAAACATACTTTGGGGAGTTTAAGGATGCAAAAACGCTCGAAATTCCAAGCCAAACTCGTCATTTCGGGGCCTTTTTGGTCCAACACGGGCAAGGGTGTCGGCAACACGGTCGTGTTCGCCAGGAGCTAAAAACTCAATTTTTTCGCACAAAACAGACCTCCGACACGGCCAGGCCGTGTTCCCAACACCGCCAGAAACGTGTCGGAGACACGGCCTGGCCGTGTTGGGAAGCACGCCATGTCTCCCCGATTCCCTGTGTGATAAAACAGCATGGCCCGGCCGTTCTGGGCGACACGGCGTGTCCGGGCACTTTTTTCCGCAACTTTTCCATGCGAAATTATGGAAAACTCACCTACCAAACTTTTTGACCACTTTTATACACCTTTAACACCCAATTTTGCTGCAACATGTCCCCATATTCCCTCAATCATCAATTGAGTACAAGAATTCACCAACCAACAATGAAAATGGAGGCAATTGTTTAACAAAAGAGAGTACTATCAATGTATTGGTTGCTATAAAAGCCAAGGGTTGAAGTTGGGAGAGGCATTCATTAGATACTCGGAAATATTCATTGTATTCATTTCATTAAGTAGAATTGGGATCAAGGGGTCTTGGAGGAGAAAGCTTGGGGCAATATTGGAGAAGAAGGCTTGGAGCAACATCATCAATCAAGAAAGAAGTCAATTGAGATTTTGAGAAAGATAAGTACACCATGTCTACAATACCTAAATCTTCTTGTGTAATTTATTCTTTGGTCAAAATCATGTGTAGCTAAACTCCTAGTGTTTGAATGTAATGAACTCTAGAATGGATTTGTGATTAAGGTGTGTATGTTTTTAATAAAATCTTCATATTTTGTGTGATTCACTTATATTATGCTTCGTTCATTCGAATTGATATATACGCAATATTGATTTGAAGTTTATTTTTCATCCGGAAATCGAGAGATTCATGGTGAAATAGAACCTATATAAGTGAAAAGAGTTGCATGCAATCCTAGATATAGGGCGACATAAATCTTCTCGGATTAGGGTCAAACCCTAATATGGGAATTCACAAATCGTTATAATGTTGTCTTGGGGGTTTTAACTAGAAAGAGATTTCAGTTAATCAACTTGAGATTAGAAGTTTTTCGCCTTGAGAAAGGGTTTAACTTAAATTGGGAATTTCTACGGTCCACAAGACATGAGATTTTATTAAAAGAGGTTGGTTTTTTGCTTAAGGGCTTACGGTTGTATTTTTAACTTGTCAAATCACAAAAACATTCTAGAGGATTTACATTCAAACACATTTCTATCTCTTGATTTCTTATTTTACAAATCTTCCTTCATTTTTACAATTTATAATTTGTTTTCCTTTTTCATCAAACAAAAACTCTTAAAATTGTTAGATTAAATAACAAAAAGAAGGTAATTATTAGTACTTACAATCCTCGTGGGAATGACACTCGGTACTCAATAATCTATACTATAAAACGATAGGTGCACTTGCCTACGGTTTTAAAGGTAGCTTTTGAGCCATCAGGGGTATTGAGATATCTCCCTGATTTGTTTTGATATCTCCTTGATTTGTATATATATTTCACATATCTATTTTCTTGTATGTAAATATCTTGTATATCTTTCTGATTTATCTAGATTAGGATCTTGATTTTTTCTGATTTGTATAGATATAAGATCTTGATTTTATCCCTAAAATCAAGGGATCTTGATTGTATTTTTTTTTTATAAATACATAAGGCTGAGGGTTAAACTCTCAAGCAATTTCAAATCAGTCAGTGTTCTAACTTTTCAAGTCAGTGTTCTAATTTCAAGTAGGCGAATTGAGCCAAATCTCACCACTTAGGAAAATAACTCAAAAAATTACGCTCTTCTAACAGGCGTAAACATTTCGTCCTTAGTCAAGCTACACACATGTTAATTAACCCATCTATATTGCACTTAACCTTCCAAAACCACATATTTGAAATGGTCTTGCATCTGACAGAAGATTAACAAGCTCTTAGACTTTATTCTTAGTCATTCGACTCATCTTTTCCTTCGCAACAACTATCCACTTAGAGTATCAAGTGAAGTCACATATTCTATGGACTCATCAACATCCACAAAAGTAATTGTGAAGGATACCCACTCGATATCATATAGATGATGGGAAATATTTCATATTCACTCTTTTCCACTCGTGGAATGTGAGAATCATTTTCGAGTGAGACACTATCTCCCACTGACTTTGTGTCGCTCCCACTATCCCAATAATTACTAGATGAGTATAAAATACAACATCCTCACTAGAGAAACGAGCGCCTCCTAAGGATCTTGCAACTTGCATAGTTTTAAGATCTCTTTAGACTTCACATATGCTCAAGAAATTCCTTTAAGGGAAAACCTTAATCGTGCAACTTGATTCTCCACTTGAGAATAAATATTCTCGAACTTAAATGAGCAGACCCACTAATTTGGGCTTGTTATCAAACTAAAGCTCATATAAGGTTGAATAATCACTTGGAGACACATATTTTATGATGTAGGCAACAACAAGAGACACAAATCAATTTGCGACATAATAAATCTAACCATTTTGAAGTGATTGTCCCTTCTTTGCAAGCTCATAAAGCTGAATTGAATTTAGAACCATCATCAAACTTGCAACTTTATTTCCTTCATCTGTGTGTCCAAACTAATTAGATACATTATTTCCGCTCCCTATTAGCACATCTTCATCTGTTAATAATTGCTCAAAGCAATTTGGCGTTTCTAACTGATGAGAGTGAGATGTACTAACTTATAGAATAAATAGCAATGAAAGAAAATATTATGAATTAATTTGTGCCTCACTCCCATAAGTCTGCACTCAATTTAGTGGACTTATCTTTAAAGGATAAAGTAGTCATCTTTCATTTTTCCAGCAAGCTTTTCCCGCTGGAAAATAAATTATGCAGAGGGAGATTGACCTTAGCGAGTTAGACAATAAAGCCTGCTCAAGCTAATACAGTCGTCCTCCTAACCTCACATGCCATGATATCAATAGAAGACCTAAAAAGAAATACTATCTAAAGCCAAGCATCACAAAGAAAAGATAGACAAGTTTTCTCACTCAACAAATATCTTACAAGTGCATTTATCCGAGTAAGACTACATCGACATATCAAGTTGCTCACATCAACTATTGAGCTTGAGGTGACTCTTTTTAGCTTCCTCTTGTGTGCTTTATAGCTGCACAACCCGATAATAATCATATACATTTGCTCAATCTCAAAACCATATGCTAAAACAACCAAAATGTACAATCCACCAATGGAGAGATTTGGAAATATTAGCGAAAAAATAAGAGAGCAATTAAATAGTAAAACTTCATCTCAGTACAATTACGAGCGACCTTACCAATCTCATAAGTGCTTTTAATATTTGTTAATACTTAATTGCCTCATTCAATAAGGTGACACGACTTTTTGTCACTTTATGGATCAATTTATAGTTCTAGTTTTAGTTTTTACTCTCGTCAAGCTACATTATGTTTGTTCCAATATTCACCCGAGTTGGTTTATGTCGGTCATCACAAACGACAAGTGCACTCACTTGTGTATTTCTCAACTTTTTATAATCAGTCTTCTAAATAGACGATTTTCATTAATAATAACACAAGTTACTAATATCCTTAATTCAACTCAAATAGCGAATTTGGTTAACTAGAGTATTTACTTGGGAGTAAGCTCATATTCCAAAAATAGAGCTTAAACTCTTTTGTTATATTTGCAGCTTAAATAAATTAAAGCGCAAAATTAGTTCTTGATCCATAAGTATATCATCGGCATCTCACCTGTTCGTCCAATTAAGTTCTTACATTTGCGGCTTAAACAAATAAGTGCAATTTTTTTCTTTAATCCACAAAAAATATTGTCCGTTTCTAAGTCGCGACAATACTGGATACTTTGTATATTTTCATGTTAAATTAGCTAAACTAAAGTTGGTGAGTTTGGTCTAAACACATGTCAATAAATTGCGCAAACAATTAGGTACTGATCTAAAAATTTATTCTGGATCCCCAAGTAATATTTATTATTTTCTTCAGTTCAATAAGATCAAAAATTTACCACCAAAGCTAGTAATCATCTCCCACCGAATTGAAGATCACAATAAAAATTATTGATCCATGGAATAAAATTATCGATGTCCATAAATAGATCATGCATGCAAAAGCGCAAAATTAATTCTTGATCCATAAGTATATCGTCGGCATCTCAACTGCGATCATTTCGGCCAATTAAGTTCTAACATTTGCGGCTTATATAAATAAGCGCAATTTTTTTTCTTTAATCCACAAAAAATATTATCCGCGTCTAAGTCGCGACAATACTGGATATTTTGTCTATTTTCATGCTAAATTGGCTAAACTAAAGTTGGTGAGTTTGGTCTAAACACATGTCAATAAATTTGAAACAATTAGGTACTGATCTAAAATTTTAATTCTGGATCCCCAAGTAATATTTATTATTTTCTTTAGTTCAATAAGATCGAAAATTTGCCACCAATGCTAGTAATCATCTCCCCTTGTATTGAAGACCACAATAAAAATTACTGATCCATGAATAAAATTATTGATGCCCATAAATAAATCATGCATGCAATCATGCGATATAAGTAATTACGAAAAAATATAGCCCCCATGGACGACATTGACATATGGTGCATCATGTGGAGATAATTTAAAAGTATGGTGGTAAAACGAAAAATATCCTCGTAAAATTGATGTTACATAGCCTCCAAAAATCGGCTCAATAAATACATGTCTCAAAAAATAAAAAAAATTACACATTTTCAAGGCCTACTACATCAATATAGAAAAAGAAAAAAAATGAGGATATTGAATTACCACCATTGTCAAAAATTAACTGCCACAAATAATATTAATACAAAACAATAAATATTCACATAACATGAGCACCCGTATGTCAATGTCCATTCATTCCCAACACATGATGATACATATCACATCAACAAAAAAAAATTGCAGCACAAAAAAAAATTGCATACACATAAGCAATTAATAAAGCATGCAGCTCATAAATTAAAAATCACATAGAAAGTTTTTGCTTACACCTCAATGCGCAAAAAATATAATTTTTTTACGCACCTTATGCGAAAAAATATTTTATATGCACCAATGTGCAAAAATAATTTTTCCATGCATCACAATGCACAAAAAAATATTAATTTGTTACAAGCATCTTAATGCACAAAAATAATTTTTTCTCCATGCAACTAATGCGAAAGAAAAAAAAATATCATTGTTACATATGTGCAATAAACAATTATTCATGCATCATATTGCACAACAATAATTTTGCAAGCATTCTCATGCGCACTTTTTCAAACACAACTGGGCATGGGTTACATCGGCGAACATCCAATCAACCTTCCAAGGGGAAATTCTTAGCCACCCAAGTGGGGGTGGCACTCAGTGAATGATCCACCCTTGGATTACTCACACACCCACGTGGGTGTGGGTGTGTGTGATGATCCAAGGGGTGGATCCTCACACTTGGGTGCCACCCACATAGGTGGCATGGACCAAGCCCCTTCCAAGACGACTTGGTCACAGTCTCGCAGAAGACATAACAACATTGCAGCAACATATATTTGGCACAATTCCCCATGCGCATGGGCGGAGCCAATGTAGGCCGAGTGCGGTCCATAGACCGCACTCAATTAAGCTAAACCATAGCCATTTATTATATTAAAAATATAAAAATATTATTTGCTCTCCATATAGCCGCACTCAGCGATGAGACAAAAAGGTCTTGGGATAAAACTTTTGACTACTTTTATAGTTTCATGAGGGGACAAAAGACATAAATTAGGGAAACTAATTAAATATGGTGTATATCAAAGACAACCAAAAGGTGTATACGGGACTTATGGTGGATTAGCATACAAGTAGTGGACTAGTGGTGGAAATGGAATTGAATTAATGGGCAAGTGATGTAAGCAATCATTTGTGAAGTAGAAATGCATGTTTCCTATATATACGTGTAATTTGCTTGGATATGAATAGATGTTAAACATCAAAAGCATTTTAAAGTCTAAAATTCTTATTTTGATAACAAGAAATAAATAAATAATGATTTTAACTGCTTGGTAAATCAAGTTTTGATAGTATATTTGTTGTAAGGTATGACTTGCTTATTTTTATTATAATATTTTTTTTTTTTATTTATTAAAATTTCGAACCGAGAAGAGCAACACCGAAATGATTTCATCATTTCCGACCGCACTGGTTGGAAATCCTGGCTACGCCCCTGCCCATGCAGAATTAGTTTTCTTTCAAAAACTTTGAATTGCCATAACTAATTCGTGCCAAATTCATTTTATATGCATAATATATCAAATTAATTGTTTTTCCGAGATCTATAATTTGACACCAATATTGCATATGTAAAAACAGAAACAGGTTCGAATTTTTATATACAGATTCGAGTTTTTTAAATAAAAAATCAAAGTAATCACATGAATCATAAAACTCAAGCACATCAAATAGGCGAGATCGAGCCCTAATGACTCTGATACCACTGTTAGCAAATATGGATAAATATCTAAGTCACATATTTGCACATATAAGGTGGATCGAGTATACCTATTTGCAGTGGAACTGTCGATGCACATAGCCAAGATTAAACCCGTCTACAAGCCTCCTTTTGATCCATGATTAAGCCATCTAGAAGCCTTATCTTGATTGAAACCCGAACAATGAACGAATCCCGTAGATTGGTTGAACCACAAACAAGATCACGAACCACTTTTCTCGTTAGTATGAATAATTACTAGAATTATTTACTTGGATTTACACACCTTAAACTCTAGGAGAACTTTGGTGATGCTCCAAGAAGAAAAAAACCATAGAGAGAAATTTTAGGAGAGAGATTATTCTTTTTCCATGTAGGGGACGATCTAATTACTTGGACTGAAATGTAGGGAGAGATATCAACATATATATATATATATATATATATATATATGGAGGAGATCCTATGAGACCATAGCTATATGTAAGAAAATAAGACCACATCCACACCATCCAACAAAATAGAAGGCTATGATTTAATGGGATTTTGTAGTACTAAGAAAATGGGGGGGACATGGGTACAATTGGAACACCAAGTTTAGCCAAAATAATCGTTCCCTTGAAATCATGGAATGAGATCTTACCAAATAACACATCCATAATCACCATCTTCTTCCTCAACCCATAACCACGTAAATATAGGACCTGCGAAAATAGAGAGAAAATTCCACATTCAAACCAACGCAAAAACATCAAAATTGAAATCGAGCATCGAATCCCAAATCATCAAAACAACCGAAATACCAGAAAGTCGCCATACACATCAACAAAATAGAGATTGCGATGTCACAAAGTCAGGATTCCCTTTCGACGATCCATTCGAATCAAGGTAATAATTTAACACCAATTCATGCGTAAAATGTGTGGTTCGAATGCATGTAGTGTTGAACAATCAAAAAATTTATGAGCCCAGAAACGCGGAAGGGATGTGTAATTATAACAAAAATTATGTATGTTTACTTTACGTTTTTTGTACATATAGCGTTCTAATTATGTATAACATAATCTCACATAACAAGAGCAAAATTCTTACTAATATGCTAATTTAGAATAAGGATATTACATGTATAGTATTTTTGATGTGTATAGTTATAATAAAATATTGGAACATATGAGGATTTGTATAAGAAATCATATATGTAGTTCGTATTGATGATATGTAATGTATAGTGTTCCGAATTAGTGTATTTAGTATGTAAAATATGTATCACATATAATGTATTCTGCAATACGTTTTTGTCTAATTACTACGCATGGATTGTATGCTTAGAGTAGTAATTATGTACACAATGTGCATTAAATATGTGTACTTATAAGACAAATATTGGTTAGTACGATTTTGCACCATACATTGATGTTCTATATATATAGTATTCTAGATTTGTATGCTTAGAGTAGTCATTATGTACATAATGTGCATTTAAAATATGTACTTAAAAGACAAAGACTGTATAATACGATTTTACACCATACATTTAAAGTTTGTATACATAGTATTCAAAATTTGTATATTTATTATGTAAATCTTTTGTTTTTACCAGAGCAAGCTCTAGATTACACAGTTTATATTGGTCAAAGGCTCGAAATCTCACCAGGATCCACTAAATATTGGACCCCAGAAGTGGACCAAGAAAAAATTCCTCGTGCCGACATGCATTTCCATACTTTGGAGGATGAAATACAATTTTACGAGGATTATGGTACATGCAATGGCTTCGACGTTAAGAGGAGCACTACAAAAAAATTCAAGAACGACGAAATTCATGTGCAATACATGGTTTGCAATAGAGAGGGCTACAAGAACTCTAAAAAACTCACACCTGCTGAAGCTTCTGAGCATGACAAAAGCATCACAAAGCAAGGGGCATGCAAGAGAGTCTCAAACCGAGTTGGGTGGAATGCACGTTGTATTTTTTAATACACTAGCGCCGGCTCATATAAGGTAAAAACCTTTGAGGAACGACACACTCATCCGATGACAATCGACAAACACATGCAACTCTTGAAGGTAAATATGAACTTAAACTTCGGAACCGGCAATTTATCATAAATTGCACAAAGGCGAACATTGGGAGTGCAAAACAACACGAGTTGTATAGAGAAATGGTGGGCGGATTTTCACAGGTTGGAGCACTGAAAATTGATTTTAGAAACTTCAAACGAGACCTGAAAGCATACATATGCGGTGCAGATGCACAATTGGTGATAGACAAATTTCTAAGGCAGAAAAAAGCAAATCAGGGAATGGTATTCGATTACGATGTCGATGAAGATGAACAACTAATGCGACTCTTTTGGGCAGACCAAAAATCTATAATGAACTATGTCGCATTCGGTGATGTAATATCCTTTGATGCTACGTACAATACCAACAGGTAATGTAAGTCTCACTGCACTAATTTGTCTTGCATATATAGCATTACAATAATGTACATTTATCATTATATATCTCTTTTTCACTGCAATTTACGTTTTTTTGTGAAGATTCGTATTGCTTTTATTCGTTGTTTATTTATATTCGTAGTTTATGCCTACATCAATTGCTATTCAGAGGTCAGTCTACGCTCCCTAAATCATGTTGTTCAGACATGATCCACAATGCATAAACGACATCACACAAATCCGTCAGCAGATCGACTTGGTAACAAAACAACTTGATGTCGTACGCATCCAATATTAAGAAATCAAGAGATTTGTTAAAAAATAATTTTTGAGGTTTTGAGTTTGCCAACGATATTGTGTCAATCATCCAGTTCACATCATTGGAAACCTATTTCACGGACATGAATGATTTATTCTCTGGTAACGCTGAAGATGGTGGCTATAATGAGCCACTATTTTTTTGTGAAGAAAGTGGGCACTATAATGGAGGTTGGCAATAAATAATCTCCAAACTTTGAGGAGAAGATAGGTGCTTATTATGATGGGCAACCTATTTTTAATGAGAAAGATGACGACACTATTTTAACGGTTGACTATGACAAACTGCCGAAATTTAACAAGGAGAATAGTGGTTATGACGGACCATCAATTTTTGATAAAGAAATTGAAAATATTGGTGAGAAGAGAAAGCAAGTAGCGACAAGGCATCGTGAATAAGGAACCAAATTCACGACGTGTTTGCTATTTCTAATATTGTTGTTCCTAAATTCCAAAATAAATGGCACGTTCAGGATTGGTTCGATGGATGCACTAGAATTAACCCATTGATTTGGCAAAATAGAGATGGTTTTCTAGAGTTCAATTTGGATTATTTTGTTTTTGATTCAGTTCAAAAATATTTTGATATTCAACTTATTTTTCCATCTCGTCCTCCCTTCATGGTTTGACAATTCTTATAATGACGTTCTCCTTTTCGATTCTAGAGTTTTATCCTTATAGGAATTTAATCGTATAAATATTTGTTTTGTTATTATTTTTAGGGTGGTTTAATATTATTAAATTCTGAGATTTATCTCTTTTTCATTGTAATTTATATTTCTTTATGAAAATCCGTGTTGCTTTTATTCTTTGTTTGTTTATTCGTAACTATGTCTGCATTACTTTTGTGCTTGCGTTGTGGTAAAGGATTTATTCGATTAGAGCCGATTTAGATGATGATGATCGGGAAATAAATGTATGCAGCCACCCTAGCTCCATATAGTCCTAAACTAAACCATATAAAATCATAATTTATAATGAAGATAACATATCAAATTGTTAAATATAAAGTTTTGCCCTCTATAAAGTTTTCTATAGTATAGTTGTAAATATTTTTATGTCAGGTAACCTCGTACACATGATTGATATTCATTTATGTCCTAATTATTATTGAAGTAGGTCTAGGAGAAGGAACCTTGACTTCATATCAAACTCACTTTTCCATGCGATGGTGTTTCACTTTCCACGCGTACTTTTTTCACTTGGGCCTTGTTTCAATTCTTTTATTATTTCATATATTAAAGGGGCGATTGCTTGTAGAAAGATTATTGTTTATTGCGCTAGGTTTTTTTTTTTAAAACCCAACTTGCAAGTAATTAAGAAAATTATAAGAAAATAAACTATTAATTCACTTTTACTTCTTCAATAATCAAATTACATTTATTTATTATTGTTAAAAAAATTCATATATATTTAATTTTTCCCCCAAAAAAACATAAATCAACTATCATTATTACATATTTTCTCACAAATTTTCCTGTTTACACCCATTTCCAATCACCCATAATTATTTTACTCTTTATGTATCACATCAATTTTTATCATTATATTGTCATCTCATATTACACTTTCAAGTTTCAACATTCTTCTTTCAAACCTATTTTTTCACTATTCTCTAAGGAAAAAAATCAAAATGAAATGTATTCAACCACATTAAGGGGGCCATTGCCTTTTTAAAAATATTCATTTTCGTTGTGCTTGGAATTTCTTTTACCTCAACATACAATTGCTTGTGAAGAAATTTGACAAAAACTTGTATAAGAGTATCTCATGAATAAAATTCA
Source organism: Rehmannia glutinosa (assembly GCA_016081115.2). Classification (NCBI taxonomy): domain Eukaryota; kingdom Viridiplantae; phylum Streptophyta; class Magnoliopsida; order Lamiales; family Orobanchaceae; genus Rehmannia; species Rehmannia glutinosa. The sequence continues at coordinate 92,183 of JABTTQ020000092.1, read as the reverse complement.
TGGGACGGATCTCATATTCAAATAGAATTTCCATGAAAAATATTCATATTTTTGTTTTTCGAAGGATCCATCTAAACATAAACCATTTGCTCACTTTCACCTTTTCTAACATCAATCACATTTATTCTTTTATTTTTTATTTTTTTTTAAAAAGACACGAAATAAATTCATATATCATTATTTTACATTTTTTCACAATTTTCACTCACACGTTTTCAACCATCAATCTTATCCAATCATTATTTTGTTATTTCTAAACGCAGTTTTCGTTATAACATTTTCATCTCATGAACCTTAAACTTTCTTCCAAATTCCCTTCGTTTCTCAACAACAGATATTACACTCGTCATCAATAAAATATAATCGATGAAGTACAAAGTGAAACATAAAATGTAAGGATAATTACAAAGAGCCCCCTAAGGTTTGGGCTAATTACAAAAAACCAAGAGAATTTTGAAAATTACAAAAAAAAAAACCATTGATGTTAGATTGTGTTTAAAATTTAAGGGGATAAATGTAGTATTTTGCTAAACATAAGGGGGGCTTTTGAAATGTTTTTTGTGTATGAAGGGGGGAAATGTAAGAAGATCAAACCTAAAGATTTTTTTTGTAATTTCCAAAAGTCTCCGGGTTTTTTTGTAAATAGCCTGAACGTGTTTTTTGTATTATCCCTAAAATTTAAACCTGTACTTTTTTCCACCTAGGACGGAAATGAACCAATAAGATGATTCCAATTAAGATTAACAGCATATGTCATATTGTATTTAACACACTAGTCTTGATTTGATATTTCAGAATTATCTTTCCAAATTATATGGACACTGGCGGCAACATCAAATAAGCTACAACAATATGATCAAGGCAAAATCAAGAATCACATGTTGCATAAAAATACACCTAAGGTTTTATGATACATCGAGTGGTTAACGGCCAAAATCGAACAAGTTACGACCGAACCTTGGCGAGGCGAGCCCTTATTTCTTCCATCTCTTCCTCATCGTCGATACTCTCCTGTAATTTCAGAAAAGCCCTCAATATATTTAAAAATATGGATTGTTACAAAAAATTTCAGAAGTTTTTTAAAATTGTAAAAAAAAACTCCTATTCCGTCTTACTTTTTCCCCATTCTTAAGCGAAAAAACATCTCAAAAACTCCCTTGTCAGTTATAAAAATAATACAGTTATCCTCTTAAAATTTAAGACAGAATCAAACTCGAGCGGTTGTTTTCTGATTTCGAAACATCTCTCTGTTTATTTGTGATAAACCCAAACCTCAGGGGTGTTTTTGCAATTGTCCCTTAAAAATAAAAGAAAGAAGCCAATAAGAACTGCACATAGCATTGGAGAATGGTGCGAAAAAACATACCTCAACTTCTTCGCTCGTGGCAGGTTGCTTTAGTTTCTCCTTTCGAACAGCTTCGGGAAGTTGAGCAGCAGTTTCTGCCCCAATTGCTGTTAACACCTTGTCGATTTCTTCTTCGGTTTCTTCTTCTATATCTTCTGAATCCAGTGCGTTGTCGACAGCGTCGTTTACCATTTCTTCAATTACTCCGGCCTGCAATGATGTAATAGCACCTCAGTACCTCATGATTCATTAAGAAGAAAACTTTGCAACAGAAAAAAAGGGAAAAAAAATTCCTGTCAGAAAATTCACAATTGTTAGGTCCCTTCCATCAGCATTTAGTCCATACTTTCAGTAAACATGAAATTAGATTACAGAGTGGTCCAACCATAGTTCAGCATGCTAGTAGTTTTAGCTTTCCATTATTATTCTTTTTTAGCTTTTTCAGTTTTCAAGGCCTTTTTCACCATAGAGACTTGTCAAAAAAATTATAGGGAGTGTTCGCAAACATTTTTCTTGGAAGAAGTGATTTATTGATTGTAACATAAGCTAAAAGTAGTTGAATATCACAAGTTCATAGTGTTTGCAAATAGGTTAAAAGTCGGAAAAAAAAAAATCAAAGTTCCAAGTTTTGGGAGGAAAAAGAAACAGTTTCGAAATAAGCTTTTGGATAGAAAAACAAGAACACCCTTCTTATTGTTAGTAAACCAATAGTATAGTTTTCAGATTTGAAGATAAGAATGCCAAAAGCAAACTTCTTTTTATTTACAGAAATACCAAAAGCACTTTCCAAAATCAGATGCACTCCACACCCAGCTTTTTTAGATTTTAACTAAATGAAGCAAAAACAAAAGTTGGCATTTGCAAACACAAAAAAGTGATTTTTTTCAGCTAAAAGCTTAGAATCATTTAATTTAGTGTTTGCAGACACTCCCCACAATAAGAGATTCTTTTAGAAAACATATGCTAACACAATAACACTATCAAAATTTCTCATAGGCACCAGTAACCTTAGTATTGGAGGGAGGTAAAATGTTAAATAACCCAGCCAAACATGGCAGAGTATCTAACCAACCTAAAATCATACTTTGTGCATCGGCATAATCATAATATGTTTTCTTCATTCAAAAAAAGAGAAATCTCTAAGCCGGTTTCTGTAAGGTGCAATAACCGAAAAATGAGATTGCTCTGACTGAATGCAGATATAAAACAAGGTGGATCATGTCAAATGCAGAAATCTCTAAGTGGACCTACTCAGACATTTGATCCTCACTTTTTCAAATTTTGATTTTGGTCCTTTAAATGGATTTTTTTCAGGGATTTAGTCCAGTCACCGCCTACAACAGGTCATGGTGACCGACCGGCTAGCTGATGTGTAATTTTTTTTATAGAACTTATTTTTTTACTCATTTTTTGCTTACAGGGCATCCTACGTGGCAATTTTAAAAAATATTTAAATTCAAATGTAAATAATTAAAATTGTAAACCAGATGTACAGATACAGAAACCATGATTATCCACATTTCCTCCTAGTGCTTCCAACCAGAAGGTCCTCTATGACTTAACTCAACAAGCAATATCATAAAAGGAAGGCACAGCTCCGTTCAAACATCAGCCTGTCTTAAAGAAAGGGACGAGTCTCTATGTTCCTAGAAAAAGCAAACTTACCTTAATCATTTCTTTACTGAATTCTTGCATGGTGACAGCCACTTGCGGAGCCTTCATAAGATTATTTACAAGCTTCATGACTTCAGCACTTTTGGACAAATGTCCCACAGTTCGAGCAATAGCTGAAGAATCAAAATACAAAATCAAGCGAAGACACTCCAACACTAAAGAAAAAAGGTTAACAGCTCAGGAAAAAAACGTAAAAATGACAAGCTTAAAGAAGGAAAGTGACACCCTCATCCAAATGCAAAATCATATTGCAAGAAAAAGGTATATCAGAAATCTAAAAGCATATTGCCTAAGCTTCAATGCTAAGCTTGAGATTGACAATTCTGAAGAAAATGAACATATTCAACCACTCCAATAGGAGTTCATTTTTGCCAATTCTTCCTAGTTTCTGTAAAGAAAGAGGTGTACTAAGAAATTCAGAAGCACATTGCATTAAAAAACTCTTAGGTTTGAATTTGGGGAGAGGGATTGGGGAAAGGATTTCAAATTACTCCATCTAAGATGGATTTGAAATCCTCCAAAACGACTCCAAAAATTGCTTCCATTGATTTGAAATATATTATAGAATGACTTCATCCAAACAACCTCAACGGACTTGATATTATGGATTTGAAATCCTTAGCTCCAAATCCATCAATCCAATGGAGCCTTAAGTGTTTAGTTCCAGTAAGAGTCAGACATAACATAGCAACACACGAGTTTCTGAGTTTAAGACAGCAAGAAGCAATACAGAGAGAGCAGATTCTCATCAATCATGCTCCAAGTATCAAAATAAGAACACAAACAAACTAGAAAAATCAAATGGTGGTTAACCCTATCTTTTTAGGGTGAATATATAGGTCAAGTTAGTCATACAGGTGAAGCTAAGAGTACCCCTCTGCTTATGTATAGGAACTTTTTACCACCAGTATGTTAGAAGCTCATCACTGCACTAGCTACAAGGTTATGTAACGAACGCGTATATCATAAATAAACGTACATATAGGGTGACAACAGCTAGATGACAATATGAACAAGTACGCATAAAATTCCTCATTAGAAAAAAAATTTATGTCCTCAACTACTAATTTTCTATAACGTGCAATAAACAGAAGAGTACAACAACAACAAACTAAGCCTTAATCCCACTATGTGGGGTTGGTTATACGGATCATATTGCGCCATCGTTTACGGTCATAAGCCATATTTTCATTTATTACTAGATATAACATGTCTTGTTTAATAGTTTCTTTCCAAGTCTTTTTAGGTCTTCCTCTAACTCTTTTTATTTGTATGAGTGATTCCCTACCTTCTACACGTCGCGCAGGTACATCTAAAGGTCTCCTATAAACAAAAGAGTACTTGATCTAAAACTTAATCAAAAAATACAGGAACTGTTGGGCTTAATTAAAGTTGAAAATTCCTTAACTTTAGCCAAGGGTTAAAAAAAAAAAAAGTGAAGGAAGATGCTTATACCAACACTTTCTCCAAGATGCATTGATATTGAGTTTAACTGTGCCTTGTTTTCATAGAGTCGGTTCACTGTTTTCCTGGATCTAACAAGTTCTTTTGCAAGTGCCTGTGATAAGAATTGATCAGTAAAGCATATTAGACATAATAAATGACTTCATGGTTGTAGGTAAGCTTAAATACACACCAATGAATCAGCCATCTACATACAAATAGTGCAAGTGAAAAGGTGCTCATTTCTGCTTCATTAAATAAAAAGTCTAAAAAAGAATAACCACGCCATGCCCATTCTTAGATTAGAACTCACTCTTGATCATATTTTCTATACATATAATCTATATTCCCAGGAGGCGAATGGGAAACAAAATTTAAAGCTTTCAACTCTCAATTCACATATATTCAAACACAGACCATCAACAATAACACAAACCAAAAATCCATGTCATCATTTAGAAAATTAACAAAATAAACAAATTAATAGTACCTTAGCAGAACCCATGTCATTCCTTTTAGCAGCCTCTTTGATCGCTTTTTGCACATTCTTCTCTTCCCTCTGTATATCTAATCAAACCCACCAAAAACAGTAACCCAAAATCTTTAACACTTAAAACCAAAACAAGAGAAGAAAAAAAATAAAAAATGAAAAGAAACATAAACCCCACATGATGACATTTTTACAAATATATAATGACCTCGGATTTGGCGTTCGATATTGCGGCACTCTTGGCGGAGGCGACGCTGCCAATCCCTTAGTAGTTGTTGTGGGTTGGGTTTCGGCTTCAATATATTCATCACTTTTTCCATTTTGGGTTTCTGGTTTTCTTAACTTCGATTGATTTTGTCGCAGAACAATTCTGATTTTTTCAGTATTTGACAAACAGAATCTCAAATGTGGAGAAGAAAAGGCAAGAGTTTCTTCCAATTGAAAAAAAAAATAAGAAAGGAAAAAAGACAAGAGTTGGTAATGATATAATTATAAAGTGATAAAAATAATAGGGTAAATTGTAATATTATTTTGAGATTTAGTCTAGCTTTTTTTTTTTTTTTTTTTAAAAACAAGATTTAGTCTAGCTAAAAGTAACTAAAGTCATCTAATTGACAAAAACTCATGTGAAGCAGACTCACTGACTTATTTTCGTGAGACGGATCCTGCTCAAACCCATACATACCAAATCCATTTAAATTTGGATCTAACTTGTTTTGTTTGGAAATATATTAGATTCGTTTCATAATTTTAAACCCGTAAAGACGGCCTCAAATGAGAGTTACTCAATCTAATTACCTTTTGTTTTTGGAAAAATTTAATTACCTTTTAAAATAATACAAAATTTTCCTTAGGGGTCTTTTTTAATTTTTATTATACATGTAATAGGTAAAATATACTATTGTAATTTTAAAATTAATTTTTATAATTTTAAATTTCAAGAATGATATCTTTTACAGAATATATCTTTTATTTGAAATAAATAATATTTTTTAATATAATTTTTTAATTAAATTTAAAGCTCAATCAATAAAAACAAATTAAGAATCAACAGTACGTTTCAAATATCGAGTATTGACTCAAGTTTTTGGAAGCTTAAGGGGAGGTTTTGTTTTTGTAATTATGAGTTATGAGTTGAACACATTTATACTGAATTAATTTTCCTATTTTACCCTTGCATCTCTTTCAAATGTTTTTCTCTGTTCTATGATCATTTAGTCATTTTTACTCACTCAGATTTTCGGGTATTATACAAGCAAAAAAAGGCAAAAATATTTAGAAAACTTTTTTCCTGTTTTATAATGACTACAAATTTGTGTGGGGAGGTAATTAGTCTCGACTATATAGGTGCTGCAAAATAGTATTGTTCAATCAAATTGGCAATAAGATCATTAATAACTTTGTGGAATTTGGAATTTTTGCTTGAAAAATGTCATCTTAGAAAAAATAATTGGGAAGTTTGCTCATATAGGTAGAAGTATCCAACTCTGGTAGTCTTCTCAAAAAAAAAAAAAACTCCAGTGTTAATATGTGTCCATTTTAGATATTATCTCCTTTTATTTTGAAAATCAATACGACCATATTTTTTATAATGGGTCAAAAACTAGTTTTTATAAAACGTTGAAGTTGAAATATAATATTTCATTATTTTATGTTTCGATCAATGAAATTATTTTTTGTAACATTGATTAATTAATTTTTTTAATTTTTATTTATATTAGTATAAAGGGTCCATTTTTTCTCGGCACCGGATCCTTTAAACAGGAAATGAGGAATAGCCCATTAGCCCTGGAGACCACATATTCATGAGTTGTATATTTAAAGAATTACAACATTTTATAAGTGTTGTACGTTTACAAAATACAACACAAAAACTAAACGTTTTTAAAGTTATTAAGTTTCAAACGATTTTCTTTGTTTTATTCCTTATTTGAACCACGTTTTTTAAGGGGAAATTTGATAAAATACCCCTTCCCCTAGGGGTAGTTTTGATTTTTGCCCCCATATTATTAAATTCAGATTTTTGTCCCTTTTTCACATGTAAAAGACCAAAATACCCATTTACTTAAAAAAAAAAATCATTCCCACCTCCCTGCCCACCCATCTGCCCACTTGTCTGCCCACATATACTATCTATTCTCAATTAAACTCCTGCCCACTCATCTACCCACATATATTATATGTTCTCAATTAAACTCATGCCCACCCATCTGCCCACTTGTTTGCCCACATAGACTATCTGTTCTCACTAAAAATGAAGTACATTAAATTAAAAATGCAACTTAATACAATAAATTAGAAGTAAAATACGATAACACATGGGATTATTCAACACAACAACTTTAATTAAGTATACATTACACAACAATTTAATTAAAGAAGAAGTACATTCAACACAACAACTTAATTAATACATTACAATATTCATCACGAATCCTATCTTATGTGACTATTCACCGGAATGAGTTTCTTACAAGTTTTTCAATTATACCCTATGCCTTTGCATCTCCCACACTTTCTCACAACTTTTTGTTCGCCCTGGGGCAATATCCTCATCTTTCTTAGCCTACCACTAGGAGGTGCCGACATAGTTCGTCCTTGGTAAGAAAAACTTGGCCTTCTTCAATGTCATCTTCTACTGCAATTGAGTTACAACTGCTTGTGTTGGATACTTGAACGAGGACCCACACCACTTTGATCTGTTCCCACGGAGTTCTTTATTAGCTGACCATATCGCCCACTTCCTTGCCCACCTTCATGCCTACCTTCATGCCCACATTTCTGCCCACCTCTCTGCCCACACTCATGTGTCTTTTTTTTCCACATCTTCTTGCCTACCATGCTGCCCACCTCTCTGTCCACACTCATGTATGTCTTTTTTTTTTCCACATCTTCTTGCCTACCATGCTGCCCACCTCTCTGCCCACACTCATTTATGTCTTTTTCTTCCACGTCTTCTTGTCTACTATGTTTCTCACATGTCGTCTTCTTGAGATTGTGACGGTGACAAAGTAGAGTACTATCAACGTCATCCCAAAACATAGGGAGTTCGAAAACGTCCGACAAAGGGCAACCAAATCATAAGGGCGATGAGTTTTCTCTTCCATAATGCTTTGTCTTTATCAAGGTGGTATGTGAGGCGTGGCATATTCTGGAACAATCTGCTTCATTTGTCCGAATGGCCACAAGATCCTCGATGATTACTACTAGCCGACTCAAAAGTTTCCTTGTTCTTTTCCCTAGCAATCAAGCAAAGAGGCACATACAAAGTTTTCTCTTTATTCATACGAACTAGAACTTCGACATCATCATCATCAGTGAGTGGACATGGCGGAAATGGATCAATGTGTTCATAGCCAAACCAACTTCTTAATTCTATTTCATAATCATCGGGATTGATTTTACACAATGCATAAGATTTCTCCAATAATTCGCAATACGTGACATCGCACGGGAAGAGAACAGTTTTTGATTGCTTTCTGGTAAGCCTCCAACAATAAGTATTAATATCACAGTCCAAAATTCCATCCCACACAATCAATATAGGACATGATGTACGACCTGCAAACAAAGCCATGATATAAGATAATTAATTAGATATTCTACACAACTGCCCACCTCTCTGCCCACATTTCGGCCCACTCTCCTGCCCACATTTCGGCCCACTCTCCTGCCCACCTCTCGGCCCATATTTCGGCCCACTCTCCTGTCTACCCCATTTTTGTTGGCCAAAAACAACGATTCCACATTTTTGGCCGATTTAAACAACAATTACAATTACGTATTCAATCTATACACTATATCTAACAATAACAAATTATACACATTCCAAAAATCTAACAAAGTTGGCAAAAATCTAATAAAGTTGGCTAAATGTAACATTCTTCAAAGAAAATAAGCTTCAATTCAATGAATAACATAAACACCATGAAAACTAACCTTTATCCATAACTTTCTTGCACAATAGATAATTTTGATCCAAATGCCCGCTAATTATCGAGCCGCTTTTGCCCGTTTTCGATCCAAATATCAAGAACAAATTTCAGATTTTTGTGTTGCCCGTTTTTAGCACTAGTAGATGGGTTTCCTCTTATTTTGTGATTTTCAATATCCTTGTAGGTCGATTCTTGCTTCTCATTCTCTAAAGCTTGTTGATTTTGTGAGTTTTTGGAGTTTCTAGGGTTTGGTCGATAGAAGACGTGTGTGTGTCTTTTGGTTTTCTTTCTTTAGTCTTTTCATTTTCTTCATTTGCTTTTTCTTTCTTTTTTGTTTTTTCAAGTAAAAGGGTAATTTGGTTTTTTTGGGCTAAGAAAAGGGGTAAAAATCTGAATTTAATAATATGGGGGCAAAAATCAAAACTACCCATAGAGAAAGGGGTATTTTATCAAATTTCCCTTTTTTAAGTTGAGAATCAAAAATTCTCTCAAAAAACCCACGGCCACCGTCCAGACGGAATCCGTCGCAGCACCCACCGGGTCGTTCCATCGCAGCTTCGTCTAAACTCTACCGTCTGAGTTACCTCGCTCGAGTTTCATCGCTCTACCGTCCAAACTCTTTCAAACCATTACAAACCTTTCGCTCGCATTCTCACGGAAGAATCGTTAATTTCTGAAGGTAATTTCTGATTTCTGATTTTTCGTTTCTTCCACCCAAATTTCTTGCTCATGCATGTTTAATTCTGACTAGTTTCTTTATGAAGTGTTATTGTGGTTCAGAGTCATTAATTATTAGAACTTATGCATTTCTTTGGTAACCTTGAAAGAAAAAAGACGAAGTTGATTTCTTTCTCTTATTCGTTTTATTTTTCGTGTTGTGTGGGGTGGGTTTGGTGTTGAATGGTGATGGTGAATCCATTGTAAATAATTGATTCTTAATTTTTAATAATGTTCTTGGTTGTCTGTTCTTCTTATCAACACAATTTACAGTTGTTATATGTTTATGTTTATTATAAGAGGGATCCTTCATTACACAACCCTTAAATTCATTATCACTGGCGAGCTTATGCGGCTAAGTTTACACATTAAAACTGTGATTCATTATCATTAGTGAGCTCAAGTGGCTAACACGCACTAAAGCACTAAAACCATAATGAGTCGAGTTTCAATCCCATCAAAGCTTGAGTGTTTATCTACTCGTAGTAGTGAATTCATGATTGTCGGTAGCTTTTAATGGTTGATAGTTGATTGTTAATGAGGTGTTGATGGGGAGTACTCCTGTTGCAGTGATGTATGAAACCATTTCACTGAAAAAATCTGTATCCTTTTTTTTCTAATCTTAAGTGGTTATTAATGACCCAAATCAACTCAGTTTTACATACACTTGTGACAGACTTATATGTAGATCTTCTTGTTCCTGCCCACTCTATTGAAAGCTTTCTTTAAAATTAAGCTACAGAGGCTAAGGTCCTCTGTGGTGAGCTCATTCTGTCCTTTTCCAGTGCTCCTCTTTTAGGTGTCATTATCAATCATACCCTTATGTTTTTTTACATTAAAAGAAAAAGATGTGAAAATTGAAATTAAAGTATCTGCTCCTTTTAAACTTTTACCTGGAAAATGTGAAAGTTGGAATCCAAATCATAGATTAATTTTTGTGCTATGTGTGCTGCTCCAAGTGTGGTGATAAATTTTTGTGCAAGTATGAATGTACTTATAAGTTGTACCCGTGGGAATCAGTAAGTGATCCTTCTTTGGCGACCACTAAAACCAAAATCTACCTATTATGAATATTTTAGTTAGTAGCTTTCTGTTGAAATTGTTGGGATATAGTTTAGCACCTGATTTATCAGAGACTTTCTTGTGGTATGAGTTATGACATCACTTGTTTAAGATTCCAGCGGTAATGGGTTTTGTTTTGTTTCCTTTTTCTTTTTTCTTTTTATTCCTGCATGAGTATGTGCATGTCTCTAAGGCTTCAGTTTGACATGATTTTTCTCCGAATCTGTAGTTATTAAGTTAAAAAGGGAATGATCAGTAATATATTATGCTCTTTCTATTTTTTTTCTGTTTTTTTTCCTTCTGTTTTCTCTCTTTCTGTGTCTTTTTATTTATTTATTCTTATTCTCAGGCTACTTTTGTTTGTTATGGTGAAATTACTAGTGCCATTTCTGTCTTCATATTGTTCAAGTACCCTATAGAATATCTCCAATCAATACATCAAGATTAACCATCTAAAGATTAATTTAAATGATGTTTATCACAAGATTGTTTTAAAGATTAATTTTTGTGAGAGAAATCTTGCTGGCTATTTGCTCACATGCTTTACTGAGCAATGTAATTTCCATAGATGAAAATCATAGGTCATTTTTTCCAATTAGTTGCTAGCTAAGATAAATAATAAAAAACCAAAAACTGAACATCATAAAATTTTGAATAAAAAACCAAAAACTGAACATAATAAAATTTGAATAATAACTGATGAAAGTTTACTCATCTAATCAGATTAATTTATTAAATCAATTAAGCACCAATAAATTCATAACTGATGAAAGTTTACTCATCTAATCAGAAATTAATTTATTAAATCAATTAAGCACCACGAAATTCAGAGAGAGAGAGAGAGCCATTGAGCTAACGTTATCAAATATGAAGTTCATCTTGGAAGTCAATTTCATCTAGAAGTTCTCATATTCAAGTCAAATATTTAACGTTTGTTTTGAGATTAAGCTTTCAAGCCCTCGAATAGAACGTTATTCAAATTCAAGTTAGGAGAAGATCAAGTTGAATAGTTCATCTCCAAAGTCTCAAATTCTGAATATTTCGATCTTGAAGAGAAGAATCAGAAGATCTTTTTATAGAGAGTGTAACCCTTTTAATATTTTGATTCATATAAATTCAATTTGTACTATTTTTCTTGTTTGCACCAATTAAATGGTGACTCATGTGAAGTTCTATATTAAATATAAATTTTGTATTTACTATTTATATTTGGGAATTTAATTAAATTTATTTACTAAGTTAAATAGTTAATTTATTGATATTTTAATAAATATTTTGTTGGCCAATTATAGATTGCCAAATGTCAAATTCTTATATCAAGAATTATCTTGATAAATTATTGACTCTTTTGATAATCATCACGTATTGTGATTAAAGAGATAATATTAAATCTTAAAAGACCAATAAATTAAGGTACTTCGTCACATGATTTATGCAAGAACGCTCTCCTACAAGTATAAATAGGGTTCATTCTCAAGGAATTAAATCACCATTCGAATAGAAGAAATCCAATCAAGAAATGTAGTTGCGGAAATCCTCTCAACTCTAGAAGATCAAATTCAAGGAGATTCACAGTGTTCAAGGTGAAATTCAAGGCATTCATCGCGGAGTCTGCTCAAATCATAGCATTTGATTCGAGAATAAGCTGTTAAGACCTTGAGCTAACGCTGTCAAATATTAAGTTCATCTTGGAAGAAGATCAAAATGTCAATTTCACCAAGAAATTCTCATATCCAAGTCAAATATCATCAAATATTTAATGTTTGATTCGAGATTAAGCTTTCAAGCCCTCGAATAAATGTTATTCAAATTCAAATTCAAGTTTGGAGAAGATCAAGATGAATAGTTCATCTCCAAATATATTTGGCGTCCAAATATTAAAGGAATAATTACAAAAAAGTCCGTGAGATTTGGGCTAATTAAAAAGAATTCCAGAAATATTTCAAAATTACAAAAAACTCCTTCAAGTTTGATTCTCTTTTAAATTTAAGTGCCAAATGTAATATTTTTATAAATATCAGGAGATCTTAAATGTTTAATTTTTAAAAATTTCTAGTTTTTTCGTAATTAGCCTGAACTCTGTTTTTTTTTTTTTTTTTTAATTATCCCAAAATTAAATGGTGAACTAAAGATGGCATACCTAACCGACCGAAACACAGCACCTCCCCTCCGGCGTTTCCCGAACCAACAACCGGCTCCTCTTTTGCCAGCACCCATATCCCCTCTGTGCCGCCTTTCGTCCGAGTTTTTATCAAGTAGCATGACCATGAAACTATTTGAAGCTTGTTATCATTATTTTCTTAATGGAGAATAAAATCCACTTATGTATTTCTAATGGACTTGTCCAAGTTTCACAACATAATAAATTGCTTTATTTGCTTTGCAAGAATTCTACTATACACTATTCAGATATGCCCCTGCGCTGGCCAAGGCTCCGCGGCAGACAACAATGGCAATTCCATGCTAATAGAACATTCTCAACCCTAAAAACTAGTTTGTCTCAAGTCCCTACAGAACTCCGTTCAGCTAATAGAAAGATCACAGAACTGATCCGAGATGGCAATCTGGAAGATGCGAGAGCATTTTTCAATAAACTGTCATGGCGAAACAGTGTCACTTGGAATTCAATCCTCAGTGGGTATGCTAAATGCCGAGAGATTGGAAAAGCTCGGATGTTGTTCGATGAAATGCCTAAGAGGGATGTTGTGTCGTGGAATTTGATGATTTCAGGTTATGTGTCATGCCGTGGGAGGAGGTATGTAGAGGAAGGCAGATGTCTATTTGATAAGATGCCTGAAAGAGATTTTGTTTCTTGGAACACTATGATTAGTGGGTATGCGAAGAATGGAAGGATGGATGATGCTTTGAAGCTGTTCAATAGTATGCCAGAGAAGAATGTGGTTACTTGGAACGCGATGATCACAGGGTTCCTGAATAATGGGGATGTGAAGAGAGCTTGTGAGATTTTTAAAAGAATGCCAAGACGAGATGCAGCATCTCTTAGTGCCCTTGTGTCTGGCTTGATTCAAAATGATGATTTTGATGAGGCTGAAAAGGTCTTACTTGAATATGTGAAAATGGGTGACAAGAAAGCAGACCTAATTCATGCTTATAATACTTTGATTGCTGGGTATGGCCAGAAGGGAAGGGTTGCCGATGCTCAGCGCCTTTTTGATCAGATACCTGTGCATAATAGTGATACAGGAAGTGTGGGAAACATGAGGTTTGAAAGAAATGTGGTCTCGTGGAATTCGATGATTATGTCCTATGTGAAAGCTGGGGATATGTTATCTGCAAGGAAGCTGTTTGATCAAATGGAGGACCGAGACACTGTTTCGTGGAACACAATGATTAGTGGTTATGTTCATGTATCTGATATGGAGGCCGCCTTAAAACTCTTCTCCGAAATGGCAACTCCTGATGCTTTATCATGGAATTCAATAATCTCAGGATTTGCACAGACAGGAAAGATGGAAATTGCACTCGACTTTTTTCAGAGAATGCCTCAGAAGAATCGAGTTTCTTGGAATACCCTGATAGCCGGATATGAAAAGAATGAAGGTTTCAAAGAAGCTATCGAACTGTTTGTTCAAATGCAATCAGAAGGAGAGAAACCCGACCGACACACTCTGTCTTCACTTCTTAGCATTTGTGCTGAATCCGTGGCGCAACATCTAGGCATGCAAATTCATCAAATGCTAACAAAGATAGTTATACCAGACGTCCCTTTAAACAACTCTCTGATTACCATGTATGCAAGATGTGGGGCGATATACGAAGCGAAGGCTGTTTTCAACGAGATGAAATTTCAGAAGGATGTAATCTCTTGGAATGCTATGATAGGAGGATATGCATCTCATGGGTTTGCGAAGGAAGCCTTAGAGCTTTTGAATCAATGAAGTGGTTTAAAGTGAAACCAACTTATATCACATTCATATCGGTTTTGAGTGCATGTGCTCACGGTGGTCTAGTGGAAGAAGGAAATCGTATTTTAAATCCATGATTTGTGATTTTGGAATTGAACCAAGAGTGGAACATTTTGCCTCCATTGTGGATGTTGTTGGTAGATATGGACAGGTTGAGGAGGCCATGGATATTATTAGTCGCATGCCAATTGAGCCAGACAAAGCTGTCTGGGGGGCATTATTGGGCGCTTGTAGGGTGCACAACAATGTGGAGCTGGCGAGAGTTGCGGCTGAAGCATTAATGAGGCTTGAACCAGAAAGCTCAGGCCCTTATGTGTTGCTATACAATATGTATGTTGATGTTGAAAGATGGAGCGATGCTGATCAAATCAGGATAATGATGGATAAGAACGACATTAAAAAGGAACGAGGCTATAGCAGGGTGGATTCTAGTTGCTCGTAGTGTTTTTACTCCATTCTGGAAACAATCCAAGGAATGATATATTGGTTATTAGCTGGTGTTCTTGACTGAAGATAGAAACTTAATACCACCAAAATATGGCTTTCAAGGAGCAATCACACAAGGTACTTACATTCATTATAAGCCAATTTGGACGATAGGCATTAAAATCAGTGCACGCGGGTAAACTTCATTTATAAAAACATATATAATAAGGATTGTAGTGCTTGGTTGGAAGCATTTCTTTTTCACTTTCTTTTATTAATATAATGTTTTGACTTGTTTGCCACTTTCCACAAATTTCTCGGGTTTTTACAGATTTTCTTCCTACTGTCTTGTTTAGTTTTTCTTCACATGCATACGTCCATAATACATGGTTCTTGACAGGCTTAAGTGGTTCAAAATAAACTTGAGACTGAGAGCCATACTCTTTGATTGCAGTCAACAACTCCTCGTTCGCCAGAAATCCGTCAATGTTGTGGATCACCTAAATATGAGCTCACAACCAGTTCCACTTGTTGGAATCTCAACAAGAAATCAGGTAGACTCATTTCATTTCTTTATATTTATATTGGTCCGTTTAAATTATTAGGGATAATTACAAAAATTACTCCTCAGGTTTAACCTAATTACAAAAACTCTAGTTATCTTTCAAAATTACGAATAAACCCTTGAGGTTTGTATGTACATAACAAATACGTCCCCTTGAGGTTTTATGTAAGCTAAAGACAAATGTCAAGGGGTATTTGTAATTTTAAAAGAAAACTGAGTTTGTTTTTGTAATCAGGCTAAACCTCATATGTAGTATTTGTAATTAACCTAACTTATTATACCCCCACGAGCTATGTTTGCAATCTTGATGCCGAGGTCCTTGAGTTCACCACTTCACCTAATGTGAAGTAGTTTTGTTTCAAAAAGGTTGGGAAAGTGAGGAATAAATGAATTTTTGAGGGCCTTTGTGACTGTTGACATTATCAAAACACATATATACAAGATTATCTTTGCCTTGTATCCTAATGTTTTGATTTCTTTTGATACTCTAGCATCTTGATTGCTCTGTTTGCTGGCCATTGTTTTTCTTAGTTCATGATATCTAGAGGTTTGAGGGTGCAATCCTATCTCTGTCTTATATTTGATTCCTGTTACTACAATTGATTCTTGAATATTACAAAACTTTTTCTAACTTTGGTCACAACTTTACATCTTTTATTCCTTTCCTTTGTAATAATCTAAAAGCCCAATTACATATTTATTTCAGTTTAGATATTCTAATTCTATTTTCCTTACCTTATGTATATATAATTTATTTATTTTTAAATGTGGATAATGTTTTTGTATACATCTAGAAAATATAATTTATGATAAAATATAAATTGCAACCAACATTCAAAATTACTTTTCATGGACCAGATTTATAACAGTCAAATGTTGTCAAAAAGAATAAAACGAGAAATATGAGAAAACTAATAAGCAGCATGAAATTATATGTTTCACTAATAGGAGAATGAATTCTTATAAGCTTCTTTTCTCTTGCAAATACTTTGTAAATCTACTTGGAATATATAACATTATTTGGTTATATAGGGAATATTTTGAGTATAAAATAAGAAATATAGTCAAAAGACGATGAGAAATTTATATATAGATCCGGAGAAAAATGTTTTAGGGACAAATTCAGGAGTCAATTAATAGAGCGCTGAGCGCATATCTTTTTCCAGGAATTCCCCAGTTCAGCTGGTGGAGCTCCGACCGCCTCAACGCCGCCTTATCATACTCTACTAAGAAATTAAGAATATCCATTTGCAGGTGTACCATCAATTGACTTTGTGAACTTCACATACACGACCCCTAACCCTAACCCTAACTGCGGCATGAAGAAGAAAAAGGATAACAACGACCAGCAACAATTCCACTTCTGCGAGGTTTGTAGATTAAACCACAACCAGGGCTGCCGCCACAATTACTTTCCTGCCCACAAAACTTCACTCTCCACTCTCCTCGTGCGCTTCCTCTCCAAGCTCTCCGATGTCAAATTCTTCCTTAAAACTCCCATGCCGATCCGCCCTGAGCACGCGCACCAAAATCTCCTCTGGTGCGTGTTCTGCAATTGCGACATTCTTGAGCTCGATAGCCCCTTCGCTTGGTCAGCTACTTCTGAATTTTGTACTACTTCATTATTGTTTTGAATATCAGAAATTGGTATGCAAGTTGTCATTGCTGTTATCTGTTTGTTTACTTTTTTGGTACTTATTTGAGTTTCTCAGTGGCAATGCCATCAAACATTTGGCGGCGTGGAGCATTGGAAGAGAGTTAAGGGGTTTATGTGGAAATACGGAGGTGGAATGGACCGTGTTGATTTGTTTCGCATTGCTGAGGAGGATTTTGCCAAGGTGATTATGAACATTTCAAGTTTGATCAATGCATAAATGTGTACTTGTACATCATTTTCTTTTGCTTTGCTTTCGTGCATGTACTCCTAACAAGTTAGGATCACAACATATGGATTTATGCTGGATTCCTGGAGTTGAGCTTAGGTTATTAGTGTTATAAAATGTTATTAAATTGAGCTATATGAAGTAGAAAAACAAACACGGACTTGAAAATGAAATAAAGATAATATGAGGTTAATTGTTGATTAGAGATTATAACTTTTTTATCTGACATTAAGAAACTGTAGGAAGTTTGATGTCATTTTACGCCAATACCATACAACTGATCCATAGCCTGCCTGCCTGCCTGCCTGCTTTTCTTTCATTCTTTCATTTTTTGTTTATAATTTCTTTTGGTTGATGAATTTATACTTTTCCTGCTTATTATCATTTGGACTTCAGACTTTTGCTTCTATCTAGTTAAGTAATTCGACCAGAGTTTGAAACTGTAAAGCTCCTCTGGAAACCCAAATGTTTGCCGTATGAGTTACACAGGGGTGGAGCAATATATAACCCTGTTCTTTTTTACCATGCATTGAGCAACTTTCATTATGGGTTGAAGTTCATTTGTGAATGAAAGGAGGCTTATGAACTGGGTATGCACAATGATGGAGGAAACATAGTTCATTCCAACCAACTTTGCAAGGTATCTAAAGGGAGGTACTTTATCTGGTTTCCATTACCTCTAGGTTCGAAGACCTTACTAAAAAAAATTGCTCAAATTATTTTCCTCCTACATGGATGCCCTGAGTGAATGTACTACTATTCTTTGCTCCACTGGTAAAGCACCTGCTCAGTTGTGTACTATATAGTGTTGGCCACCAACTTGACAACAGATGCAGGCTCACATACTTTCCAGGACTAGGGTCTTCAAGCCTAATACATCCAAGTTTTCTTTATGACATGCAGTTTAAATTACTATGATTATTCAGGTTATACTTTTAGACTTTTCTTCTATTACTGTGAAAAACTGGGTGGATAGACCATTATTTTCTTGGATGAAATAAGTTCTTGACATTTGGATGGTCCTGAGCTAATTGTTTTACTATTTTCTAATTGCTTTAGACAACTTGTTATGTTATAACTGTTAAATTCTGTAATAATATTTAGCCCCTTTGTTTCTTCCGTCCTTGCAGTGGGAGAAAAAGTGCAAGGCATTGAAGACCGAAGGTGCTAAAGCCGAATCAGTTGGACCTGTTGTTGGACCTTGGAAAAATATCCACAATGAACTGAATGCTGACTCTGTTAATAGTTTTTGCAAAAATGATGTTGATTCTTTTAAATTTTGCATTCCAAATGGTGTTGTACCTTTACATAGCTATACGAATGAGAAAACTCAGGTATCCTGCTCAGTATTGTCTTCTGTCTCAGAGGCTGGTCCTTCTTCACATAATATGCCTGGGAGCATACAAGCGCAAGATGCACAGTACTTGAGGAACTCAGCAGGTTTTTTTTTATGCATTTTATTCAGTTGATAGTATATTATGGATTATTCTGTGTGATCATGTATAGCTCCATTTATAAGACGTTTTAAGCAGGATTGCTGATGGTCTTGCTAATCTATTTGTCCTTATATGCCTACTAGGTTACATGGATAATCAGCACTGCTCCAATTCTCTTGCTGTTAATGGATCTGTAAGTTTACTCTTTAGCACAACCTATTAGACCATAATTAATGCTGCTTCTGTTGCGATGGATTTCCTGGTTGTTACTCTTAGTCATTTGCTTGGAATGGAAAAGTTTTTTTATCCTTTGTTACCATAGGTATTTCTCAAGCAGGTTTTCTCAGGAGTAAGAATAGCTAATGGAGAGAACATATCTCCTGGTAATATGTTTTTACCTTTTTTTTCTTTCTCGTCTTCATTCACCTCTAAAACTCTCATGCTAATTGTTTTTGCATTCGAATAATATCAATTCTAATGATTGCCTCGTCTACTACTTTTTTTATATCTCTGTAGCTTACGTAGTGCTACAGATTTTTCTTTAATATCCTTTTACATGAGTCATTGTTCTCCTCCGTTCTTTTTTCATACAAGGTTTGATGAACTTGACGCAAACTTGTTCTACATCTAAAGAAGACATCATAGGAAATGTTCACACTGGAGCACCTCCACCTTGGTTTGATGCAACAAAAGGAAATCAGCTTGATGTTGCATTGAAATCAGAACAGAGCGACCTTGTTTCTTCTAAAGCAAGAAAGTCCTCAAAATTGAACCCAAAACGGGTTGGAGCTGCTTGGGCAGAGAGAAGAAAACTTGAGTTAGAATTGGAAAAGAGAGGGGAACTTGTTAATAACAATTATGATGCTAATTGGCTCCCTAATTTTGGTAGAGTTTGGCAGTCTGGCACAAGAAAAGAATCTAGAAAAGAATTCCGGATGGAGGATAAAGCATCCCCCAAGGCTGATAATCAATCGGAGGTGCTCATGCCGTTACAGCCTTACATCAGCAAGCGAATGGTAAAATCTGCATTTTATATGTTGTTTTCATTTTAACTCACCTGATGAGGCTGTAAACTGAATGTTTTTTTATTTTTTATTTTTCTCAAGTATTACAAAATTCTGGCTATCTGCATGTGCATGTGTTCTCTTGATTTCTTTGTTTTGTACGCACCTGATGAGGTTGTTTTGATTCTTTTCGAGTATTTGCACCCCATTAAGAAATTTTGTGCTCCATGTGCATGTTTATATACTTTACCAAGCGATGAAATTGCGTCAATTTTCTTTTAGTAAATTCATTTGACTTGCTCAGTCTTTTTACTGCAGCGTAGAGATACAAGTGAATGAATGTTGTTTTTGCTCGACTAAGTCTGACAGTGAATCATCGTGCCACGAGAATGACAGATGTAATGTTCTCTCTCTGTATTTCATTGAGTTCGTTCCTGTGAGTATAGTGCTGTACAGGCAGCTGAAGATAAAAATTACACTTGAAGGAGCTGTGACACGTAATACATTCTGAAGTTACACAAGTCATTACTGAATCAGCATTACTTTGTCCTAACTGGTAACTGGTGCGTCTTTCATGTCCTACTATTGCTAACCATGATAGTGAAGAAAATGAGTGAGAGAGGTATATCTGCATTCATTGATGGTTACACGTAAAATTTAACGAGAGAATAACAGGATAATTTGGTAAATCTGTTTGTTACATGAGCTTAAAGGGTGTGGATATTTTGATATCCTGTGGTAGCACAATAGCACATGCTACCTTCCCATTCAATCAGTTAGTACAGGTGTTACTTGACTATGTTATTGATGTGTGGAGCAATCTTTTAGATTTTACAGTGCCTTGAATTGCCCAAAATGTCCAAAACATTCTGTTAGAATTATGGAGGTCTTAGTACTGGGGCAAAGGGCATTGTTTGGCGTTTAGAATAGTCAGGCAGGACCCTGAATGAAATGACGCTTTATACGCAATGCTTCTATGCAATCATCTAACTGCTAAAAACTGTTTGATTTGCTCTTCAACATGGCTTTAAGACATGGTCTTTGTAATAAGAGCAGACATACCCCTTTAGCAATCAAGAAAATATTTTTTTCTTAAAAAAGAAAACAACTATGTTGACAATTTTATGCCAAGCTGAGTTAAGGACACATTAACCGAAACTTGGTAATGTAGTTTTCATTTAAATTTAAAGCTGTGAAAAGAAATAACAAGGAAAAGGGGAATAGTAACTATTATAGAAATTACAAGTGAGGTTTCATCCTAAAACCAATTGGTGATAGGAGGAGTAGATTGCTTGACTTATAAAATGGACTATTTTCCCTTAATTAATCAATGTGGGACAATATATAAGTGACATATCTCAACATGCTCCTCTCACTTGTGAGTCCTTCATCAATTTATTAATTATCATCACATGATCCTCCATACTCAATCACACTATGTGATATGGCCCACTTTGGGCCGAGCATGGAGCCCACTTTAATATCATGTTAAATTCGAGGGGATTTAGTACAGTTTCACACATGAAGCGTACCCAATATGGGAGAGGGCCCAAACCCACCAAGTGAGGTTCCATCCTAAAACCAATTGGTGATAGGAGTAGCTCACTTGGGTTATAAAGTGAACCCTCTTCCCTTAATTAACCAATGTGGTACTCACAAATGACATATCTCAAAATATTCCCATACTATACGCAATAGGCCATTGAACTGGACGCGTGTGCTTATAAATTTGGAATAAGGATATAGTTGTCCGACATTCTATGAAAAAAATATTATTATGCTTCTGGCTATTTTCCACATTTTTGTCCTCTCGTCTTTTTGGATTTTTTTTATGCTCGCGTGTTTCTCTGCGGAACTTTTGAAGTTGTTTCAAATTTTTTCGAATATATTTTAAACATGTTTCAACTAATAAAGTTCCAGTGAAAATATAATTTTGTCACCATTAAATAATCAATGTTATACTCAAATTTCTGAAAACAACCAAGAAAACACATAAACAATACAAATCATAATAAAACACATTGAAATAATATAGAAACACCACAATTCAAATTTTGATCCAATACGTTGAAAACATTGAAAACAACATGTAAACAACCAAGAAACAATCTAACAACATTAAAAGCAATATAGAAACAACCCATAACCAATATAAATAATATAGAAAACATCACAGAACAAAAAAGGAGTAAAAATATGTAAAGTTGTATTAAAACATTGAAAATCGAAACAACATAAACAACATAAAAACGAATAAGAAACAAGAGAAACTACATAGAAAATACACAAGAACAAAAAAATAGCGTATAAATAGGTCAAAGAGTAAATTTTTCCCCTAAAAAATATATATATATATATAAATGTCCAAAAGAAAATGGAGCATAAGAATGTCCAAAAAAATATGCGAGAACGTAAATAAATGTTTTTTTTTTCCGGGAAAGATGGTATTTCTGTGAAATTGTTCTTTAAATTTTCATGAGTAGTCCAAAGTTTCCGTCCCGTGAATAGGGTCAAAACGATCCGAGCCGAGCCGAGCCGAGCGTTGTTTGCCAAATGTTTGTTTATTTTTGGTCTGTTGAGCTCGAGCTCGAGCTCGGTTTGAAATTTTGTTAAGTTTGTGTTCGTGTTCGTTCATTTAATTTTTGTTATGCTCGAATTTGTTCACGAACATGTTCGTGAACATGTTCATATTTGAGTTCGTGTTCGATTACGTGTTCGCGAACATGTTCATATTCAAATTTGTGTTCATAAACTGTCGTGAACAATCAACAATTACGTTCACGAAACAAACAAACAAACAAACAAACAAATATCAATATTTAAATTAAATATTTTTAAATTAAATAACATTATTTATTATTAATTGAATAATAATCGAGCTATTAGCCGAGCCCTTAACGAGCTTGTTCACGAACAATTCTAAACAAACACTAAACGAGCTTGTTCATGAACATTTATAAACGAACACTAAACGAGCTTGTTCACGAGCTATTAATGAACGAGTATAGGATTGTTCAAGCTCTGTTCGTTTATTTAACGAGCTCAATTTTGTTCGTTTATGTTCGTTTAACTAAATAAACGAACATAAACGAACAATATCCGAAATTGCTTCACGAAAGTAGTTTCTTGAACGCCTGTTCGTTTCTGCCTCTACCCGTGAAGTCACAAGGCCACAAAATAAACCACGGACAGAATTTGTGCATGTCACTAAAGACAGAATGAAGTTGAACAATGGTCCCCATTCTTTTAACTAACTTCAACTTAGATCATGATACAACATTGATTTGGTTCAACTCATAATTATGCACACATTGGGACAAACCAACATTTGCAGTTTCCCCATCTGTTTTTGTGGATATTAAGATAATAATTAAGGGAATTAATTACAGTAGACGAGCCTTACCTTGGATCGTCTGAATTTCGATATATTATGTAATTCTTTAATGCTAATTTAAAATAATTAACTTTATGCAGTCCCTAATAATATTTTCTTTAAAGGGATGTCATTAAGTAATTTAGTTTAGTATTTAGACTACTTAAACATGTAAACCAGGCTTAGTTACTTGATAAGGGCAAAAGATTGTGCAGTCGACTGACGACAGCCTAAGGCATTGGGCCGGCCTGCTAATATCGGGCATTGGGCTGAAATGGAGGCCCATAGCCTTGGGATGACCTGTTAAGGGTTAAATAGTGGGCCGATCTAGGGAGGCTTATAGTCTAAGGCTGATCTTCTAAGGCTTATGAGTATGGGACCGACCTACCGAGCTCATAGGTGGGAGGTACATCATATTGGGCCGATCTGTGAAGGCCCAAGTATGAGCGTATGTTCATGGGGCCGACCTATGTAAGGGCCATTGTACTAAACCGACCTGTCAAGCCCGGTATGGCTAAAGGTGACCTGTTGTGGACCTGTTGTATAGTGCAGCTCGGATTAGAACATGTATGAGGCTCCGAGGATGCCTTGGAGAATTACAGGGGCTTTATATCGTACCTTGGGCCGAGGTGTTTTGAAATAGGTCGGAGCTAGGGTCTTATGGGCGTAAAATTAGGGTTTTTTAAGGAGATCCGATCCTAATCTAATGATGACTCTGACACCAAATTGTAACGGAATCCCGGATTTTACGGAAACCCTAATCCGAGCTAAGGTATAAAAGGCCCAAACTCAGGTTCATTCTAACCTAATCTCATTTTTACTGTTACATTGCTTTTTTCTCTCTCTAGCCTTTGCTTCCTTCTCAAGATACTGACTTAAGCATCGGAGAGGTGCGCTGAGCCCCTCCGGCCCCCTTGTGCAGGTTTTCGTGGTGGACTTAAATGCAGGAAGGTGATCGGCGGAGAGCGCTTTTGGGAGCAACCAAGTGGCGCCGTCTGTGGGAATCATTGAGCAGAGACGTGAGATTCGAGTTTTGGCTATGGAGGACGTTAGGAGAAGCTTGGAAGATGATCTGAACCGTACGCCGATGGGAGATACTCCGGGCGTAGTCACGCAGGAGGATGTTCCACCTCCGCCCCCACCACTCCCGGTGAACGGCGGAGGGCAGCGGGTGCAGAGGACGGGAGCGGATGGACAGACGCCTATGTCTGGGGAGTATAGATTTGGGTCCAATGTTCTTTGAACAATTGGGTGGCTTCATCACTAGAGCTGTGGAGCAAACGGTGGAGAGACGCTTGAGGGAGATGCTTCCACCACCAGCTCCGCCGGTGGTCCCCCTCCCAGGTGATCCCTTCTTCTCTGTGGTCCCCTCCGATGGTCTCTCCTCCCCGTGGTCCCTCCGGAGGTGGGGAGAGAGGTCGGCGGCCAACTATGGCGGAAGAAGTACATTCATCAAGGCGGAGCATGTGTCACTCAAGACCAGGATTGGTCGAACGGATGGATGATCTCGCACCGTGAGGTGCGAGATATTCGACGGAGAGTGGGCCGAGTACCAGAGCGGGCTGCCGCAGCGGGTGAGGAAGGGAACACCTTTCTCGGAAGAGGTGATGGCGACGAGCTTCCGCCTCATACCGAGCTCGAAGCTTGAATATGACGGTACCACATCCGTGGGACCATCTTTGCCGTTTGAGAACGCCGCTTGCTCTACTACACATTCACGGATGGCGTGATGTGTAGAGTTTTTCCTACCACTTTGACGAAATCGGCTCAAGAGTGGTTTAGCCACTTGCCCTGCCCATTCGAATTTTGATGACTTTAGCTCGCTTTCCTTAATCGATTCACGAGTTGCGTAAGTACCGGAAAAGCGCCCACGACTCTGAAGCATCAAACAGAGAGAAGGGGAAGGACTTCGAGCTATATCCAGAGGTTTACAAATGCAAAGTTGGAGGTGCCGTCGGCCCGATCCCGAAATTTTGGCCAATGCCCTAGCTCGGGGCCCGAGGATGGGGAGTTCTTTGAATCATTAGTGATAGAGCCTGCTAAGACATTTGACGAGCTATTAGCTCGGGCGGAGAAATATATTAACCTTGAAGAGGCGAGAAAAATGAAAAGAGAGGAAGGAGAGAAGAGAAGAGACAAGAGGGAAGAGCGGGAAGACAAAGGACCTCGAAGGCTTGGTCCGAGGCAATGGGAGGAAGGCCGAGGTTTGAGAAGTACACGCCTTTGGCATCCCTCGGGCGAGGTGCTTGTAGCTATTGAGAGGTATCCCGACCGATGTGGCCAAAGCGCGCATGCAGGCACCATAAAGCGAAGTGTAAGGAATTTTGTAGATTTCACAATGAATATGGGCACACAATGTATCGGTGCACACACCGGGGATGAGATCGAGCGGCTCATTCAAGCAGTCACCTTAGGGAATTTGTGTACATCGACAAAAAGAGAAAAGGGGAGTATAAGAGGGATAACCGGGCTATCATCAACCTCGGCGGGAGCCCAGAGCGTAGGGGGGAAAGGGAGGAGCTACCTCCACCTCCGCCCCACCTCGGCGAGAGGTCATCCGATGATTGTTGGAGGGCCGACGAAAGGAGATTCGAGGCGAGCTCGGAAAAAGTATGTGAGAGCGGCAAGACACGGTCGGATGCGAGAACGATTAAAGGTGGAACAGTCGGTCAAGAGCCGCAAATCCAATTCGGACCGAGGATTGTAGGGTATCGTGACACCTCACAAATGATGCTTTGGTGATCACAAATGACGATCTCTAATTATGATGTGCATCGGGTATTTGTGGACACAGGAGCTCGTGAGATATCCTATTCTATGATTGTTATAAGAAGATGGACCTCCAGGTCGGCTTGGAAGCGGTGGATACGGCGTTGGTTGGGTTCGCTGGAGGGATGATCCAACCGATAGGTATGATTACTTTACCTGTCTCTTTGGGAAAGGAGCCTAATCGTAAAACTAGAATGATTCGATTTTTGATAGTTGATGCACCGTCCTCTTATAATGTCATGTTGGGTAGACCGGCACTAAATGCTTTCCAAGCAGTGGTGTCGGTATACCATCTAAAAATGAAATTTCCTGTGGGAGAGAAAGTAGGGGAGGTCGATGGTGATCAGTATATGGCTAGAAAATTGTACGTAGAAAGTATTCAGAAGGCAGAAAGGGGGAGTGCTTTTGATGATGATAGAAACAAAGACAAGTTGGTTAGGTTGGACGAACCGGTGGAGCATGTCCAGCCTAATGATGAAATGATGATGGTCGAGCTAGTGCCAGGTGACCCTGATAAGGTCACCAAGGTCGGGAAGGAGTTGCCCGGACGAATTGAGGGATGAGTGGTGGAGTTTCTAAGGAGTAATGTGGATGTATTTGCTTGGACGGCGGAAAACCTGGTGGGGATCGATCCAAACATTGCTGGAACATAGGCTTAATGTTAATCCATCATATAAGCCGGTGAAACAAAAGAAAAGGAACTTCGCCCTAAGAAGGATGCTATAATTCGGGCGGAGGTGCAAAAGTTGTTGAAAGCGAGGCACATCAAAGAAATCCGCTTTCCCGAAATGGCTATCTAATGCGGTATTGGTCCCGAAAACAGAGGATGATTGGCGCATGTGTGTGGACTTTAGGGATTTGAATCGTGCTTGCCCTAAGGATTACTACCCATTACCCAGAATTGATCAGCTAGTAGATTCGACGTCGGGATGTGAACTGCTTAGTATGATGGATGCGTCGCAGGGATATCATCAGATCAAAGGCTAGCGAGAAGAAGACCAAAAAAGGGTGTGTTTCACCACCTCTTTTGGTACCTTCATTATGTAGTAATGCCGCTCGGATTGAAGAATGCAGGAGCCACATACCAGAGGTTGGTGGATAAGATGTTTGGAGAGCAGCTCGGCAGGAACATGGAGGTGTATGTGGATGATATGTTGGTCAAAAGCATAAAGGCTGTGGATCATGTGCGTGACCTAGCTGAAACGTTTGACACCTTGCGAGAAGTATAGGATGAAGTCAACCCCAAGAAGTGTGCCTTTGGGGTCGGTCGGGAAAGTTTCGGGGTACATGGTAACGGAGAAAGGAATAGAGGCCAACCCGCAGAAAGGTCGGGGCCATTAGAGAGATGGCACCGCCTCGGGATACCAAAGATGTGCGGTGTTTAACGGTCGGCTAGCAATAGTCGTGAATCGCTTTATTTCGCGCCTCGCGGAGAGAAGTTTGCCCTTTTTAAGGTCTTGAGGAAAGCTAAAAAGTTCGTTTGGGATGAGGAATGCCAAAGGGCTTTCGAGGATTTGAAGAATTATTTGGCTCTGATCCGTCATTGCTAACTAAGCCGTTGCACAGGGAGCCTTATACCTCTACCTTTCGGTAGGGGAGCGGGGGTTAGTACAAATCCGATCGGGGAAGAGGGATCGGTTCGAGAGGCCGTGTACTATGTCGAAAGTTTTGAGGAATGCCGAGTGCGATATGCGGAGATCGAGAAGGCGAGTGTTTGGCCTTGGTGGTGATCATGAGGAGACTTCGCCCTATTTCCTTTTGCATAAGGTAATCGTCCGAACTAATCTTCCATTGAGAAATGTGATGAGTAAGCCCGAGGTAGCGGGAGTTTAGTGAAGTGGGCTATTGAGTGAGTGAATATGATATTGAATTCGAGAACAGATCGGCCATTAAAGCTCGAGCTTTGGCGGACTTTGTTCAAGAATCAATCGAGGATGATAGCAGAAGAAGGAACTTGGGTGATTTATGTGGATGGATCAAGAGGGAGCTCGGGGTGTGGTCTTTGGTATCGTCTTGATCAGCCCGCAAGGAATCAAAAATGACTTTCTTTGTGAGGTTGGAGTTCAAGCTATCTAATAGTGAGGCGGAGTATGAGGCATTCATTAGAGGAATGCAAATGGCCATTGAGATGGGGGTCATTAGGATGGTAGTTTACATGGACTCTCACTCGTCCACAAACAAAGGTTATGGGAGAGTTCGAGGTCGAGGAGGAGAGGATGAAGAGGTATGTTGAAGCATATCGAGCTTTAGAAGGGAAAGTGAAAGAAATCAAGATATGTCGGGTCCCGAGGAGAAAATGGTCGAGCGGATTTTCTAGCAAAATTGGCCGATTCGGCTGGGAGAATCAAGCTAAACAGATCACACTTCCGGTGGCAAAAGAAACGGCACTCGGGTTGGAGGTTGGAGAGATAGAGGAGAAAGAGGATTGGAGGTCGGCTATCATAGCTTACTTAAAGGAGGGGGTCTTACCAACGAGGTAGCGTGAAGCGGCTCGACCCGAAAATTCGGGCGACATGTTTTTGCATTATCGGGGGATAAGTTATATAAGAGAGGCTTCTCTATGCCTTTGCTTTGAGGTGTTTGAGTGGAGAAGAGGGTACATATGTGCTCGAGAGAGATACATGAAGGTTGTTGTGGGAATCACATGGGAGCAAGAATTTTGATGAAAAAGGTCCTTAGTAAGGGTATTTTTGGCCTTACCTGAAAGGGGAAGCAGAAAAGTTGGTGAGAGCATGCGAAAAATGTCAGATCCATGCACCTTTGGTACATCGACCGGCGGAGGAACTCATGACGATGAGCTCGGCATGTCCATTTGCAAAATGGGGAATTGACATTGTGGGTCCCTTTCTCCCGCTTCAGTCAAAGGAAATTCTTGATTGTGGCAATCGACTATTTTAGCAAGTGGGTGGAGGCAGAACCTCTTGCTAAGATAAATGAGGATGCAGTGATGAAATTTATTTGGCAAAACATAGTGTGTCGGTATGGAGTGCCTCGGGCCTTGATATCAGATAATGGGACGCAGCATGCAAGGTAAATCCGAGCTTGGTGTGAGGAAATGAAGATCAAGCAAAACTTCACTTCGGTGGCTCACCCGCAGGCTAATGGGCAAGTGGAAGTAACTAATAGAATTCTTGTCCAAGGATTGAAAGCTCGGCTAGAAAAGGCAGGAGGAGCGTGGGTTCGGGAGCTCAGTTCGGTGCTGTGGGCTTATCGAACTAATCCGGAGGCCACCGTGAGGCTCCGTTCGCCTTGGTGTATGGTATGGATTCTCATACCGGCGGAGATCGGGATGGAAACACATCGAGTCCAGAATTTTGATGAAAATATTAATGAGCTGTTGATCCGAGAGGCATTGGATACGATAAATGAGAAAAGGGAGATGACATTTTTGCAGATGGAAAAGACACGAGGAATGATCAAAGCAGCTTATGACAAGAAAGTAAAGAAAAGGGCATTTCGTGCCTCGGTGATTTGGTTTTGAGAAGGTCGGATGCTAGGAAAAACAAAGGAAATTGGATGCGACCAAAGGACCACTTCGGGTGGTGAAGGTCTTGCGAGGGAGGTGCGTCTGAGCCGGAAGAGATCGGAGGTCGAAAGCTCAGGGCTTGGAACAGTTTGCAATTTGAAGAAATATCATTCCTAGAATAGAGAAATATTTGATGTAACCAATCTACTCGTTTTGAATGAAATGATCCGCCGCCACACTATGAGTTCGGAAAGTGGAAAAGAAAAAAGCGACAAGTATTTGGAGCTCACAGCTAGTCTCCAAATACTTGGGGCCACGAGGCCATGCGAGGAGCTCGCTCGAGCCGCCTTCCTTGATGAAATCGACAAGTATTTGGAGCTCACTGAGCTAGTCTCCAAATACTTGGGGCCACGAGGCCATGCGAGGAGCTCGGCTCGAGCCGCCTTTCTTTAAGAAATCGACAAGTATTTGGAGCTCACTCGAGCTAGTCTCCAAATACTTGGGGCCACGAGGCCATGCGAGGAGCTCGGCTCGAGCCGCCTTCCTTTAAAGAAACGACAAGTATTTGGAGCTCAGCTCGAGCTAGTCTCCAAATACTTGGGGCCACGAGGCCATGCGAGGAGCTCGGCTCGAGCCATCTTCCTTTGATGGAACTGACAAGTATTTGGAGCTCAGCTCGAGCTAGTCTCCAAATACTTGGGGCCACGAGGCTATGCGAGGAGCTCGGCCCGAGCCAGCTTCCTTTGATGAGCTCAATATGCCAATCCAATCTTTTTGTAAAAAAAAAAATTAAAAAATTATTACTACAAGAATAATAGACAAGAGATCGAGAAAATGAAAGTGCGAAAAAACTTTATTGATCATTCAAAATAAATACAAGTACACGATGGAAAGTTACAAAAATGAACTAAACCCCTAAGTAGTATGAGGAACATTCTCGGTGTTCGTCGTCCGGAGATGGTCACATCGTCTACAAGAGCGAGATCGGGATCATCATCCGAGATCTCCGGACTTGAGAAGGGCTGCGGGAAGGCCGAGGAGTTGGGCCGATCTCCGGGAGGTTGGGAAGGGCCGGCCGCCGAGCCGGAGAGCGGTGGAGGAGGATAAAGGGAGCAGATAAGATTCATGAACTCCTCCACAAGAGCAAGGTTGAGACGCTCCGCCTCGTCGAAAAACACGGCCTTTGGGGTCGGGCGCAGAATCCTCCCGGGGACCTCGGCGATCGAAGGGCTCGGTAGTGATACCGCGTTCCCGAGTTGAAGCTCGGCCTGGTCAAAAGCAAAGCCATAGTACTCCATGGCGTATACAGAGAGAACTCGATAAATTCCCTGAGCTTAGAAAGGCTTGCTTCACCCTCTCGCGAATGGCCCGAACTATGGAAGAGCCTTCCCGGAGGTGGTGAGAAACTTTGCCGACCGCCTTCTACGCCTCGGCCGGGCTTGGTCGACATGACGATGACATCGGATCCGGAGATCGCTTAGCTCGGTCTTGAGGTCGCATTATCGCTCCGAGCCTTTATTTTGGCCTCTAGAGAAGCCACCGTAGCCTTGTTGACCTCTTCCCGTCCTTGTACCTGGCGGTTCTCCTCTAGGAGTTTAGTCTCCCGAGCTTTCACCGGATGACCTCCTTCTTAGAATTGTTGAGCTCGGCAATGGGGAAGGATCGGCAAAGCCAACCCGAGCTTGGGAGATTAGGGCGGCTAGTTGTGCCTCGGCCTTTGAGTGGTTTAGGCGAGAATGAGGTCACCAAACCAAAGATCACCGAGTTTCTCGGGGTTGATTCGGGGTTCGGGCGATTGCCTTGGACATACTTGGATGGCAAAGGTTCCATCGTTGTTCTTCGAGATGGAATTGCCTGTGAAGAAGGTTTGATTGGGTGTATGAATGGGAGTGCGAGAGAGAGAGAGAGAGGCGGGGGAGGTGGGGTGTTCTTCGCCTCTTGGCCTCCCGTCTTTGGTGCCGAAACCGACCTCTTGGGAGGAGGAGGTCGGGAAGAAGGTTGAGCCCCGGACCAGCTGAGATCGGCCATCATCAAGCGAATCGTGTCCGGTCGCCGAAGTGGAGGAGGTCAATTCGGGGGGGGCAACAACCGGATGAAGGAGGTTGTGAGCCAGGAGCAATGGCTTGCTCCTCATCATCCAAATTCGGCAACCATCTCGTGCCATGAACATATCCGCACAAAGAGGAGAGATTAGCTAATGAGTAAGAATAAAATAAACCAACGCAAAAATGACAATTACCAATGTCACAAGCAAGGGAGCCACGATGGGGCTCACCAAAGTAGTACGAGAAGGGAAGGGGTTATAAGGCGAGAGAGGTCGTACTTGACCAAGGTGAGTTTATTTATCCGAGCCTGGAGATCGGAGACCGATCTCCAGGGTTGTGTTTGCGTTGGAGTGGAAGGATCCAGTCCAAGCAATAGAAACCCCCAAGCTCGGGGAAGAAATAAAAATATTTGTCCTTCCGAATTTGTTGGAGGAAGGATACTTGCTTAGAATCGAGCATCACCTCGGGAGGTGATGTAGAAAAGGCCCTTGGTGTTCGAGCTCTTTATTTGGAATAGGGCAAAGAACACTCTAGTGGGTTCTATGTCTAAGTACTTAGTCAAAATAATGAAGCCGGCTAGATACGGAATGAGTTCGGGGCTAGTTGATTTAAAGGCACCGGAGAACTCTGGATACCCCAACCATGAATGGATGGATGGGAAATTGAGGCCGCCTCTATCCGACCTACGAAGAAGGATAGGGCATTGGGTGGAGGTCGGTTAGGTCGGTCGAGTCACTGGGTAGATAGAGTTTGAAAGAGGAAGGAATTTGGGCAATGTTTTTTAAGGGTTTGAAGATTGGGGGTGATAAGGTGGTCTCCTTGAAATCATGAGGATATACGGTGTAAGGGACCCGAGCACGAAGCTCGGATCTCTATTGATCGAATCCCGACCTGAATCGAGCTAGATTCATCGCGCATCGGGTCCGATGGACGGACTCAAGGCGAGGAAAGGGGGAGGAGCAGAGCCCGTCATTATTGCCCACCGTTCTAAGTCGGGCGACGACGGGTCCGATGGTGTTGAGTGAGAGGAAGAGAGGCCATATTAAAAGAAAAGAAAAACTGAAAAGAAAGGGTTACTTATGGATAGAAATAGGAGGTTGAAGGAGGAAGATAGTCCGGACCGTGAAACTTTTGAAGCCTACCGGAACTTGGAGAATGCCGCGAGGAGAAGAAGAGTATTTCTTTGAGAGGAAAGTTTTGAAAATTGAAGGAAAGGAAAATGGAAAATGGAGGAAGAATGTGGCTTTTATAAGGAGAGAGAAGATAAAGGGCGCCTCGATTTTCGAGGAGACATTTGACGGTCTACGAGGTGTCAGGAAGCCGAAAAGACGTCCCATCCATCAAATCCGCGTGTCGTACTCGAAAGGCCAAAGGGCGGCAGAATTTCAAACGCCAAAAGTCGGCGGAATGTGAAAAGCACAAACCCTAAGTCTTTGCTAGTCACTCGGCCTATCAACAACTATGGTTGAGGTACCACCAACCCATAGTTGGGGGAAGGAATTGATAAGGGCAAAAGATTGTCTCGGGCCGACCGACAGTGCCTAAGCGTTGGGCCGACTGCTAATCCGGGCATTGGGCTAAAATGGAGGCCCATAAATTGGGATGACTGTTGTTAAGGGTTAAATAGTGGGCCGATCTAGGGAGGCTTATAGTCTAAGGCTGATCTTCTAAGGCTTATGAGTATGGGACCGACCTACTGAGCTCATAGGTGGGAGGTACATCATATTGGGCCGATCTGTGAAGGCCCAAGTATGAGCGTATGTTCATGGGGCCGACCTATGTAAGGGCCATTGTACTAAACCGACCTGTCAAGCCCGGTATGGCTAAAGGCGACCTGTTGTGGACTCGTTGTATAGTATAGTGCGGCTGGACTAGAACATGTATGAGGCTCCGAGGATGCCTTGAGAATTACAGGGCTTTATATCGCACTGGGGCCGAGGTGTTTTGAAATAGGTCGGAGCTAGGGTCTTATGGGCGTAAAATTAGGGTTTTTAAGGAGATCCGATCCTAATCTAATGATGACTCTGACACCAAATCGTAACGGAATCCTGGATTTTACGGAAACCCTAATCCGAGCTAAGGTATAAAAGGCCCAAACCCAGGTTCATTCTAACCTAATCTCATTTTTACTGTTACATTGTTTTTTTCTCTCTCTAGCCTTTGCTTCCTTCTCAAGATACTGACTTAAGCATCGGAGAGGGTACGCCGGAGCCCCCATCCCCCCCTTGTGCAGGGTTTCGTGGTGGACTTCGTGCCTCGAAGGTGATCGGCAAGGAGCGATTTTTGGGAGCAACCATTCTGATTGGTGTCAAATTTACACTGTGCTTTTCACTTTTCACATGGATTATGTTTTTCTTATACCCATTAGACTCATTAGTAGATAGTTGTTGTCATAAATAGATATGGAGCCGAGCCAAACATATTCTTGTTCAAATTTATTTGATTTTTTGTTGAGCTTCAATAATTGTATAATCGAATCGAGCTCGAAAGAGATTTAGTCGAGACGAACACTAATCGAGTTCGAGTAACTTGATATTTTACAAGCACATTCATTCTTTTTTTATTAATTGAGTCACTCCAACCGAGCTTCATATTATCGAGTGGGAAAATGTGTTCAAGCTTGGTTCGTTATATTACGAACCGAGCTGATCAAACAACTTTCAACGATCGATCTCAAATCGAGTATCGAGTAGACGAGTACCTTACAAGCTGCCCATGTTGTATATATTTGATTTTTATATGTAAATTAAATGAAATTCAACATTTTAATTTTTTTCATAAAAGCTAAAAAGAAGCATATATAAAGTTACATATCTTTCTCCTACACTTTCCAAAATAAGCAACCCTTACCAACAAGCTATACCATAAATTAAACAACAAGAAAGAAAACTGCAACACAATATTTTCCATTAATATTTATCATAACTTGTATGTATATATGTATCACAAGTTGTGCTTGCTTTTTCCTTAGGTGGGACCTCATAATCTTCTTATTATTTCTACCATTATATATAGAAGCAAAACTTGCACACCAATGTAGTGTTTTCCTTTTATCCCTTCAATTAATTTCTTGCAACATATTATATGGCTCTTCTTCTTTCTCTCATCTTCTTTTTTATGTTCCCTTTGAGAAACAATGGTGAGGGCCCACCTTCTCCTGGTTACTACCCAAGTTCAAGAATTGGGCCAATAGGGTTCGACCAAGGGTTCATCAACCTTTGGGGTCCTAACCACCAAAGTTTAGACCAGGGGACACTTACTATTTGGCTTGACAAAAGCTCAGGTACTCTAATCACCACATTTAATATATATTCATTCATGTTATTTTTCTGTTACTTGGCCTAGTTACTATTTAATTTAATTTTGTGGGTAGTATTTTCGAATGTTCGTTGGATTTTTGGCCACAGCAAAAATCTTTTTAGCCATGTTTTATGAAAATTTGCCTTTTTATTGTCCATGCCATTTTGTCCTTTTTTTCATTTCTTGGGACCATTACCATATCGATTTTTTGAAAAATGAATACAAGGTATGACAGTTAGTTTTTTGTCATCAAAATGGTTCAAAACCATTTATTTTCAATTTTCGAAAAGCATAAATGACCAATTTAATCTATTACCGCGATTTTCTGTGTACATACACAAAGTACATGCATGAATATTAAATGAAAATGAATGTCACACAGTATTTCATATTCTCTATATAGAGTTTCATAGGGTGTTTCACTAATTAAACCAGGTGAATGACATTATTATCATGTATAAAATGATATCATTATTAAATATGACATTTTCCTAATGTATATAAAACATGGGTATGAAATTGAGATATGAATGAATATGGGGACTAATTAATTAATTGAAGACAATGAATTTAGTACTCCATTATGTTATTACTTCATTTTGTTCATGTACAGGAAGTGGGTTCAAATCACATAACCAATATTATTCTGGTTATTTCGGGGCATCCATCAAGCTCCAACCTGGTTATACTGCTGGAGTTATCACCTCTCTCTATGTAAGAAATTTTAATCAAGAATAGGACCTCATTCTTAAATATTCTTTATAATCACTATAGAATTTTTAAAAAATATGTATATATATAATTATTATTTAAGAATTTGCTTTCCTAAAACACTTTGAAAAAAAAAAAACTTTTTATTTATTACATTTATAAAAATAAATCTCAACCCCAATTTTTATTTTCTGCCCTGTCTTTGTCAATGGCGAAACCAGAGACCATAACAGGTGTACCAATAATGACGAAAATGGAGTGAAGGATAAAAAATCCGAAAAAAAAAGTATTTAATTTTTTATATAGTTTTTCTTTTAATTTTTTATTGGTTTACCGTAATTTCGTGTATGTATATGTCTTAAGAACGTTGCAGAAATCGCTAGACGCTAATGAAGTGAGGCCGCCTATAAACAATACTATTTTTCTAATTTTATTTTGGCCGCCTAGGCCCGATTTTACATAAGCGGTTTTTCGTCTATTTGGACATAATCGCCTGGCGTCTAGACGATTTTTACAACACTAATGATATATTTTCAATTTAAAATGGTAGCTATCGAACAACGAAGAGCATCCAGGAAACCATGATGAAGTTGATATTGAGTTTCTTGGGACGACATTGGACAAACCCTATGTTTTGCAGACAAATGTATACATCAAAGGTAGTGGAGATGGAAATATCATTGGGAGAGAGATGAAATTCCACCTTTGGTTTGACCCCACTAAAGATTTTCACAATTATGCCATTCTTTGGAATCCAACTCAAATCTTGTGAGTATCTATCTATAGGAGTAGCTACAACAATCCAAAATTATTTCATAATCACCAATTTTTTGCTTTTATTATATATATATAGTGCATGCATGTCGCAATAACTTTTTTTAATATGCCAACTTTTTTATTAAAAAATGTATATATATTTCAACTTTTTATTACAATATATATAATATTTCAACTTTATGTACAGGTGGGTTGATATGTTATATGATATTCTTATGCATTGAATTTTAATTAGGTATTCATTATTGGTAGCCGGTAGGCAATATATGTCAATCAATTGAAAAGATGTAACTACTAATTACTAACTAATGTTGGTAATTAAATGTGTACAAATTGGGATCAATCTCCTATTCCACTATATGTTCCATTTTATTATTAGATGATTGACATGTATAAATACATTTAAAAAATCTACGGCAAATGTTTTTCATACAACGCATGCCAATCATTCGATGGAATTGAAAAAAAAGTGGAATCAAACACAAAATGGAACAGAAAATCTTATACCATATAAATTGATGTAATGTCAATTTTCCGAAAGACTATAGAAATTGATCACCTGGTTGTTTACATCCATCTCATACACTTTAAATTTTCATAAATTTATGGTTTTTCGAATAAAACTCACCAAAGAATCATAATTACTTATGAAGCATATATATTTAACGTTTTTTTATTGTATATACTTGATGGTTTTTAATATAACAATGTATGGATATTCTTGGGTCCAAAAGGTATAGCAACCTCGGATTAGTGACTTTTGTTATGCTGAAAAATATATTTAAGTGCAAATGATTCTTTATTTCAAACGGTGTTTTATCTATTATATATTTTATTTTTCGTGCATGTACTCAATTTTCTTAATGAGTTGGGAAGAGTGTTTAATTAGATATAAGAATCTAAGAAATAGAAAGAGTCGTGCCACGAATTCTGGTCAACACTTTTACAAACGTTGATTGGGTGAGCGATACGACTTGAACTATAAGATCATTATCATTTCAATATATTTCATGTGTTTCATTGTTATATATTATTATTGAAATAATAAATAAAACACGATATAATATAAAAAAAAATGGACGATCAGGGCCATCCCATTCCCAAGATTGTCTGCCCCATATATGCCCACAATTGTCTTTTTCCACTTTCCTCTACGTGTCCTAAAAAATGGGGGTTTCTTTTTGTTTTTTCATATGATGTCTCAATGCAGATTTTTTGTGGATGATGTGCCAATAAGAAGGTACCCGAGGAAAAGTGATGACACATTCCCATTGAGGCCCATGTGGGTCTATGGATCAATATGGGACGCCTCTTCATGGGCCACCGAAAATGGAAAATACAAAACTGACTATACTTACCAACCCTTTGTTGGCAAGTACAACAATTTCAAGATTGATGGTTGCGCCGCCGCCACGTGCCGCCCTACTTCCGGTTCTCCTTCCGGCCTAAACCGGCTGAGCAGCCACCAGCACGCGGCGTTAGTTTATGTCCAAGATAATTACAAGGTTTATGACTACTGCCACGATCCGCTGAGAGACCATAGGCTCACGCCCGAGTGCTAGCTAGCTAGGGTTTGGCAAATTATTTGGTTGAGAAAAAATTCTTAAGTCGCAATTATTGTTAGAGAAAAGTAATTTGGAGTGGTGAGATGGCTATCATTCGTCAAGAATTTACAAAAAGAGCGGGTGGATGGAGTATAACAAAATTTTTATGATTGATGTATGGCGCATTGGACGTATAATTAAATGATTGTTAAGCATTTTATTTGTTAAGTGTCTA
Organism: Rehmannia glutinosa; assembly: GCA_016081115.2. Taxonomy (NCBI): domain Eukaryota; kingdom Viridiplantae; phylum Streptophyta; class Magnoliopsida; order Lamiales; family Orobanchaceae; genus Rehmannia; species Rehmannia glutinosa. The sequence continues at coordinate 54,057 of JABTTQ020000092.1, read as the reverse complement.
AAATGAGACACTTAGAACATGTATGTGCATTGTTTGTAGCATCTATGAAATTAAACAACTCCAAGAACTGCTTTTGTTATTATTATTATTATTTTAGAAGTGTATGAGACGTTTATACAAATAAGTTAAAAGTTGAATGAAAGAAGCGTGTTGTGATTCAATTGTATAGAGGTTGTTTGACCGAGCTTACTAAAATATATTATAAACACTTACATCATATAATATTTTTTAAAGCGCGTGTTATATGATCTTATTTTAAAAAGTTCTTTGCAAATTTGGATAAAATAAGATGATAGAACTTATAAGATGTGTTTGGATTACTCTTACAACCTTTTCACATTAAATGTACATCTCTTTTCTCCTTCCATGTTTGATCATATGGTTTATATGGTTGGAGAGGAATAGATGCAAACATGAGTTTGCTCAATTTAATTCTTGGTGGATAATTTGCAAAGTGGAGTCCCATCTGAAACTCTTATATACTTGTAATCCGTTGCACTCATATATGTGAACTGGTTTCCACCACATTGCGTATATACTTGAAATGATTTTTTGTTTTGTGTCAGAGTGTTATAGGTTTGTGACAATTGTTGTACATATTCTCTTGTAATATTCTTTCATTAACATAGAGTTTGGGGATGTGACCAATGTTTTTAAATCCGAACCGGACATCGAACCCGATTAATAATTGGGTTATTGGTTTACTTTTCCGTTCAATTTTTGTAATAAAATAAAGAAAATTTTACTTAAAAAAATTGAACCGGGTTAATAGGGTCACCAATTTTCAGTTTTTTTACCGGGTTCGACCGGGTGGCACCGGTTTTTTAGCCACCCACGGTCTTAATTTAGAACCGGACCGAACATGTGACCGGTTCCCAGTTAAGCAGGTCGAATCGGCCTATCCGGTCGGGGTTTCAAAACATTGGATGTGATCTTAATCGCTCACCATTTACGGGTGTTTAATTAACTTAACAAAAAAAAAGAATTATAAGATGTTAGTAATGGTTGTTAATGTAATTAGAATTGTCAAAATCAAATGACCAGATTGTCAAACTAAGATCTTTAAAAAAATTAAATTAATGTATCCTACCTATTTTAGAAATAACTTATAAGTTAGTAACATTTAATTTTGGGAGCTTATAAAATATTTTCTAAATAAAAAATATATCAAACACTTTTTAAGAGCTTATAAACTCTCACACATGTCATAAATATTTTGAAGAGTTTATAAGCTCATTCAAACACTCTTAGTTATAAAGTGTTGACTTGTATACAATAGGTGGAAAATGCTCTTCCAAATGTCAAAATCTCTCAATATATGTACGATTTTCAAACTTGAATGAATTTTAATAAGAAACTATGCAGTAAAATTCAATTGTGAATTAAAAAAAAAGAGCATGTTCTATGTCCCATTCAGGGGCGGAGCCACATGGTGGCTCAGGGGGGCCCTGGCCCCCCCAACTTTTTCATTCTTTTCATTTTAGTACCTATAGTTTTATTATTTAGTATTTTGGCCCCCTCAAAATTTATTCCATGAATTTTAGTAAGTTAAATTGGAGATTTTGTGGATCTTATTTTATCTTATTATCATCTTAAAATTATATTTTCTATTCCATGAATTTTACTAAGAATATTAATATATTCTTTTGATACAAATATAATATATATAAACTTTATTATCTTGTATATATACACAAATGTCATCGTTTGTTTTTTACTCTTGGCAAGATGCATCAATTTCTGACACGACACGATAACCCAACACGAAACTTAACATGAATTTAATATTTTTTAATATTTAATGTATTTTTTATTTGTAATTTTAATTTTTCTCCAATTTTTTTTTTCGTGACAACTTTAAATTATATAGTTTTTTCGTGTCGGGTCGGGTTGTCCGTGTCATAAACGGGTCGTGTTCGTGTCATGTATCTTGACACAAATAATTAAATGGGTCGTGTTAAAGTTCGTGTCAGACCTATAATATCTGTGTCAAAATACGACCCGCGAACACGAAATACGATAAAAATGACTCTTGGCCCCCCCTTACCAGTTGTCCTGGCTCCGCCCCTGGTCCCATTTGAAAACAATTGCCAAAAAACAGGAGAAAATGAAAACAAAAATGTCCATCTCTAATTTATGTGTTAAGAAGTGTTAAACATCGCCAAGGATATTTTTTTTTAAACACCCAAAGGGTGGAGGTTTTAGAAAATTCCCTCAACCTGTATATTATGCTGAAAATTTACATCAAAGATATTAAGAGATATCTGTACAATTCATTGTTTTAGTTCTAAAGGAAGTAGGGATGGCAATGGGGCGGGGCGGGTCGACCCATTCTGTCCCATTTTAAATTAAATTAAATAAAAAAATAAAAAATAATATATATTTATAAAATATTATTTACAAAATTTATTATTATCAATTTGTAAATATTTTAATTGAATATTACATATAATATAAGAATACATTAAAATTACATTATAATATATATATTATATATACAAAATATATTTTAAAAATAAAAATATTAGGCAGGGCAGGGCGGTGTACCCGCGGGGCGGAAGTGATATCCAGGCCCGCCCGGCCCCGTACCCAAACGGGACGGGGTGGGTACCGCGGCCGTGTCAAAATTGCCATCCCTAAAAGGAAGGGAGCTCTAATTGATCTACCCTAGCAATCCCTTGAATTATTCTTTTTTTTTTTTGAAAAGAAAACAAAGATTAATAGATTAAAGGTCTTTTAAATCGCCCAACAACGATTGACAAATAGAGTCCGGATAGAATCCCAACCGAAAGAATCAAAAGACATATTTTTAGCGAACGGCGAGAAAATGAGCCACAAAATTTCTATGCCGACGGGATCCAGGATATGCCACGAATGGACAAAGTGCGATTTGAGAGAGGTAATCTCATCCGCTATAACACCAGGCAAGAAAGAAGGAACAGGGGCCTCCCGTTTGCGGCTAAGATGATAGCCGCCACATTGCCAAAAATTTCAATGAAGCTCAAAGTGCGAACGACAAAGATGGAGAGCTTCCTCAAGAGCCAATGTCTCAACTACATCGACTTCCGAGATACCCACAAATTTTCTAGACACCCCATGTAAGAAACGATCGGACATATCGAACAAAGCGATCGATTCTCGCACCGGAGGAGAAATGGCCCCACAAAGAAAATGCATGGGCAGTAGGCCGACGGTCAACAAGGCATGCAAAGATAAGATCGGGAGGGTCGTTGGGCGACCCCAAAGCGGTATTGAAGTCTATGAGTTTATTGTTCGCCAATAGCACAATCCAAAGTCGGTCTTAAGTTTCAAGAGGCATGGAGCGAATTAAAATAATGGGACATTTGTGTTTACATAAAAAAATTAAAAATAATAATATCAACGGTACAAATAAAATTTCATTGATTTAACATTAAAAAAATAAGATATATAATAACAAAAATACAATACTCAACCTTTTACATTTTGGTCTTATTAAAATAAATTACGAAAAAGATTGTTCAATAAAATTTATCATAGAGAAAAAGACAAAAAAAATAATAAAGTAGCTATGAAAAATTGATCTTCTTGCATTTTTAAATTCTTCAATTCTATTTTTTGGTTTTGCAAAAGGAAAAAAATGGCAAATATGAAGGAAGGAATGAGGACTTAAAGGTGGGCGACTCTTTCAATTCTTCAGTTATGTTTTTTGGTTTTACAAAATGAAAATATATAGTTAGGTTAAAAAAAATTAGATAGATAGGTGGGGAAAAATAATTACATAGAATGACAAAAAAGAAAACCTTCACTTATGTTTTTTGCAAAAAGAAAACATATAGTTACAAAGAAAGGCAAAAAGGAAAATCAAATAGTTAGATAGAAAGGCAAAAAAAATAACACTGATATTTGCTTCTATTGGGATTTGAATTTTGAACTCAAGTCCATAAGGAACATAAAAAGAATCACAACCGTTGTGCCAAGTCTTTCATTAATATACCAACTAAACATTTGATTAATATATCCAACATATATACATGTAAAAAAATAAAAAATTTGGGCCCTTGCCGTACGGGTGCCCTATGCAATGCATCGCCGCACAATCATGTACTTGTTAGATAAAATAGACAAAAAAAATAGTATAATTGATATTTTATATTTTTATCTCTTATAAAAGTGTATATAATATTTTTATAAAATATGTACTTGTTATCCATTAGCATTAAAATTAATAATATGAACAAAAAATATTTTTAAATTTTTTAAATTTTTTTAATTTATTTATGGCGGGCAACCCAAGCGGGTTGGGTTGGGGCAATGAGGTTTTCTCGCCCGCCACCTTGGTAGGCCAGCCCGCCGCCCACAAGGCCCGTTTCGACAACTCTATCCATAATGTGAATGAGGTTTGCGCCAAATCCTTTATAAAATCCCATAACCCCGCCATTTTCCAAGAAGAAGCGACAAACCGATTACGAGTAGAAAACATGGGACGCCGAGGCTTGTGAGTCTCCGCAAAATAGCACAACTCAAGCATGAATATGATGAAAGTGGAGAAAATCCATAGTCGCGGTAGAACCCGAAGCGCAACTCCGAGAAAAACTGTTGGAAAAATTAAGCACAAAAACCAAAGGGAATTTAATCTACTAATTTAGGAATAAGCAAATAAATAAATAACAAGTCGAAAAGTAAATAAGAGTCAAGTTTAGGATAGCCTCGAAAACACGCCGTAGCGCTCTCTTTAGAGAGGAAACGCCCCCACAGTGGCGACCCCACCACCACGTTCATTTAGGTGAATCCTCCAAGGGTGACTTGTGACCAACCACCCCGCAAAATTATGCCTTTGGATTCATTAAGAGAAAATCTCAACCTCAAACGTCACATAAAGAGCACTTAACATCATAGGAATGGGACTCGGAAAAATTCCGCAAAAATAAATAATTTATTAAAATATTGTGCTCTTCCAAGTCACCCTTTTATAGTTTCGTTTGTACCGTTGAACTTCGTTCATGGGATCGCCATACCTCCGAAGACGGGTTTCCACCGTGGTGACTTAATTAATATGCTCCAATCCCATTCCCCGATGATTGTAAAACTTGGCGACGCGCCCGGTCCCTTTGTGAGCGGATCCGCAATGTTATTTTCGAGACCGACAAAATCCAAAGAAATAATACCATGAGAAATTAGATGTCTAATTGATTTATGTCTCACAATCAAGTGCCTTCTTGTCTCATTATAATTTTTGTTTTTAGCTCTAGCAATAGCAACTTGATCATCACAATGTAAAGAAATATGAGGAATTGGCTTAGGTAATAAAGGAATATCATTTAAAAAACTTTTAAGCCATTCAAATTTCATTAACGCGATCTAAGCAATTAACTCACCTCCATAGTCGATCGAGATATTACATCTGCGCTTAGCGTACTTCAATGATATTGCTCCACCCGCCAATGTAAATACATATCCACTAGTTGATTTTGTTTCTCCGAATCGCTGATCCACCTTTGCATCACATCAGAACCTTCTAGAACATCGGAAAACTCTGTGAAGTTAATAGATAATCAATAGTCCCTTTTAAATATTTAAACAATCTTTCCAAAGCATCCCAATGGGAAGTATTAGACTATGAGTGTATCTTGCTAATCTACCAACAAGATACGCAATGTCCTGGTCTAGTATGATTCATCAAATGCAATAATGATCCAATAATTTGAGAATATTTATGTTGAGAAACACTAGCACCTTTATTTTTCTCAACTTAAAACTTGGATCATAAGGAGTAGATACCGGATTCACACTAGAATAATTAAATTTATTCAATAATTTTTCAATATAATGAGAATGTGACAAAGAAATAGAATCACCATTTCTAATTATCTTTATCCCTAAAATAACATCAACAGGACCAAGGTCTTTCATATCAAAATGATTAGACAATAATTTTTTGGTATCATTAATAACATTAATATTGCTACCAAAAATTAAAATATCATCAACATACAAACACAAAATTACACAAGTATCATTCACAACTTTGATATAAACACACTTATCACCTTTATTAATATAAAAACCATTAGAAATTATAACACTGTCAATTTTTTCATGCCACTGCATTGGAGCCTGTTTTAATCCATAAAGAGATTTAACAAGCTTACATACTTTCTTTTCTTCGCCGGCCACAACAAAACCTTCCGGCTGGTTCATATAAATTTCCTCCTCCAAATCACCATTTAAAAAGGCAGTTTTTACATCCATTTGATGAATATCCAATTTATAAACAGAGGCAATTACAATCAACATTCTAATGGTAGTAATTTTAGAAACAGGCGAGTAAGTGTCAAAAAAGTCAATGCCAGGTTTTTTCTCAAAACCCTTAACAACTAGCCTGGCCTTGTATTTTTCTATGGAACCATCAATCCTCAACTTTTTCTTAAAAATCCATTTACACCCAATTGGTTTACAACCAGGTGGTAGGTCCGTTAAAACCCAAGTTTTATTAATCAAAAGAGAGTTCATTTTATCATTAACTGCTTTTTTCCAAAAGGGAGCATCTAAAGACAACATAGCATTATTATAGGTTTTAGGGTCATCTTCAAGTAAAAAAGTATAAAAATCATCACCAAAATTTTTAGCTTTTCTACTCCGTTTACTCCTCCTAGGCTCAACAGTTTCCTCGTTAAAAATAGCAGGAGAAGAATTATTATCATTAGAACTAGAACATGTACCAACAAAGCCTGTAGAATTTATCTTTCATAGGAAAAATATTTTCAAAAATACAAAGATCTCTAGATTCAATAATAATATTATTAGAAATTTCAGAACTTAAATTAAACACCAAAAATCTATAAGTAGTACTATTTAAAGAATAGCCAACAAAAACACAATCAACAGTTTTGGGGCCTATTTTTCTTTTCTTAACAATAGGAATATTAACCTTGGCTAGGCACCCCCACACTTTTAAAAATTTAAGAGTAGGTTTTTTATTCTTCCATAATTCATAAGGAGTTTTATCAGAATTTTTATAGGGAACTCTATTAAGAATCAAACAAGCGGTATAAAAGCTTCACCCCAATAATTTTTCTAAAAACCGTAACTAAGAAGCATTGCATTAACCATATCTAGTAAAGTCCTATTTTTTCTTTCTCAACACCATTAGATTGGGGAGAATAAGAAGGTGTCACTTCATTCACAATACCATGCAATTTACAAAAATCACCATTTCATCGTAAGCATATTCACCACCCCTATCGTAGCGAAGAATTTTTATTTTCTTTTCAAGCCGATTTTCAACTTGACTTTATATTCTTTAAACTTATCAAATAAATTACTCTTCGCATTAATCAAATAAACATAGCAATATTTAGAAAAGTCACAATAAAAGTAATGAAATATTGATTACCACCACGGGTTAGGACATGATTGCTATCACAAATATCGCTATGAATTAATCCAAGCAACATGATTTCTTTATCTACTGATTTATGCGGTTTTCTAGGTTGCTTAGCTTACACACAAATTTCACATTTTTCTTTCAAATTAATATAAGACTTGGGAATAAGATCTAAGTGCATCATCCTTTTTATTGTTCCAGAATTCACATGACCAAGCCTACCATGCCAAGTATCACAACATTCAACATTAGCAATAGATAAAGAAGAATTCAAATTTTCATTACTAGAAGAAGGCATTACACTTAAACGAAAAAAACCATCCAACATAAAACCTTTACCAATAAACCGACCATGTCCGAAATTACAACTTTGTTGGATTCAAAAACAACTTTATAACCATTCCTAACTAATAAAGACGCACTAACCAAATTTTTCCTAATATCCGGAATATGGCAAACACCATCTAAAGACAAGACTTTTCCGCATTTACGTGGGTTAATCGGACTTGGCCTTCTCCCAGACTCGAGCCACACTCTCATTCCCCATGCTTACGCTTCTTGTGCTCGATACGATATGATAAAAAATAATTTTTATCGCACACATGAACATTAGCCCCGCAGTCTATCCACTAATCATTAGAGTTAAAAATAGTATTTAACTCCTGGGTTACTAACAAAATACCCGTAGCTGGGAATTAGAGGCGGCCCCCACAAATACCACATTAGCTTGTGGTTTAGAAGTCGACGGGGTTTGACTGATTGTTCGCCATGGCGGTGAAAACAGCTTCTTGGCAATATGATTAGTCCTCCCACGGACCCAACACCGAACTTGACTCCCATTTTTACCTTTTGGCATATTGTTATTGAATTTATTGTTACCAAATCCGCCATTAGCCTTTTTTGGTCCAGTTTTCTTGAAAAATTTAGGCTTTGGTTTGTGAGGATTTTCAACAATTAAAGCCTTGGCTTGAAAAACAGGTTTTTGGGTCTGTTGGGAAGAACAATGTCTATCCTCAATTCTCAAAGCAACAAATAATTCATCAAGAGAAAAAATTCCAGGCTTATGCTTGAGACCTCTAGCAAAATCAGATCAAGATGGTGGCAATTTTTTAATCAAAGAAGACACATAGACAGAATCACTTTGTTCGACCCCTTTTGCTTTCATATCATAAATAAGGTTCTCAAATTCAATCAATTGGTCAGAAACACTTTTGATATCAACCATTTGAAAATCTAACCATTCATCAATAGACACACGTTTGAGACCTTTTTCAGCAGTACCATAACGATAATCAAGCGCATTCCATAATTCAAGTGCAGATTTGGTATGTGAAAAAATACGATAAATACTATCAGACAAAGCACTCAAAATTCTACCATGACAAAGAATATCCTTATCGAAGGTCATCAATTTTGTCACTAGACTCTTTAGTATTGTCTTTGCTAGTAGGGTCTCGATGAGACTTAGTAGCAGAGCTTTCACCATTTTCTTTAAGACCGTTTAAAATCACAGAAAATAATCCTAATTCAGTCAACCAAAATTTCATTTGTTGTTGCCAACACAAAAAGCTTTTCCCATCAAATTTTTCGTGCTTGCTAGACAAATGATTTCAAAAATCCATATCCGACAAATAGCAAATAATCCTAAATTAATAGAATTAAAAATTTCCTCTCTAAACTTGTTGGAAAAATTAAGAGCAAATGGTGGAAATTACCCAATTAGGATAGGTGAGAGACTTTTTTGACATGTAGGATAAAAACATAGTTTTCTACCCACTTTTGGGGTTCTTTTACCACAATACCCTTGAGGCTTTAAATGCAAACCTTTAAAGTAGGTAAGATGTATTTCTCTCTCTTGAAATACATACATACATACGTTTGCCCTCATTTTTCTCTTCATTTTTTCTCTTTCTTCTTCTTCTTCACAAAATTTCAAGAAGTTCTTTTTGTGGTCTTTCGTAACAAAACCGCACCAAAAATCGAATAACAAGGTAATGTTGCTTCTCCTTTTAGTTACTTAACCTTGTTTAAATTATTCAAGACCAACATATTTACAAAGCATGTGAAATATATCGTGAAATGTGATTTTTTTGAACCTAAGATGCAATGTGCACGATATATCGTACAAAATAAGCCTTTGGCACGATATCGTGCCAAAAGTAAGCATGTGGGCACGATATCGCGCCAAAATAAAACTGTGGCACGATATATCGTGCCAAAATAAGTCGTGGCACGATATCGTGCAAAATAAACCTTTGGCACGATATCGTGCCAAAATAAGCATGCGACACGATATCGTGCCAAAATAAGCCTCGTGACATGATATATCGTGCAAAATAAGCTAAACTGACGTACGATATATCGTGCCAAAATAAGTTGTGGCGATATCGTGCCAAAATAAGCCTCCAAATAAGCCTTCGTGGCACGATATCGCCCATATCTCTTCGTCTTCTTCACTATATCGTGCCAAGAAAACCAGGGATTTCAAAAAAGATCCAACATTACGCCGATCCCATTTCTAACTCAACACACCAAATCCTACAACACAAACATCAACAAAACAACATTCATGCATATTATCAAGTAAAATCAAACATTCATACACCAACCACTAAAGATTTCGAACAAAAAAATCCAACATTACATCCAAAATACCGAAAATTTATTAGAAAACTCTAAACCCTAAAACCCTAACCTCGGGACTCGTATGCACGATATGTTTGTGTTCTTTTTTTTTTTTTTTTTTTTTGTTACTTTTTGCTTACACCTATTTTGTCTTGGAGTGGGTGTAGTATACGGTATTGGGGGAGGGTTATACGGTTTTGACTTGTCATTCAATTTCAAAATTCAAAAACACTCAACTTAAAGAAGGGCAATTTTGTCAATTTGGGTAGAAAAGAGTGTTGTTATGTTGGTGGGTAGAAAAAAGTACCCACTATCCATAGTGGGTACTTAAAAAATTTCCCCAAAAATTAAGCACAAAAACCAGCAGGGAATTTAATCTACTAAATTAGGAACAAGCAACAATAAATAAATAACAAGCCGAAAAGTAAATAAGAGTCAAGTTTAGGATAGCCTGGGTCGAAGCATGCCGTAGCGCTCTCTTTAGAGAGGAAATGCCCCCACTGCACTGATAATTTTGTTGATAGCATGTTCCTCTCCCAAGATTCGACAACCCGTTGATTCTATCGTGTGCAGCGAAGAGAACCCCGAACCACTAGTTTACTCGATGCTCAAATCAAAGGGGAAATAAAATATAAAAGGGGGCTTGAAGTGTTTTGTGTTTGAGAATGGATGAATTTTATTGGCCGAATCAGACACCTTTTGCAATCTTGCCAATGAAACTAATATTACGTAAAAGCTTTGTAATGTGTATAAGCTTTGACAAATATATGAAATATGGCTACTGGACTAGACGTCCAAAAAATGATTAGTAAAGAATGGGTGTATTTGTTGCTTTGTCTTGTAAAATAAAGAACAACAAATTGATGCTGCTTAAAGTGAACGACTGCTGCTTCTATTTATAAAAGAAGATAAGCCAACAAACCACTACCCATGTTGACCACTAAAATAGGGAAGAGGGGTTACATAGCCGTTAGTGGCTTGAGAATAGGATTTTTAGTTTTAAATCAACAAATAAAAATATTATCCAACAAAAACTGATTTCGGTGGGGATGTTTAGACGCCATATTTTCTTCCATACGGATTGTGTGTTCGTATTAGAAGAAACTTGAGCCTGAAAAGTGGTTGGATGGAGGGTATGTTTGTTTAGTGATTGGGAGAAGTTTTTGGAGGCGATTGGGGGAAGAGGGGTTTGATATGACGTATTGGAAAATGTGTGTATTAGTAGAGAAATACGTTGGGAAGCATAATATATATTTGGTTGGTGATTGGAGGAAGTGACTGATTCGGGGAAGTGATTGCGTGATAAGCCAAGCGCACGGTGAATTTGCCAGTTTTAGAGAAATACCACCCCGATAAGTCGTGTGACGTGTCAACAGTGATAGGAATTGTAAGGATTGCTCGTATCTCTTCCGCTGAAAATAGAGAGCGGAATATATCAAAATTCCAAGCATCGAGATTTCGGTCGATAAGGTCAGCCATGAATATATGGAGTGTTTGCAGGTTGTATGTTATGTATTCGAAAATCTGAGGAAGTGGGTATCCATGTATCTATCCAAATTTTTGTGTTTGATCCTGATAGAATCATTTTCTTGCAACCCAACATTAGACACGGTAAACAACCCACGATGCTACGCTAAGACCAAGAGGGTCGAAAACCCGGAGCAGCCTCGAAAAAGAAGAATGTGGGAAATATTTTCCCTTATAAATATGTGAAAGGAGAGTGGACGGGTAAATAAGAATACGCCAGGCTTGTTTGCTCAAAAGAGCGAGATTAAAAACCCGGAGATTCCGAAGTCCTAGTTTTCCCGCAGATTTATTAGCTCAAAGTTTTTCCCAACTCTTCCAATGGATAGAACGTTTTTTTCTGGATCACCACTCTACAAGAAGGTAGCCGTCATTGACTGAATTTTGTCGATAATAGCATCCGGGAGTTTAAAGCAAGACATAGCAAAGGTGGGGATGGATTGGATCACTGATTTAATGAGGGCAAGTCGCCTGGCTTGAGACATATTTTTTTCCTTCCAACCATGAAACTTAGCCCAACATTTGTGGAGAATGGCCGAAAATATTTGCTTTTTACTTGCTCCAATAACTGACGGTAGCCCAAGATACTTTCCGTGACTATTTACCTCTGGTTTTGCAGGATTCGGGAAATAGAGGATCGAGAGCTGGGGTTCGTGTTCAGACTAAAAAGAATGCCAGATTTTTCAAAATTTATTCGTTGACTTGAAGCAGTCGAGTACAAATCTATAGCAAATTTCAGATTAGTAGCTTCTTGTGTCGTGGCATGTCCGAAAATTAGTGTATCATCGGCGAAAAATAGGTGTGAAACACTCGGTGCCATTTTAGTAATTGTTATTTCGTGAATACGGCGCGAGGCCTGTAGATCCTGCAAAATCAGAGAAAACACCTCGGAGCAAATAATGAAACGATAGGGGGATAAAGGACCGCCTTGTCTAATTCCCCGTTGGGGGGTAAGTGAGCCAAAATGCATCCCATTAAGGAGAAAACCCTAGGTAATTCTATCATAAATTGTACAATTTTGATCATGAAATCCAACATTAACCAATAATATGAATAGATACACCTTTTTCTAGGTCTAATTTTAGAGTCACTAATAAATATAGAAAAACAAACATACTCCAGTCAATGAAGCACGATACGGATATATGATACGATATGAACGGATGCGAGAATACGATATATTTTAAAATTTTAAGGATACGGGTACGATATATATATATATACACATATAAAATTATATATTTTTATATTATTGAGAATACAGACGTACTAAGTATAATTAAAAAAATAATATTTCAAGTATAAAAAAACCAAAATTTCATAAATACTCAAAGCTGAAATGTGATAACTCACATAGACACACAAAAAAATGCTGAAAAAATGAGCATTTGAATAATTCTGTCTATTTCCAAGTGTAGATATATATCTATGGAGTATCCATTAAGTATCGGATACATTATTGTATCGAATACGTATTTGGTACGGATACGACATTCTCAGAGAAGTGTCCGTACTTCCTAGACTCCAGTTAATGTGTTAAGAAATGTTTATAAAGTATCTTAAAACATAATAAATAATATGCTCCAAAGTCCAAAGAATGGAAAATTTCTATTTTGCAACCTTGCAACAAACACTATACAAAAAATTGAAATTTTAGAAGAACTAACACAAAATCCGCATGAATTCAGGCAAATAACGAATTTTGAATTGGGCTTATTTTGGAGCGACTTTTAGGCCCCTATCCGTTCCCCTGTTTCGAAATAAATATACTATAGGGCTAGAAACTGAAAGTGCTAAGAGTAAATATTATTAAGCCCAATATCATCGCTGGTTACGTTTAGCCCATACCAGTAATGTAAAAAAAGTAGGATCCAGTACGTTCATTAAACAATTAACAATTAAGTTAAGTCGATAAGTTTGGGCTTCTTTTGTCTTCGTAAAGGCCATCACTGCTGCTAGTTTGGAAATGAACTAACCCAACTAATCTAATTTGCATTCCTGTTGTACCTAATGTGTGTTTCTTCCTCCTAAACTGCTAAAGATATTATATAAGTATTAGTGATCCCATATCAATAATAATTCTATTTATATTTATTTATAGTTGAGATGACAACATGTTGTCATTTTATCAGAAGAATCATCAACTCTACGTGGATGTTAGAAATATTTAATTTAGACTAAGGGATAATTTCACTTTTCATATCCAAAGTTTACTATCATTTCGATTTTGGTACTCATTGTTTCTACTTAATCAATATTAATACCCAAAGTTGGCGACGTTAATCAAAATCCATACAAACCGTGAAACGGCCGTCCAAAACACACGGTCCACCCACTGTAGCAGGTAAAAAAAGTGTAGAAAACCTAATGAATCGGTCACTGTTGGGATAATTTCATTTTTGATACCCAAAGTTTACTCACTACTGGTACCCTAAGTTAATATTTTAAATTCTAAACTAAAAAAACTCAATATTATTTCCAAAAGTTATTTTCAAAAATAAATGATGTTTTAAAAATCTAAAATATTGTTTAAAGAACTAAAAGTTGTGTTAAAAATCTGACAACTACTTAAAAAAATTAAATTCAATATAAAATTAAAAATCTGGAAATTTTCTAAAATTCTGAAAAATGGATTAAAAATTTTAAACTATAAGATTTTGAAAAAATTAACCAAAAAATCTGATTGACTTAAAAAATCCAAAAAGGGTAAAAACATTGATTTTTTTAAAAAACTAAAAAACTATTTAAAAAATATAAAAATTAACGAAAATATTGAAATTTGTTTTGAAAAAATCCAAAATTTATTTAAAAGTCTTAAAATTATTCCATAATTGGGATATTAAAATCTGATAATTTTTAAAAAAATTCCAGAATTTTTTAAAATATATTTCGAAGTTTTAAAAAGTGTTTTGATTTTTTTATTTAGGACTCCATAAAACTCCAAAATCAAACTAAAAGAGGTTTTCGATTGCTGGGTGAAGAAAATAGGGAAAAATATTAAATTTTTGATACCCAAAATTTTACTACAACCCGTTAATTTGCCTTATATATATATATATTAATAAAATAAAAAATTTAATTTTTCTTTTTTTCTTCTCTTCCACTTCGTCCTCTTCGTTTCATATTTTTTCCCATTTTCTTCACTCCAAAGAATCGAAAATCTCTTTTAATTTGATTTTAGAGTTTTATGGAGTCCTAAATAAAAAAATCAAAACACTTTTTAAAACTTGAAATATGTTTTAAAAAATTCTGGAATTTTTTTAAAAATTATCAGATTTTAATATCCCAATTATGGAATATTTTTAAGACTTTTAAATAAATTTTGGATTTTTTCAAAACAAATTTCAATATTTTCGTTAATTTTTATATTTTTGAAATAGGTTTTTAGTTTTTTTTTTTAAAAATCAATGTTTTTACCCTTTTTGGATTTTTTAAGTCATCATATTTTTTGGTTAATTTTTTTCAAAATCTTATAGTTTACGCTTTTTAATCCATTTTTCAGAATTTTAGAAAATTTCCAGATTTTTAATTTTATATTGAATTCATTTTTTTAAGTAGTTGTCAGATTTTTAACACAACTTTTAGTTCCTTAAACAATATTTTAGATTTTTAAAACATCATTTATTTTTGAAAATAACTTTTGGAAATAATATTGAGTTTTTTTAGTTTAGAATTTAAAATATTAACTTAGGGTACCAGTAGTGATTAAGTTGGAATATTAGGTACCAAAAGCGAAAATGTGGTAAACTTTGGGTATCAAAAATGAAATTATCCCAACAGTGACCGATTCATTAGGTTTTCTACACTTTTTTACCTTTGATGGGTGGACCGTGTATTTTGGACGGCGTTTCACGGTTTGTATGGATTTTGATTAACGTCGCCAACTTTGGATATCAATATTGATTAAGTAGAAATAATGGGTACTAAAATCGAAATGACAGTAAACTTTGGGTATGAAAAGTGAAATTATCCCTTTAGACTAACATGCGATAAATTAAGTGTGTATAGTCAATGGCGTAGCAACACGACAAAAGTGGATGATCCAACACACAAAATTACTGTGAGTTGGACGGAAAACTGTAAAAAAAAAAAAAAAAAAACTCCATCTTTTCCAAAAAGATAGATTACCTTTCTTTTTTTGTCCGTCCCAAATTATAGGCTTGTTTTCTTATTAAGAGTATTAATTATACAACAATAGACTAAACTACTAGGGATGGCAAAAAGACCAGCCCTGACGGGTACCAACCCCGCCCGCTTCGTTTGGCGGCCATGCCGTGCTTTTTTTTAATATATTTAATGCATATTTTACATGTATTTATATAAAATAATATAGTTTTATGTATTTAATATTATATTTAACATATATAATGACAAATTTTTATAAAGAATATGTATTTATAATACAAATTATAATATTAATAAATTATTAAAAATATAAAATATAAGATAAAAATATTTTTAAAAAAAAATTAACACTGGGGCGACCCACCCCGTCCCCTCTGGGTATTGAGATACCCGCCCCGCCCCCCATTGTCATCCCTATTTAAATCACTTTATTTTTAACAAATTTCATTTTTTCAAGATAGTTGAAATACTAAATTGTAATGATATACCATCATTTAATGCAAAGGCAAAGTAGGTAGATTAGAGAAAAAATTATAATCCCAATTATATTTATTATGTTTTCTTAATTTGTATGAATTATTCTACTTATCTGTCTTTATGGACGGCGATAATATAAACCATAATTGTTTTTTTAAAAAAAAACAATTAGGAATTAGAAAGAAAACATGGGGGGAGTATGGGCCCAGAAACTACGATTCTAAAAGCCAGAAAAATATGTTCTCATCACAAACATATTATATAGAAAACACAAGTGCTAACAGAATTAATCCTTTTGGGAGTTTCATATCATATCAAGTTATTCCGAGTCAATTATGGATTCAACACATTCACATCATATCAAGTTATTCAGAGTCAATTATGGATTCAGCTTCGCTTCAATATTCAAATCCTCTTCTTAGTTTATCACTATCACATAAGATAATTGTTGGGCATGCTTTAATATTCTTCATGAACCAACTTAAGCATGTTAATTCGTGATTTTGATTTATAACATGACAGATTAGAGAATTGCCCTAGCAAATATTTGAAGTCTTCCACAATTTCTTTACCACAACACAGAAATAACCACATAACATCCTCTCAAATCTCAATTTTCTCCAAAATATCTGGCATATGTGCCATTGCTACTTTATTTTTTTTCTATTTAGTGGCCAAAATAAAAAATATGGAGCACCATCAAAAAGCATCTTGAAAATAGTGTACTGTCAATGTTTGTATTATTATCCAGAACAGAGCCCGTGACACCCCCCATTCCCCAAATTTAATACCCATTCTGACACATCTCAGCTACCAGCCTGGTCCTCCTCTGTATCTTGCCCCCCTGCCCCTTTTTTATAAACTTATTCCTTTTTCTCTCCCAATAAATATATTAAAATTTAAAATAAAAATAGAATTTCATTTATTAAAATTAATCATCTTTTGTACGTCAACGGTCAAACTTCACCCAATAGAAATTCTCAAAAATACATTCATTATTTCCAGGTCCAACAATCCACATTCCCAACCATTTCCAGTTAATTTTCCAACTTACCACCTCAGAAATTAATTTCACCATATTAATCTCAGCAAAGCGGACCATGTGGACCACAACATAGAATCCCATCCCCATCTCTCCTGAAAAGAATAAAAAAATTGCTCACATGTACAGATTTATATAATACTTCTTCCTCTATGTACGACATATGACACATGATGTGTACCACAGAGCCGAAAAAGCGACCAATCACATCTCGCCACCTCAGATGTACAACACTACATGGCCCAACATGATAAACCCCGAACCCTTACCAGTGGGGCCAATTTTCGAAATTCCAATTCTCCATAATGCACCCAATTAATCCCAGCTGTCTCCCATCATATAATTTCCATATACACGATCGAGAAAAGCACCAATTCTAAGCTGGAAGCCTCCACGTGGATGCCTCTCATTGGGTGAGAACCCTTGACCTCCTGTGGGACCTGTCGAGCTTCTCGGAGAGGGCCACGAGAACTTGCCACGTGGCGTCGCCTTCCAAAATTGGGTCGTGAAAGAGTAGGGCCCTCCTCACTTGTGGGTCCCAGATATTCCTTTGTATGGAGGTGAGATTCGTGGACGCCACGTGTTCGAGGATTTTACCCAGCTTGTCCACGTCGACCTCCGCCACGGTGAGGGAAATCTCCGACCACGGCACGGCGGAGGGGAAGGGCAACCGGATACCATCGGCTATGATGACCGGGACACAACCCAAAGCCACGGATTCGACCAACCTCGGACTCCACGGGGCCCACCCCAATGGGCACAGACAGAACGTTGACCGTACAATCTCCGACTGGTAACCGGCAAACCTGTGACGACGCAGGTAAAATCTCCGGTCACCTCCATATCTCCGCCATATCGCCGTCCGCACACGCCTGCCGGAAAATAAAAGATTAATTGCGTTTAATTCAAATAAAAAACAACGATATTATTACTTTGGTTTG
The DNA here is from genome assembly GCA_016081115.2 of Rehmannia glutinosa. NCBI lineage: Eukaryota > Viridiplantae > Streptophyta > Magnoliopsida > Lamiales > Orobanchaceae > Rehmannia > Rehmannia glutinosa. Next base: position 35,957 of record JABTTQ020000092.1, on the reverse strand, counting down.
AAATCTTACTTGCTGTAAAAACGACCGCTGATGTTCTTGGGATGAACCTCCATTTTACCCCTAAAAAACGCGAAAATATCCCGGCGACCGGTCAACGGCAACTTTTCCAGGGTGGCGCGTACACTTTCCGGCGAGACGTACGGCGGAATAACAACATTTTCCACGTCCTGACAGGGGTGCTTGTGTTTCACCCCAAACGTCTGCAAAATTATTGAATTTTTCAAAAAATCAGGCACCCCATCTGCCATTGCCGCATCCTCCTACAAGAAAAAACATCAAATTTACCATCAATCCAAATAACCCAAATATTTTTCAAAAATAAAAATGAGATCTTTTTTTCTTTTTCGGCGTACCATGGTGTGAAAGCAAGAACCAAAATCATGGGACGCGACAAAAACATGGTCAGACCCGAGACTACGGTTCCAAAACGGAAGCTGAGAGGAAATATGGTCTACGGCGGACGCCATGAGAGCACGGGCGTGGCCAATGGCGGGAAATCCATTGACTTTGCTGAAATTGCAAGAGACATAAACAGGGACGAAGAAAAAGTCAGCCTCCCATGGGTCAAACGTTCTCACATCACTTTTCAACAACGCCCTGTGTATAGCAACCTCCGAAGCAAACAAATGTTTACTACAACGCTCGTTCGATAGCCACTCGCTGTTGAATCTCGGTGGCAAATCGTAAACATACACCTTCATCCCATTCAAATAACTTGATTCTGTTCCATAAAAGAAAAAGAAAAAACATTAAGCAACAAAAGAATGGATTTTTATTTTAAAAAAAATTATTTTTATGAAATTAATTAATTACCTCGATGATTTTTGAGGTGTGATTCTTCAATGATAGCACGCGATGCTTTCGAATGTGAAACAACCGTTCTTGAAAAAGAGGTGGTGGGTTTATTATTATGAGTAAATATAAAAGATGAGAAAAAATAAAAAGATACTGAAAAACAGAGGATCCATTTGAGGTATCTGTAACAAAAGGTTTTATTGTTTCTTGTGGTGTGTAAAAGCTTCATCCTGACATAGAAGCCTCTGTTCTTGAAGGGTCTTTTGGTTTCAACCATGTTCATATTAATAAAATTGCTCCTCTCTCTTAAACCTCTCTACAGAGAGATACAGAGAGAGAGACAGGGGTTGTTGATATGGAGCTTTCTGTATTTGGTAAGTTTCACGTGAAGTGGAGATTACGAAACAGGGAAGATGAGATGAATGATGGAATGGATTATTTGTTGTTGGGACTTCGTTTTTGCTTCAAGAATAATATTTAATAATCAAAATGAATAAAAAAGATCCTAACTTTGATCTATATTCGGTTCATATATGTAATAATTTTGTAAAAACGATGATGGGGTTTGGTTGAGTTGTGTTTTCAAGAAAAAATATTTACTGTAATCATGAAATTGCAGAGAGAAAGAGAGAAAGGGGTGTTGTAGTTTTTGATGGAGCAGAATAGACATCGGCTTTTGTCTCGTTTTTTTTTTCTTTTAGAGCTTTTGTTATATTTCTAACTTTGGGAATGACGAAATTATCCTTCATTGTTTTTAATTATCGATCGTCACAATGTGTGTACATTAGCTGTTTCTTAAGCAGTTGTATTTAAAGCCAACCACTTGCGTTCTTTAATTAAGCACTAAGGATGGACTAATTTAAGTCTACGAGTCCCCAAGTAATGAAAAGACCACTTTGGAAATTTATTTCATCATTCATAATTCATAATAATGAGTAATAATAATGTTCTGGAAATCAAACAGATAAGTATATTGGTTTTGATATATAATTATCGATTTAATTGGTTGGATAGGTTAGTTGAATCAAAAAAATAGTAAAATCGACTTTAATAGGGTTTGTGTTGGAGTGTATGGGTCAAGATTGTTGTCTACCAGTGTGATAAGACCCATTAAAAAAGGGTTGAAATCAGGTTGGCCCAATAAACATGATGAGGTATGGTAATTTTTTAAGTATCAATAATAGATTGTTTGTATTGGTAATTTATTTTTAATTGGCTATTTGTACTTGACTATTTTTATAGGTATTTTAATTGAATAAATGTTTAAAGTATCAAATATTAAAAGAAACCAAAAAAAATCACATGTTTTATCAGTTAACGATCTAAAAAAATAATTTAACAGTTTTTTTTTAATAAGTTGGGAGTACTGGTTGAAAAGGAGGGAATAAATTTCAAAGAAAGTTCGAACCCCGATCAACATCCTTAACAGTTTTGCTTATTGTGTTTATTGTTTTGTGCCATGATTTTAGTGTTTTAGTGTATCGTGTTTGGATTTAAGTTTTAGGCCCCGATAAGATTTATTACATTGTGTTCGGTCCTTAGCTTATCGTGTCGGATTAATATCGTGTCGGCTCGATAACGGTCCTGCACGAACAATTTACAAACCCCTAATCTTGATTAGAGCTGGCAATTAGGTCGGGCCGAAATTCCTTCAGACCAATATTTCATGGTCTAATCTGGCCCGAGTGCATTTTGCCTCGGGCCGACCAAAACCATTAGGCCCATTATGCCCAGTCAAATAGGCGCGATTCCTTTCGGGCCTACAAATTGATAGTCCAGTGACCCAGTCTGGCCTCTATTGTCGGGGCCCAGCCCAAATTGCCAGAATTCTTGATCATATTTTATTTCATAGTTTTTTTTTTTGAGAAAGATTTCATAGTTTCATATATGCCTTGGAATTTAAAGCTTAGTGAATGCTGATATCATAGTTAGGTAAACAGGAGTTAATTTCACTAATAAAAAGAACAGCTGTATGCAGAAATGCAGATAGGGTAGAATTTAAAGCAGTAGAAATGTAGAATCTAGTACACATACATTAGTAATGTGGAATTAAAGAGTGATGGAAAGTTGAACTATAAAAGGGCAAAGTAGGGATAAGGAATTGTTTGACAAATGTTTGAGAGACGTGCAAACTGCTAAAAGCACTTAAAAAGAAGACTTCTATTTTTTTATGAACTTCTCAAAAGTTGAACTCTCTATCTTTGCACATGAAATGGCTGTGTCACAAAAAAAAAACAAAAAACAAAAACAAAAGTGGAGTAGCACAAACATAAATATATTTTTATTCAGTGTTTCAGAGGATGCCAGTGTGTATTGGATTTAAAAGACAATAAAGAAACTTTTTTATGTGACTTCAGTTTTATTTAATTTTGATTAGGGAAAAAATAGGGTTCCTTTCTGTTACAGATCATTTTCGTTGTGTTTTTCTTTTTTCTCTTTTTGTGATTGTTATTTAATTGCAGCACTATAAAATATAAGAAACTATTAAAGAAATATAACAACAAAGCTCAAACCACAAAATAGTGGTATCACTTACCAAAAAAGATGAACCTCACCCCTAAGGGTTCTACTGCCCTTGCCCTAGAACTTTGTAGAGGAGGTGAATCGCGTGATGTGCATCAATAAGTCAGGGTCCTGAGCTGTCATAGACTGATTCACAAACGAGAAATCCCTCATCCATCCTATTACCAGGGGGATTCGAACCTTCATGCTGCGAGTGTCAGCAAACAGACAACACATTACTCAGGTCATTTACCAGTTGAGATATGCCTCGGGGGCGTGGTATCACTTAAGGGTGTTGGTCAGGTTCGAACCCAATATATTTCAGTTTCTTTGAAATTTATCTCATTCCCTCCAACCAGTTATCCCAATTTATTAAAAAAAAAGCTCAAAAAAGCAAAATACCAAATTTGATTTTAATCTTTCCAAAAAAAATAAAAAATAATTTTTTTACTTGTCAGACTAAGTGTTATGTTTTGACCAGTATGAAAATGAAAATGATTACTTAGAGATAATCAAATTGGACCGACTACATTATCCACAATTGGATCAACGGGTTCAAACTATATTAAAATATGGCTTTAATTAACTCTTTATTTTTACATTTACTAGGGGCCCCTCGCTATAATAATATGTATAAACTTATTACATTTAAAACTTTTTGTACTTTTGAAAATAATAAAAATGTATTCACATGTATGAAAAAAAAAATTTACTCGTTAATTACAAAAAGAAAAAGAAACTCAATCTCATTCTTCAAATTCATAATTTTTGGCCCCATTCATCCCCTATCAAAGTGAAATAAAAGTGACATCTCGTCGTGCTATTTGTAATAAATATAAAGGGATAATCACAAATCTCTGAAGTTTGGGATAACTAAAAAAAAATTAAAGATATTTCAAATTACAAAAAAATCTCCTCAAGTATGAATCTATCTTAAATTTAAGAGGTTAATTGTAACATGTATATTTACCGATAAGGGGTATTTGAAATCCTTTTTTATTATAAAGGGGAAAAATAAGAATTGTCAATGGGCCGAGCGACCATTTTCTTGGTTCAACCCAGTCCAAACCCTCATGTTTATGTCTAAATCTAGTCAAGCCGCTCAGGCCTCTTGGACTGGATCAAAGTCGGCCCGAACCATTTCGGGTCTATATATATGGGCTCTAAGAAAATGTTATTGCAATTTCAGAAAACTTTGTTTGTACTTTGTAAATAGCCCGATTCTTGGGGAAGTTTGTAATTATCCCATATATAAATTCCAAATGAATCAATTCACAGCCAATAATAGGCTCCCAATGATTCACCAAAAAATTTCAGGTTAATGTTGAGATATGTCACTTGTGAGTTGTCGCACATGGATTGATTAAGGGAAGATAGTCCATTTTATAAGCCAATTGAGCTACTCCTCCTATCACCAATTGGTTTTAGGATGGAGCTCACTTGTGAGGCTTTCTCTCTCCCATATCGAAGACGTTTACGTGTGTGGGGCCGCACTAAATCCCCCAAATTTAACAGTTAAGATAAGGATAATAGAGTGCAAATACACAACGTGTACTGCTCTTAATGTTCCAATTATCCTTAAGATTTATTACACGAATAGTCTAGAGGGGCAATCAAAAATCAATTAATAATAATGACAAGATTTACTTTAATTTTGGCTAAGTATGATTGGTCGTGACAAGAACTAGATACGTACCAGAATTAACGGTCAAATTGAGGGGTCCCTAACCAAACACCGTGTAATGATGTAATATCAACATTGTTAAAATCTTAGTGGCGTGGCAGCCCTTTTTTTATTTTTTATTTTTTCGTATAAAACTATTTTATATAGATAGTGGCAGTCCTTTTTCCGTAGAGTTTAAGCAAGTGTAACGTAATATATTAGTTCCTAATTATTCGTTGATTTAATTTAGTTTTTTTCAATTGCTTTTCAATACGTCTTATCGCCTATTCTTGGATATTTTATATTTCTTTATAATTAGTGGAATGACAAATGTTCTTAACTGGGGAAAAGGCACCTTATACTAGTATACTACGATGGTTTACTATCACGCAAGAAGAGTTAATTAACGTCGGAAATTGATTTAGAAAAATTAGGTTTAAGTATAAGTTAACTCAATATTTTAAAATGTTCACAAGTTTATTTTGTTGGAAATTTTGGTTTTGATAAAGTGGGTGTCGACCGACTTTGACCAATTTTTCGGTGGCTAAATATTTAATTCTGAGGAATTAAATTATATATTATTAATCTACGTTCGAGTAGATGTTCGTAGTATTTTTATTTCTCAAACCGAATTTCGGTGAGTGAGAAATTAATACACGAAGGTAACCACATAATTGGGCATTATGTAAAGATTATTTAAAGGAAGATGAAAGGCTTACGCCTTATCCCACATGGAATACAAATCATAGTTTATCCTAGTTTATTTACTAGAATGTGTTATTTGTTGTATAAACTATAACACAAGTGGATGATCACAAGTGGGCCACACGCGCCCGCTGCCTACTGCCTCGCGTGGGCGTGGGCGCAGGCGTGGGCGTGGGCGGGCGGCCGGCTCTGTTGGGCCGAGGTCCTGGTCCACTAAAGTTTTGCCCACTACCCGCTTTTTTCCCTGCAGTGGAATGGTTGGTTACTTATACATGTTTGTGCATTGCGATTTAAAAACACAGAATTCATACTCCATCAAAAAGTATACAATCATTTTCTCGCATTTTGCACTAAGTCAAAGAACTACTTCATCACATTTCTAGTTCAAGGTGCTTCGTGTTAGTGGTGCTACTACACGTAAGACGTAAGTCGTTTCATCTTTGGAAGAATACGTCAAACCGCGAGCACTAGCCGACGTAATTGCTTTGCGGAAAGAGATTCGCCTCGACTCGCTTCCGAAAGTTCTATCTTTTGTAATAGCTAGTTCGATTTCTTGTAATCTTACATTTTACGTAATTTGCCATTTGAAGAGATTCTCGATCCTGTAACTTTGTAATCAACATATTTTGCATATGTAAGACTCACGTTAAGTAATGAATAATCTAATAAAGTTCTTCAAATGCATTCTTTTCTTTTTTGGATTTTTTGACTAACTCAAAAGTTTTGAGGATAATGCGAGTTCTAAATTAGTAGCATGGTCGTAGCTGGAGATTGCTCTCCTTGTATGATTGTCCCTCGGGTAACAAAAAAATTTCCGCTCTTATGCGGAATCATGTAATTTTTTTTGCAATAAAGTTTTGTCAAAATTCAAATTATTCCATTTGAATTTGATAACATTTTATTTGAAAAAGATATTAAATGACTCCGTATAAGTTAGGTTTCATATCTTCCATTCCTAAGTTCATTTCCATTTCTATTCAATTCCATTCATTTATAGCGATCTTGTTGTTGGTTTCATTTCATTGCATTAATTCCAACAAAAAATTACGCAATTATGGTCACTGTTTGATTTCATTTTAAGTACTTAAATTGAAGAAATATAGCAAAGATAATATTTTCTTTCAATTAAAGTACATTTCACCTACCAAAATATTTTAAAAGAAATCTTAATCCATGCTATAGATATACACATATATATTTCAATTACTTTGGACTTTTATACATATACTTTAAATCAATAAAAATAATACAGATTTACCGAACAGCCGTTAAATTAGTTTAAGATAATATATACAATAATAATCTGACAGCACAAACAAAACCAAATCTTATTGAACATTACATGATCTTTTGGAATCAAATTAAACATTACATTCAATTTGCAACAAACAAAATCTCCCTGATCAAATTCTCCAAAACGCACCGAAAGAAACCAAAGCCTTTTAAATCACATATTTCAAAGGGGATGAAACATTATTTCTTCTCAAAAAAGATGGGAAAAGTACTTTTTTCTTTTTCCTTTTTTTCCCTACAAACGGGGATAGTAGGGGAGTGGACACACACTCGTGGGATCGAACATAGATTAACCGTCCTATCAATACAAATTTCTATCACTGGAGTACAAAATTGATCTCATATATAAAATTAGAATTTTACATCTAGCTAAGATTTACATATTTTCTATCACTGGAACTACTAAAATGCTCATTTTCTTTGGTTTTTCTGGTTTTCTCCCAGCATGGGAGTGTTAGTTTCCCCTTGTGGGACTTTAGTCTCTCTTAATGAGAGTGGTTGTTTCCCTTTGTGGGAATTTATTTTGTTTTTATTTTTTGTTTTTTCTTCAGATCTGTTCACTTGGCCTCAAGATCTGGTCTTTTTAGATGCGGATCTGACCAATTGGTTTTAGATCTGGTGGCTTTGGAGGTTGATCGATTACAAGAGGTGTTTTCATAATGGTTGTCATCAAAGAAAGACACAAGATGGAGTTTGAATCCGAGCATTTTGAAGATTGAAAGAAGATTTTGTCATGAATTTGGAACTTCTAGCCATTTGATGGAGTTTTGGTTTCTTTTTTGTTACAAAATGTTCGCTTGTTTTTGTTTCCAAGTCCTGTATTTTTCTTTTCACTCGGGTTTGTGAGCACCTTTTGTAAGTTTATGGTTTCATTTGCTTTTATTTTGTTTTGTTCTGTTTTTGTTTGTGGGGTTTACCCCTCTCAGGATGTGGTGATGTAGTCCACTTTGTTATCCCTGAGTCTGAGGCCAAGTCTCTGTTACTTGGTTCTCCCTGATCCGACTTGGATGTATTTGTAAAGTGTAATCCTTGAGAATTGTTGGGTCTGTTGACCTTGATTTTGTACTTCTTTTTGTGTATTAATAAAATTTCTACCGTTTTAGAAAAAAAAAAAAAGATTTACATATTTTCTTAGACCAAATGCAAAACTATCCTGTGTCTGACAAGAAATTAAATAAGAGTTGATAATTGTTGTGACAATTTTATGCCAAGATGCTGCTCTGTCAGCACCGGCCACCGCCTAAGGCAGAGATATTAATACATACATATGTGGACCATCTACTCCAATATTATTTTGCCTTTTTTGCATACTCCTGCCAATCAATTCTTAACCCCCCTACTTTTAATATATATCTTATATATCCCTCATCATATATGTAATAATAATTTACATGCCCCAGTTTGAATTAAGTCATTAACTGATAAATCAAGTTAGGAAACAGAGATCAATAAAATATGGTTTAGTTTATGTTCGGTTTGTTAACATAACAAATTCAATATTGAACGTAATTTTTCGATCGATAAAATTAGGCTCAAGCTCGAGCTTATTAGTAAAAAAAAGTCATCATTGCCGCTGCCTGAAGGCATGCTGTGAGAGCTTTTCTTTTTTTGACTTTTGTTTTGGGGTTAGCATTCTAAGGCTATTACAGCGAGCGGCTAGAGCAGTATGGAGCCAAGCTCCCACTCACGACCCATGTAACAAGCTACACCAAGTAAGAAGTATAGACAGGGGCGTAGCCAGCCCGGCTGGCTACCCCTAGCCCAAAATTTTTCCCCTCATTTTCCCCTAGCTCAATTATTTTTTCTCTTTAAAAAACACATATAAATTTTTTTTTAATTTTTTTCCACTCGAAAAACGGGACAAAAAAAATTTGGGGTGTCTTAGGGGCCCCCGGCCCCCTATCTACGCCTCGAGTATAGAACAATTAGTTCATAAGGACCACCCATTTTTTGCAGCAGGAATTCTCTCTAGAACCGCAGTAGGAGCATGAGACGGAATAAGTTAGGCATTTGTAGCAAAGGAAGAAGCTCTTTCCAAAGACATAACAGATGTAAAAATATTAAGCTATTTAGAGCTACATTCGTGTTGTGCTCGACTAAAGCTCGTTCAAACTTGATTCAATTAATAATCAAACTAAGCTCAAGCACAATTTTTGAAACTCTATAAAAATTTAAATAAGCTTAAACAGTATCTGATACGGGCTAGATTTGTCATATTAAATGGGATCAATATAAATTGGGAGGTGTGCGGCCCAAAATGAATAATTAACCAAAGCCTATGTGTTAGCTAGGGTTTTAGCTTGGCTTGGTAAACATGCAACTCTAATTGTCAACCTATAAATAGCTCACAAAAAGGGTGCCTCAGGTTAGAATTCTAATACACACATTTGATATACCTATCTATTTTACATATATTCTCCCTCTAGAGCGATCCTGACTTGAGCGTCGGAGAGGGTACGCCAGAAAAACCCTCCGGCCCCCATCTCACTGTTGTTTTGCATGCATCAAGGCGAAACGAATATTGGAGATTGGGTTTTCTCAGTGGGGTAAATTTTTCGCCCCAATAGTATCATGTTCGATTCTACTCGATTCTTTTACACCCATATATATCCGGATGGGATCTTCTATTCCTAAACCGTGTTTTATCTCCTATTCCAACCGTGTGGATGATTGACATGTGTATTACACTTACCATGTTAGAACCCTACAATTTCTACTTGATTTATGCTTGAAAATTAACATGGTAAGTGTAATACACATGTCAATTATCCACACGATTTAGGAATAGAAGATCCCATCCGCTATATATCAGCCCTCGGGCCACTCAAAGTCCACACCCGCAGCTGGTGGACCCAATATTGAAACATGGGAAGAAGCGGGCCGGAGCCTCGCATTCAGGATGCGATTGGATATGCTTTCATTTTGAAAATTTTCTTTTCGCTAGAGAATAGTAAAAAAAAATTCTGATGAAAGTTTTTGAAAAATTTTGAGAGTGTGAATGGATAGTAATGATGAAAGTTGATTTGATTTAAATATAGTAAAATTATGATTGGATGTGATTGGTAGTTAAAAATATGTGAGTGGGTGAATAGTGAAATTTGTGGGAGAATGTGTAACAATGATTAGTTTTTTGTGAAAAAATGTGTAGATGTGATTGGTGTAAGAAAAAATGAGAAAAAGTAAAAGTGAGAGAATAGTATATTTTCCAGCGGAACGAAAATAAAATATCGCTCATATCGAATCGCAGCCTCAGTTTTTTATTGTTGTTTACTTGTTTTTAGGCTTCAGCTCCACTTTGCATGTGACTAAAAAGACACATCATGAGACCAAATCTTGCCATTAATCATTGGAAAAACATGGAGCCCCATACGATACCACTATAATTGTTTTCTTTCTTAAATAATGTATTAGACGCCTTAAGTATACATTAATTTTTATAGAATTTGGGAGTTTGGGGTACTTACCTAAATTAGAATGGAGTTACAACATTAGATATTAATAAATCGAAAATTAAAAAAGGATAATTTAACTAATTGAAAGATGTAGGGATAATTTGGATGAAACTAGTAAAGGATTGACAAAGCTTAGCAACACACACAAAAGGATACTATAAACTAGAGGTATCAAATGAGCCGACCCAAATAAAAAAATTGGGCCGAATAGGTTTCGTTGGCACTATTTTTAGAACTCAAGTCCTACTCATGCTTTAAAAATACATGTAAAATACATTGGATCTGTCGACATTTCGGTCGTTCGGGCCAAACCAAATAAGCCCGCTTCTTCTAGGACTTACAAAATCACGACCCAGACTGACCCATTAAGTCGGACTGGTTTTGACAGCTCTGTTGGGATACAATAAAAATAAGAGGGATACAACGGGGATAATTTGAACTAACAATCGCCTATTACAAACAAAACGAAAAGAAAGCAAGAAGCAAGTCAAGGCGAGCGAACTCTTTCTTTAAGACTCTTGTTGCCCCGTCACGATGCTCACGGTTGCGGCGCAACGAGTCTCCCAAGATACAACGACTTTGGTAAAGGATAGGAGCACCACGAATCCTTCTACCGTGGCGAATCGAGATAAGTGAGGCCCGAGGTGACGCCACACTTCTACGTAACACTTCTGGTGTAATGCAGTTTTTGAGTGACAGACTGTGAATATGAATGCACGAATTTCTTCTGTGTTTTGATGTATGATGCACGAAAAACCACTGAATGGGGGGCTCCAATATATAGGGAAAACATAGGGAATCCTCCAAAGGAAAGCCCCAATGATTTTGGACTCAATTACGCCCAATAATCCTCAATCAAATCCTTCCTATTTTAGATTGATTTTTGCCAAGTCAAACCTTCCAATTGTGGCCTCAACCAGTTTAGGAATGATTTGATGCAATCAATCTTGTTACCATAAATTGGTGATTTGAGTCAAAGTTGCCTATTTAACGGAATAAATCAAGCAACTTACCAAACACCGGATTTGATCAATCTACCAACATTCCACATATGTTGGATACATTTCCCACAAATATATCTTTCCAAGTGTACCATTTGTGCATCAATTTCTCACTCACCCATAAATGGTTTTGTGAAAATAATTGCACCACTCGTTTCCAAAATTAACGAGTTCCCACGCTTAGACTTTCGGCTTAACAAAACCGATTTTTCCAACAAGCTCTAATATATAAACGATATAGAATAAGAAGAAGTCAGTGAATTTAAAAAAAAGAACGTTGATACTTTAAATAAAAGTAACATATTTTGAGTCGGATGAGTTTTATGCCTTTTTTTTAATCTAGATTTTTCTTTTTTGTCATTATTATCCTTTTTTTTCAAATAAAACTCCATGTTTTCACATCTCTCATGATTTATATTTCATTTTTAAGGCTTGAAAATTATTTTTTGTTAAAACTTTATGATTTTCGCCGGTATAGTAGGGGTTTTGAATTTTGACTTTCGACAAAGATACACTCTTTTAAATCGATTATTAGACTACTTTTTTTGGCAAGAAAAATATTTTGATTATGACTACCTTATTGGTTGCTCCCAAAAACGACATCTCATTGCCGATCACCTTTCCAGGGCACGAAGTTCTCCGCAAAACCCGCACAAGGGGGGGGCGGAGGGGGCTCCGCGCACCTCCTCCGATGCTTAAGTCGTGTCTTGGAAAGGAAGTAAAGGCTAGAGAGAGAAAAAAAAGCAATGTAACAAGAAAAAATGAGAGATTAGGTTAGAATGAACATGGGCTTGGGCCTTTTATACCTTAGCTCGGATTAGGTTTCCGTAAAATCCGGGATTCCGTTACGATTCGGTGTCGAGTCATCATTAGATTAGGATCGGATCTCTTAAAACCCTAATTTTACGCCCGTAAGACCATAGCTTCGACTGTTTCGAACACGCCGGCCCATTGTATTGGTGCGAACCCCTTAAATCTCCAAGGCATCCTCGATTGCCTCATGCATCTCTCGGGCGAAGGTGACCTCTTCCTCCTCAAGTCATGTTAGACTTCAACGGGTCAACAATGTCGTCGGCTTAACACAAATGACTTTACACAGTCGATCTTATAAACATCCACAACCACTTGTACTCGGACCTCGACAGTAGGCCCAATATGATAAGCCCTAGACCAATCTCATGCTGCAAGCCTCCACAGACGGCCCTCTGCTTAATCTTAATGAGATCAACCCAAGACTATGGGCCCATCAAATCGGCCCAATGTCGCCTCATCAGTCGGCCCAATGTCTTAGGCTGTCAGTCGGCCTGCACCGTATTTTGCCCTTATCACTTATTATTATTCAAGCATCCAATACACAACATGTGTGTGTGCCTTTTATGATTCCTACTTGTTGGGCCGCTACTGAAGTATATGACATTATGACCCATAAAAAAATAATAGATTCATGTCAACTTTACAAGTTAACATGTTAGCAACCTTTTGTAATTCACGGTTTTCGCGTTTATGTTTAAGGATGTATATTCTTTAAACAACATAGCATCACAACAACAACAATAATAATAATAACAACAATAACAACGACGATGAAGATAATAATAGTTGGTTTTGTGCCCAATTCAATTGTACCAATTCCTAGTTTTAGAGTGATGGGGGTGGTGGAGATGCACAGAAAACCACTAACCATACAAAAGTACTTCAACTTAAAAAGAAAATGACACTGACTGATTTTCCAACTTTCCTTCAAATTCATGATATTAAATTGTAGATTCATAGAATTTGATAGTAGTATGAGTGGTTCAGATTCCAAAGCTCATCTCAACAACCATTCCCTTCTAAGATATGTACTAAAAAATATTGTAAATAGAAGAAACATACCAACATAGTATCAATTTCCTATGTGGAATTATTTACAAATTACATAGGTAAAAGTTGGAAATGGGACAAATTCAAACCAAAAGGCATGAGAAGTAAGAATCCCCAACATTAGAATTTGGAAGTCTGTGTAGGAAATTGTCCCTACTGCTGTGGAATAATAGGTGTGTATGCACATGCTATGCTTTGGAACTTATATTAATATAACTATACATAGAGAGTGAATAAAGGAAGTGGAAAGAAAGTGAGCAAGCCAATTATTGGCACAGAGAGAGAGAGAGCACTGAAAAATTAATGGGCAAGTTGCCGTTGGCAAAGGAAACTATTTGTGGGCATGTGCCAATGGCTCCTTGTCCATGTGATTCCTTAATCATAAGTAGCAATCATGGTACAGAAAATACTAGGATTAAAAGGCCCATCACTACATTTTTTCTGTTAATTTTTGGGCTGTGGTGTCCGGCCCAACAGTTTTATTATCATTCAAAAAAAAAAGGTAACTAGTCAGACTTTTCAAATTTAGTTCTTGATACTATATTGACCAAGTTATTAGATGTCCAACACAACTGAAAATAGAGTAAATTACACAAAATATCCTGATTTTTGAAAAAAGGATAAAAATACCATCCCCATCCCAAATATGCCCCATCCAGTCATAAACATGACAAATATACCCGGTCATAAGTTATCTCTACCGATTACTTAAAAATCGAGACCGCCTACACCTATTTCTTCACCGCCTCAAACATCTCCATTGTCGGTCCTCCATTCACGATTTTTCCACCACTCTTCAAAACCCGCGAGGCGATCCCGAGGAAGAGCTCCCCGGTGGCCATGGCGAAAGACTTCCTTTCAGGCGGCGACGGTGGTGGGGGTGGTGGCGGTGAAGGGTCAAAGGCCTGGTGCTGCGGCGACATGCATTTTGTAGAGAAACTGACTATGCGAAGTGGGACGGCGGCGGCGACATTGGTGGTGGGGCAGAGGAAGAGGGAGGAGATGGAGGATGCCATGACTGGGTTTATGGGAGAAAATGGTGGCCTGGTGTGTTAAAAGTGGTCGTGAAAAACATCGAAATGAACGATTTTTTTTCCTTCATTTAATAGTTGGTAGGTGGAATTTCTGGGATTTTGGGATCTTTTTTCTCTTCATGTTTTTTCTTTCATTCTTTTTCCTCTGTGTGGAGCAGATATATTTTGGGAGAGAGATCAAGGATATAGTGGCGGCGGAGGGAGAAAACAGGCAGGAAAGGCATGAAAAGAAAGGTCATGGGAGGTGATGTTGAGAAGCCTTTTATTATTTTATGATTTGAAGTTTTTTGTTTGTTTCGATGTTGTTTCGAAGTTGTTTCTGTTATGTTTTTTTGTTGTTTCTGGGTTTTCAAATATGTTATTGATCCTAAAGACTGGTATACTGCTAGAATATATATTAGGTTCTCTTTTGATGTTATAAACAATTTGAAGAACTAATTAACTGAAAACCAACTTGAGGCTTTCAGGAAACCCCATTTTTGCTATTTATTTTTCATTTATTTGTTCTTTTTTATTGTTTTTGATTTGTTGTGTTATGTATCATTTGATGTATCTTTTTTATTTCTTTTGTAGTGAATGTGGGATTTTTATTGCTTGTTATGCCGAACACTTTATTGGTGGGAAGGCTATGGACGTCGAATCGTTTGAGATAGAGAATGAACAAGCAAGACTCAGTCATCTGCTTCACAATCATGCTAAGTTGAAGCTGCAAAATGGTGATGACGATGACAACGACATTGAGTTTCTACCTCCACTTCCTAATGATTTTAGAGAATTGTTGTTATGTAAATCTTAATGATGGTGTAATCAGTTGAAACATGTAAGAAACATAAATGAAACATGTAAGAACAATTGTGAAATAGGGGATCATGTGATGAAAGTTTACAAAATTGCTTTTAAATTTAGAGAAATAGTGTAGTTTTTTTCCCCATATACTCTTGACTTTTCTTTTGTCATCCTTGTAAATGTTGATCTTTGCTTCATTTCGATGTTTGCATGTCTAATCTTGAACTAAAGATCTCACGTACTCTAGCAAAATTGTTACTAGTAGGTCTTTCCCCGCCACAGTTGATGCATTCAATAATTCTACGAAGTTGAAAGTCAATACAAAGTATTTTTTGGTCTGACAGTGGAGTCGTGTCCATTTCCTCGTAGCCGATGATGAGTGATGGACAAGTAAGCTTAAATTTTAAATTGAATTTGTTATTCCAAGATTTCGTTTAGGGTGTTATATGTGCGATCCATTGGAGCCATATTCTTGTTATTTCAAAGTTGGTATACTCTCTATTTTCTTCCCATTGTCCATTGGCATACCACAACTGAGATTTTCTCCATGCAACTGTGGAATTCAATGAAAAGTTGGCTAAGTGAAACATATAAGAAACATAAATGAAACATGTATGAAACAACAAAGAAACCAACACAAAAAAATCAGCGGAAAATGAGTATTTTTGTCAAAAATCAGCGAAAAATGGGTATTTTTGTAAAAAAAAAACAGCGAAAAATGGGTATTTTTGTCAAAATTCAGAGAAAAATGGTATTTTTGTCCAAAATCAGCGAAAAATGGGTATTGTGCAGGAGTTGGGTATAGAAAATGGGGCATTCATGTCCTTTTCCCTTGAAAATATGCGCTTTTATTTAGCCGGCAAAATTGTTTTTTTAGTCCTTTAAGTGGCGTCATTCGGAGATTTAGTCCTTTTTTTTCTCGACTTTGAGTTTAGTCCTTTAAATGGACAAAATTCGGACTTTTAGTCCTGTTACCTGCTACAATAGGTAAATGTTACCTGCTAGTGGATTTTCTTTAATTCAAACTTTAAATAAATTTTAAAAAACAATAGAATATTATCCATGATAAAAATGAGTTTTAATTTTATACTTTTAATTTTTATTTGAATTGTGAATTTCATATTTTAGAAATAAAAAAATCTATTTCCTACAAATATCTTACTAACACATTTTTTTACTAAACCTATTTCAAAAAAAATATTTATTTGTATTTCCTTTTTTGGTTTAAGTTACTTATTGATTTTAAAAATAATAAAAAAATATAAAATTCACATATAGTTATTGGAAATATATTCAATTCAACTATAATTAAAATAAAATAGTTTATAATATTGAATAATTTCATAATTTAGAAATATAGAAATTATTTTTAAAAATAAGAAAAACACTATTAAAATATTTTATATTTCTAGCTAAAAGTATACTTAAATTATAAATATATAAATATTAATAAATTATCCATCTTTTCAAAGAGAATAAATGGTTATTCAAACTTTAAAAATATTAAAATAATATTATTTCAATTTCTATTTATTTATATTTTTATTTTATTTTTAATCAAACATTATATATATACGCATGTACATTAGTATACACATGTTACATACATATGCATAACATACATATATATACAATATACTTGAAAAGAATTATTAGTACTTGGTAATTATAATAACTAATTATTAGTACTTGGTAATTATTAGTACTAATAATATATAATGTTTGATTAAAAATAAAAAAATAAAAAAAATAGAAATTGAAATAATATTTATTTTAATATTTTTAAAGTTTGAATAACCATTTATACTTTTTTGAGAAAATGTATAATTTGTTAATATTTATATATTTGTAATTTAAGTATACTTTTACTTAGAAATATAAAATATTTTAATAATCTTGTAGGTCCCCGAGGGGTGTAAGTGTAAGGTTTAGAAGGGGGGTTGAATAAACCTTACAAATTTTCGATTTAGTCCTTTTAAATCTACTGAGTTAATTCTACACAAATTGTGTCCTTGATGGACAATCGAATTAGTCACTCAAGAGAGTTAATCTTTCAACAGACTTTCGGTTTTGATGGAGTAACTCAAATTGTTGGCTACAATTTAACTCAAATTTGTGGTTTTATTTTCAGTAAAGACTTAACACCCTTAAGTTTGATTAAGCAAGATATTAGAGCTTGATTTAGTACTTGTAAATTTTCAAATGGATAGCAAATTTATCGTGAGATATAAGCAATTAAAAGTGCGGGAATTTAAATCTTTGAAATGTAAATGACACAATAAAGTTTTTATAGAGGTTCGAAGATGGGGTAATTCTTCTACTCCTCTCTTCTCCAACTCCCGGAGGAATCCACTAAGTAATGATCGGTTTACAAAGTGGTAGCATCCGGATACAAGTCTTGATCACAACAATGACTTGATTGATCCTTTGGGACTCGATCAGAGACGCCTTGATCACTCACCGCTTCTCCGTGCGACTCAACCTTCTTCACAGGCGGATGCCTTGCTACTACTGACTCACTTGCTCAAGCTCTTTGGATTTGATCACGAAGCCCTCCAAATGCTTAAGACTTAGTTCAACTTTGAACTTTTCTACAATCCTTCCTGGAAAGTAGACCCCTTGTTTTCAAAGGTTTCTCTTCAACTGGTTTGAAGCTCTCTTTCCTTCACGGGTAAGTGTTGGATTGATGTACTTGGAATGTAGGCTTGAGGATTGAGATTATTTCAGTTTTTCTAATGTGCTTGTATATCTCACGTATGTGTCATTCATGCATCATTTTCTCAAACTAACTCCTCGGCCTTTTATAGTGAACTTTCAAAAATTTGCCCGTTGAAGAGATAGGCTTATTTTTGAAAGTCACTTTGCGTCGTTGGCTTGTTGTTCTTGGAATTGCCGTTTCCTCGTATGAATTATTCTTTTCACCTTTTGAGTTCGACACGGTGTAGTGCTTCCCATTGGTTCATTCCTTTTGCACGCTTCGGGACCGAGCACTCCAAGAAAGGTTGTATGGAGATATTACTTGTTTAAGTAAATCTCTTGATTTACGTACTGGTTCTTTTTACGATTATCTCGACTTGACTGCATTTCCTTGCTTTCCCCGGGTGACTTAGAGTCGACTTCCAATCATTGGATGACTCTTCCGTCACTTCAACTTGAGACTTGGCTTTTCTTGAGTTGACTTGACTGATGCTCCACTCCAGCATCTCACCGCTTTTCTTGATAGTGTTCTGTCTATTCTTCTTGCCATACTCAAATTGTCTCACAACAGTCTTCCTTCCATCTTGATTGTCTTCTTGCATGTTAGGGCGTAGGCTGTCTTGACTAAAACAGCGACTCTATTCATTACAATGCATTTTACAACAAGAATTGGGGTGCCAACTTTCTATTCTAAGTTTTACATGGCATTCATCAAAATCTAAACAATAAAATTCCTAACAATTTCCCCCTTTTTGATGATGCCAAAACTTAGATCATACAAATATGTAAATAACAAAGATACATACGGATAGTGTATTGACATAGAATGTATGCGCAAAATCAATCTTTTTATTGATCATATCATTCTTGTACTTAACACAAATCAAGCAAGGTGTATCGGAGTATATAACTGTCTTCACAAAAAAATTTATAAATCTATTACTGAGAAGACTTACATTGTATGTATTTACATAATAAAATACATGAAGGGTTGGACAACAACACTTCATCTCCTTGTTGTCTCCTTCTTTCATCTTGATCGGATCTTCTTCTCTTCTTCTCTTTTTCTCTCAGTAAGTCACCGCCTTCTTTTTCTTCTCATATGCCTTCCTGGCGGCTTCATCTTTCCTTAGTCTTTCCTGTCTCTCTCCCGCCAACTCGAGTTTGTCTTTTGTTTTCTTCTTCTATTCTCTTTACATACTCAAATGTTAGTTTTAGCCACTCGCAAATTTGCCACTTGGTCAAGCCCGGTGATAGATCCCTCCTTTCTTTCCCGGGATCTACGTATTCGATATTCTTGGGCGGAGGCCTAGGTTTGAAGCTTCTTCCTCCACTCGCCGCTTCTTCCTCTACCTGCGGGCGTATCTTTGTCTTTGGGATCTTCTTCTTCCCACTGATTGACTAGCGAGTGACCAAAGTGGATCGGAGTCTCACTGTCGACTTCTTCACACAATGTGAGACCCTTTTTCCCAGAAGTCCCAAGCTTGAGCCATGGACATATTTGCAAAATATCCTTCGATTCGAGCGTTTTGAATTCGTCAACTGATCTTGGCTCTGTCGACATCCGAAATGGTATACGTGTCTCTGTCAACTGGAATGCCTCCATGTTCTTTCAAGATGTTCATCACCCTGGCATCCATTCTTCCTTCCACTTCCTTCATCCCTGCTTCAATTTCTTTTCTCTTCTCATATAGATACAACAGAGTCTTGGAGTGGCAGAGTCACGGGGAGTTTGTTTAACTTATAATGTCACCGTGTGAGGACCCTGTTGGGGGTTTGTGCAATCATCAAGGTCATATCTTTTGATCCTTCCCCCTCAGATTTTCCTTTCTTGATTTCAAATTTTCCTCACCGATTTTCCTTCTCAAGCTTCCTTTCTTTTCAACTCGCTTTCTTTTCGATTTTCTTTGCTTTAAGGTATTCCTCTTCCCCTTTTTGGCATCATCAAAGGATAGAGGAACCCGAGGAACATCTTTGGCAAGCATGAAGTCGAAGTCTTCCGATGGTTGAATTTTGCTTCAAGTCTCTGCGTTGTATGCGGCCACGAAATTCAGATCTAGTAGCGTTGGATTCTGCAAATCGGCTTCATCTCGGCCATGAGAAGGCTGAATTTTCTTGTCATGTGTTCTTCCAAACGATGTATATCATTTGCATTACGCTCACGCAGAACTTGATCTCGGCGGTGTGAGCTTCATGCATATGCTCAATGTGTTCCTCGGCTTCGTTTTGCATCAACATTCTCGGCTCTCCACACCAGCGACTTGTTAAACAAGGTTACGAAGTATCTCACCTGTTCCACACGCATTGATTCTTCTTGTTGCCACCATTCCCTTATTCGAATCGTATTATGCCTCTTAAGTCACTTTGTAAGGGTGGCATCTCTTGTCCAGCGCATGTCCAAAGAGGCTGATGCCTATCCAAATTTTCAACTTCAGAAAGAGTGCCTTGAACACTTCTCGAACTTCACCGATTCTTTCTTCATTGCGGTGATGGCCATCTGTTGTCGAAATCAAAATCGGCCGGAACAATGGTGCCTGAGTGAAAAACAGGGTGGCAGCGATAACGTGCTTGCTCGTTTTTCCACTCTTCGTGGAGTTAAGTATCTCCGGTGAGAAAGGAAAGATTCTACAAAAGATTCATCACCGCCGATGTGGGATCTGTTCAATGATGAGCGGTGCGCGTGAAGTTCTTTTGGGAATCGATCCACCATGGCTTGAGGAGCCCGAGCGGTGGTTTCGGTTCAAACTGGTTTGGTTGTGAAATAGATTCGGCTTGCCGAGCCTCACTGTCTTAACAACTTTGTTGGTCTCCGTGATTTTTCCTTTTCAAAATGAGACTTGTCCTCGGCCTTATCGGCAGCGTCATCGGACGATGATGAGATTTCTAGAGGTGGCTCATCATCAAAGTTAAAAGTTTGTGAGTAGTCTTGGGATCGACTTACTCGTGCTTGGAACACCCCAGCGGTGAGTCTTTTGGATTTGTCATGGGGTTGACTCGGCTTCTTCTTCGATCCCGAAAAAGTGACATCGGGGTTGTCCCGGGAATCATGAAGTGCGGCGATCTCCTTCTCGAGATGGGTCGATGATTGCGGAGGGATGTTCTCTACTTGACCTCTTTTACCCCGGAAGTCTCAACCTCCCGTGGGCCTTCATTTCCTCCGGCAATCTCTACTCTTCTGCGAGGCCTTGTCCTCCCTTTCGACAGTGTCACCGTCTTAGGGTCTTCTGATGGCATCCATTGGAGTCTCAATCCCATGGATTGCACTTTCATCGCCAGTGTTAACTCCTGTACATTCCTTCCTCGTGCCTCGCTCGCATCATCAGCGTCAT
The DNA here is from genome assembly GCA_016081115.2 of Rehmannia glutinosa. Taxonomy (NCBI): domain Eukaryota; kingdom Viridiplantae; phylum Streptophyta; class Magnoliopsida; order Lamiales; family Orobanchaceae; genus Rehmannia; species Rehmannia glutinosa. The sequence continues at coordinate 14,837 of JABTTQ020000092.1, read as the reverse complement.
TAGCCTTCAGAGCGGTTGGCACCTCAGTGAGACAGTCTCAATCGTCCGAGCTTCGTTGATGGCAACTTGCATTTTCTTCTTGTGATTGTAATTTCTCTTCTTCGCCTCCTTGCTTCTTTGTGGAGTCATCTGCGGCATCCTCCGACCTTGCCCGGTGGAGGGAGTTTCCCCCTCGGCCGGCGCACCGGCTGAGTGACTTGGAGTGGGGTCACTCGTCTCCAGGACTCCCGGCTGTTGCAATTGATGGTTCAGCCGTTGGGGCGGTGGTAGCACACCTTCAATAGGGGTTGGCTCGACCGGGGTCCCCACTAGCCCAGTTTCATCGCCATTTCCTTATTGCCTTCTTCCGAGTGAGTCTGGGAAGTGGTAGCAAACATCGGTGGCTATTTCTTGAACCACTCCCATAGGATCGATTTCCAGCTGTGTTCTGGAGGACTCTCCTGGTCCCTCCATTAGTCTTTGCTCGTGAAGAATTCTTGATTCATGCAATGCTTGCTGCATTTGTAACTCTTCTGTGGCAGCAGCATTTTCTGGATCCTCATCACTGTCCGAGAAGACATCAAGAAGAGGATGGAAGTGTTCTGTGGTGCCGAGATAGGGCAGATGCTTGCCTTCTCACGTGCTTCGGCTTCTTCAGCTTGCTTTGCTCTCTCCCCTGTCTTTGTAGATCTGCAGGATATCTAAGCGAGTTGTCCTCATCAAGTCTTTGGGAGCACAGTAGTTAGTCCAAGGAAATTTAGCAGTTCCTCTTCTTCTTCTATGAACTCGGGCCGTTGGAACTGTTCCCTTGACTTGCTCAACTTCCATTTTCTCCACTCACGCAGACGATTTTGGATGTCTGGGTAAGGTGGAGATAGGATCATTACATCACTATCTGCTTGGGCTGGTTCTTCTTGTGTTTCAGCTGTGTGAGCTACAGCTGTGTCTTCGGGTTGCCTCTGCTGATCGCCTTCAGCAGACTTGGCTGTTTCATCAACTACATCTGGAGACTCTACTTCTCCAGTAGTCTCCGGTATTTGTGCTAGCTGAGTAACTGACTCAGCTGGTTTCTCCTGTTCGGACTGCTTGACGAGTCTTCTTCGTCTCCTGGTTTGTACCAGGGGAATTTCTGGTTCAGAGGCGGTGTCCTCTGAGTCTTGGGCGGCGGGGGCCGGTGCTGGTGTTTGTTTCTGAGGAGCTGGCCGTCTGGGCTTGTCAGTTCTCCTCCTTTTGACGATCGGAGAAGGTATTTGTGAGTCCTTCTCGACCTCTGCTGCAGGGGCAGGTGACACGGCTGCTGGGGCAGGTGACTCTGCTGCAGGGGCAGGAGCATGTTTGGTTTTCTTTGCTGCAGGGGCAGCAGTCTTCTTGGCAGCTGCAGGGGCAGCTTTCTTCTTGGCTGGAGAGGAAGCAGCTGTATCTTCGGGGTCAGCTGATTCCCCCTCACTGGTGTCAGCTCTCTTGGCATAAGCTCGCTTCTGAGCACCAGAGAGGTTAGCTCTGAACATCCTCTTGTTAACATGGAAGGCCTTCCCATGTCTAAGAGGGACTCCTTTCACCTCCAATAGCCGGCCAATCACTAGGCCATATCCCAGGGATCCTCCAAATGTGCCATCTTCTTTGAAGGACTTGTTCCCCACGTTCTGGCAGAGTCTGCTGTAGATAAACTCAGCCCAATTTATCTTCTTTTCTTCGATGATTGCAGCCATCACAATCAGCTTTGCCTTTGATAGTTGGTCAAAGCTGCCAAATTTGATGTCGATACATTTGGCAACTATGTCCAACAATTTGTGATAATCCTCCTTCAGCAGTCTCTTGTTTGCTGTGTATATAATTTTATCAGCAAGGTCGGACTTGGCTATTTCTTTCCATGCGTCAGCCAAGTTTACATCAGCTTCCTTAATTTCAGTTGCTCCTTCTGCAGGTAGTGAGCAATATTCAGCCAAATCCTTGGCAGTGATAGTCAGCTGCTTCCCGTGAACAGATGACTTGATTCCTTCGTCGTGAATCTCAGCATTCACGTAGAATTGTGCGACCTCCTCCACATAGGTCATAGGATATTCCAGCGTTAGAAACGGTTTTAGTCCGGACGTTTCCAACTTTTCAGCAATTTTCTTCACCAGGGTGTCGTCGGACCCCTGCTTCACCATTCCGTCGAAATCCACCGTCGAACCGGTGTGGATTTGCTTTCCTAGCTTGGTAAAGTCATAAGTTGGTGCCATTTCTCAGAATTATATCAAGAAAAATCTCAGAAATTGATTTGAATGTTGGTAGGGTTTCGAGAGTAGTTTGCCTTTGCTTTTGAGAGAAAAAGATGAACAGTTTTTAGAAGTGTGAGAGAGAAACGGACGAAAATGGTTTAAATATGGTTTATGAAAGGACGTGCAGACGGTTTTTGAATTGTGATCGAAATCAACGGCTTGGATTTCGCACGCCTATTGAGCATTTCACGTCTCGTATTTAATGCGGCAAAGATTTATATCCAATCATAAGCTTAGTGTGCACTTTTATGTCTGTACACATCATCATTATGCTTTGACGTGTTCCTTAAAACATTCCCGCTTAAGTTAAAACGATCTGCGTTTTTGTCACTTTGCTCATAAGTTATTCAAATTTTATCTCTTAGCCGATTTAACTCTACTCCTCGCAGCTTCTCTTGATGACTTAAATTATCACCGACTTCGGTGTAGTCAGTTTTTCCGATACAAATGATTCTCGAGTTGATTTTTGTTTTCACTCTTTTTCACTTCTTTTTCTGTCTAATGCTCTTCTTTGATTTGTCTCGAGTGTCACCACCAATTAACCCCAACTCATGCTTGAGTTCTTCAAATCTTGACTCACATAATGGTTTTGTGAAGATGTCACTAGTTGTTTATCGCTTGAGATGTATTCCAAGATAATGTCCTTCTTTTCAACATGATCTCTTATGAAATGATATCCGACATCTATATGTTTTGTTCTTGAGTGCAACACAGATTTTGAGTGATTGCAATGGCACTTGTGCACTTGTTATCACACATGATTGGAATTTCTTTTTCTTCAACTTCATAGTCTCACCGTTGTCTCATCCATAGGACTTGGGCACAACACCGCCCGCAGCCTATGTATTCTCGCCTCACCAGAGAGGTGGCTATTGAGTTTTGCTTCTTGCTAAACCAGAAATTAGTCTGTTTCTAGCATTTGACAAAAAGCCTCAAGTGCTTTTTCCCGTCCCACTCGCATCCAAAGATAGTCGAGTCCGAATAGCCAATTAGCTTGAATCCACCTTCCTTTGATACCATAGCCTACTTCGCTTCCTTTCAAGTATCTCAATATTCTCTTAGCAGCGTCATATGGCTCTTTTTTGAGCAGATTGAAATCTTGCACATACACCTACAAAGAAAGGTGATGTCCGCCCGCTTGCCGTGAGATAGAGCAATGATCCAATAAGTGCTCAGATCTTGTTTGATCTACAGTGCTTGCCATCCGCATCCATGTCCATTTTGACGATGTGTTCATTGGTATTTTTACGTAAGACTTTTCTTCCATACCAAATTTCTTCATTAAATCTCTCGTATATTTTGTTTGACTTATGAAGGTTCCATCCTTCACTGTTTCACTTGAAGTCCAAGGAAAAATGTCGGCTCTCCCATCATGCTCATTTCAAATTTGCTTTGCATGAGGTTTGAGAATTTTTCACACAACTCTTTGTTAGTGGATCCAAAAATGATGTCATCCACATATATTTGAACAAGCAAGATACTCTTCTTGTCTTGAATTCTCAAAAGTGTTCTATCTACTTTTCCTTTTGTGAATCCATTCTCGCTTAGGAATTGTGACAGGTATCATACCATGCTCTGGGTGCCTGTTTCAATCCATACAAGGCTTTCTTGAGTTTGTATACCTTGTCTCCAAGAGTCTTCCGCTTCAAATCCTGGAGGTTGTTCAACATATACTTCTTCTTCCAATAAACCGTTTAGGAATGCACTTTTACATCCATCCGATATACAATGAAATTCTTGTGAGTCGCATGGGCAAGAAACATCCTTATAGCTTCCAATCTTGCTACAGGGGCAAATGTTTCATCAAAATCTATCCCTTCTTCTTGGCAATATCCTTTGGCTACCAATCTTGCTTTGTTTCTTACCACGTAACCTTCCTCGTCATCTTATTTCAATACCCATTTGGTTCCAATAACATTTTGATGTATGGGTCTTTGCACTAGTTCCCATACTTTATTTCTCTCAAACTCGATTCACTCTTCTTGCATAGCTTGAATCCAATGTGTGTCATCCAATGCTTGTGACACATCTTTTGGCTCTATTTGCGAAATGAAGCATGTGAACATAGCTTCTTCGAGTTCGATCTTGTTTTGACACCTTCTCTCATATCTCCAATGACAAGTTCTCGTGGATGGTCTCTCGGCCATCTTACATCAGTTGGAGTAAGTTAGCCGATTCGATCGACTTGCCAGGTTGTGTTCTTGGGTCGCTCTCTCGTAATCACTTAGCCGCAAATTTTCCATTGCTTTGAGATTCACTATCTCATCTTCTTCAATTGATAACTCCAAATTGGCTTGGATATGGACTCTTCTCGTATGGTTGGATGATTCACTTATCACCGACTCTTCAATGTCTTCTCCATTTACATTTGCTCATCGAATACTACATGAATGGATTCTTCGTAACCATAGTTCTTTTATTGAGTATTCTCAGAGGCTTTACTTTCAAAATTGGAGTATCCTAAGAAGATACCTTCATCACTTTTAGCATCAAAAGCCTTTAGGTTGTCTTTGCCATTGTTGTGGATGAAGCATTTACATCCAAATATTCTCAAATATGCAACACTTGGTTTTCTTCCAAATCCGATCTCATAGGAGTCTTTGTCACCGCTGTCTATTTATCATACATCCGTTTTGGGTGTAGCAAGTCAGTGTTAATTGCTTGACCAAAATCTTTTGGTAACCCCGCTTCAACTAACATGGTCCTCCGCTTCTTTTTTTGGGTTCTGTTCCTTCTTTCTCGCAACTCCATTCTCGTTGTGGAGTCCTTGCTGCCGATAGTTCATGACCAATACCATTCTCAATACAATCGAGTTATTATTCCATTGACAAACTCGGTTCTCCTCTATCCGATCTTATTTTTTGATAATGGTTTGACTCTTCTCATTTTGAATTCTCTTCATCACCGTGGGTAGTTTTTGTAGGTTTCTTTCTTCTTGCACATGAATATTGTCCATGTATATCTTGAGTAGTCATCTACTACCACCAAGGTGTATTTCTTTCCACTTATGTCGGGCCGGTTCCACTGGGCCAAATAGATCCATATGAAGTAGATGCAATATTCTTGTTGAGGATGGGCATGTCTTTTCTTTGAATGACGACTTGATTTGTTTTCCTTCGACATGCATCACATATACTCTCCTTCTTGTATCTTCGAGTCCGAAGTCCTTCTACAAGATGACTTCTTGCTAGCTTGTTAATTGTTTTGAAATTCAGTGACTTCGACCAGTGCCACACACCAACTTGATTCAAAATTTGTGTTTTGCTAGTAGACAGAAGGCCGGTCTTTGTTGTTGCGGTTGACCAATCCACTACATACATATTCTTCTCGTCTATTTCCTTGTAGCACAACTTCATTTGATTCAATATCCTTGATTTGGCATACACCCATGTTGAATCCAACATTGTAGCCCTTGTCACAGTAGCCGATCGATACTCGATGGTTGAAGTTGAGTCCTTCAACATATGCAACATCCGTGATTTCTAATCCATTCCTCTTGATGGATCCAATGCCTCTTATTTCACCAGAGCTTCATTTCTCCAAATATGACTTTGGCTCCTTTGACTTCCTTGAATTTTGACAGATTTCTCTTATTTCCTCATATGTCCGGAAATGCCTACTATCCATGTACCAGGTTCCTGGCACTCACTGCTTCCTTGAACCCGCAATCAAGGAAATTAAGTTTTAGGTACCCATACTTGTCCTGGGTCCCGAGGGGTTAGAATTGTAAGATGATCCAACCAACCTATAGCCAAATGATTTGACTCTAAGGGGTTGCCATCTATCGATTGCCATAATCATAATTAATTCCGCAAATTGCTTGGGGATTCTAGTTCATACAAATTGTCTCTTTTGTCCAGCCTGCATATGTGTTTTAGCAATTGCCTTCCTTGGGTAATTGTGGTGCTTTTGAGTGTAGTGCCTAGGTGCATGTGTGTCTTTGATGAAAGCTCTTATACTTTTGGAATGGCCTTTGTTGAGTTCTGTGCCTTTGCCACTTGGGCTTATATTCCATAAGTCTATGCTTTGATAGTTCACATTGTTCCAATCACTTGGCTTGGATATTTTCTACCATTCCCATCATATGTATTTCTTTTATGGATTTTCTGGAATTTTTGGTAGCTCTTTTTTCTTTTTACAGAGTATTTTCTCATTAGGAGTTTGCTTTGAGGACTCGGCTGAATCTCTTCTCACTTTGCCCTTTCAAAGATACTCAATCGGCCGTTTTCCTTTTCCTTTGTAACCAAGGCCGCTTTGCTTAGTATTGTGCTTTGGAGTGAATGTGTGTGCAACATTTAGAGTTTTGGGTTTTTCGTTTCTTCATGACTTGAAGATCCTTTTTCCAAAATTACTTTTGAGGTTTGACATGGCACAAAGGAATTAAATCCTAAGCCCTGTCTTGTCTCCACATTCTCTTTGACTCATAATAAGATCATCCAATGATTTAGATGCCTTAGTGAATGAGGCAATAACATTTTTGAGGTCATTCTCCCTCTTTTCTATAGCAAAGAATTTCTGCTACTAATTTAGCATTTTCACTTTTAAACTTTCATTTTCAACAATTATTTGACTTAGAGTACTCAGCTCCTTAGTCGACTTTGAGTTTTGACTTTTAAGTAGGCTTTTTTTCCCTCATTCAATAGTGTGTGTGAGGATTTAATGTGCTCAAAATCTTTTATCATTTTGCCTAATGAATCATAAAGATCAAGAGGTGATGAAGTGTGTGTGTCACAGATCACTATCACTAGTGTGTCAGCTTGTTGAATTAGATTGTACCTCATCTTCTTGATCTTGTCCTTTGGCCATTAAGCGGATCAAGGCTTCTTCTTCGTAGTCACTCGAGTAGTCGCCTTCACTGCTCTCTCATCAATCGTCTCTTGACTTGGGCATTTTGTCTAGCCTCTGCACCATCATTGCCTTTTCTTTTCTTGTCTTCTTTCTCTCAAGACCTTTCTTTCTTCTTCATTCCTCGTTTGTTGACTACACTGGATATGAGCAAATAATGGCATAGTGACCGGTTGTCTACAATTCCAACATAGATATTCACCTTTTGATCACTCTTTTTCTACTCTTGAGTTGTCGCCCTTTGATACTCAACTTGTTGATGATCTTCTCTTGGTTGGCCTATCATCCTTGATTTGGAGGGAGCCGAGTGTCTTCGGAAGATTCACCCTTTCCGCTCTTGTAGTTCTTGTTAAAGAACTTGTTAAATCTTTTAACCATCGTGGCTATTTCTTCCGGGTCAATTGCCTCTTTGACCTCGAACTTTCTTCCCATCTTTGACAATTAGAGCAAATGTTTTGGGTACAACCTGTCTCTTCCTCGGTCTTTTCTTCTCACCAAACTCATAGGCCTTGAGGTCCGAGAATAGTTCATGGTTGGATGTCTTTGATAGGTCCATGGAATGTCTCGGTGCCATGACCTTCATTTCCCATTCAAATTTGAAGACTTTTAGGATCTTCATACACATTTCCTTCTGTATATTCCTTTCCAAGTGTAGATAGCTCATTTGTGATTTCTCAGAAACCTAGCGTCCGCTTGATCCAGATTCTCTCCGAGATCATTTTGAAATTTTCAAACTTCTCGACATCTACGATAATTTGTTTTCTTTGATTTGCTCGAGCCTTCACAAATCAATGTCGCTTTGTCCTGCATTTCTTTAGCCGTTTTGCATGATTTGACTTTGTTGAACATGGCTTTGTCCAAGGTTTTGTAGAGGATGTCCTTGGCTACATTATCCAGGTTGTATCTTTTTCTCGTCATCATTTGTCCACTCGCTTCTTGGTTTTTCAACCATGACCGGTCTAGGGAGCAACATCTTCTTTTCTCCTTCAAATTGCCGCAACTCTTCGTGACAAATTGTGTTCACTTTTAATATTTGTAGAGGCCCATCTTCTATCACTATCCACATCTCATCATGTAATGTTTGATAGATGAGCCTCGCATACGAATTTTCCAATCATCAAATTCTTCAATGGTGAACATAGGGATGCGTGTTAGATTTGCTTCCATGATAATGACTTTTAATAAAAAGAGTTTTGAAAGTTTAAGTACTAAAGCAGACTTTGAAAAATTTGGAGATCTAGTTCAAGAATGCAGCGGAGGGTTCAATGAACCAACCGCTCTGATACCACTTGTAGGTCCCAAGGGGTGTAAGTGTAAGGTTTAGAAGGGGGGGTTGAATAAACCTTACCAAATTTTCGATTTAGTCCTTTTAAATCTACAGAGTTAATTCTACATAGCATGTCCTTGATGGACATCGAATTAGTCACTCAAGAGAGTTAATCTTTCAACATGCACTCACCGAGCCGTTGATGGAGTAACTCACGGTGTTGGCTACAATTTAACTCACCGTGGTTTTATTTTTATTAAGACTTAACACCCTTAAGTTTGATTAAGCAAGATATTAGAGCTTGATTTAGTACTTGTAAATTTTCAAATGGATAGCAAATTTATCGCAGATATAAGCAATTAAAAGTGCAGAATTTAAATGTTTGAAATGTAAATGACACAAGAAAGTTTTTATAGAGGTTCGAAGATGGGGTAATTCTTCTACTCCTCTCTTCTCCAACTCCCGGAGGAATCCACTAAGTAATGATCGTTTACAAAGTGGTAAATAATCCAGATACAAGTCTTGATCACAATGACCAACTTGATCCTTTGGGACTCGGTCTGAGACGCCTGATCACTCACCAAGCTTCTCGTCGACTACCTTCTTCACAGGCGGATGCCTTGCTACTACGACCACTTGCTCAAGCTCTTTGGATTTGATCACGAAGCCCTCCAAATGCTTAAGACTTAGTTCAACTTTGAACTTTTCTACAATCCTTCCCGGAAAGTAGACCCCTTGTTTTCAAGGTTTCCTCTTCAACTGGTTTGAAGCTCTCTTTCCTTCACAAGTAAGTGTTGGATTGATGTACTTGAATGTAGCTTTGAGGATTGAGATTATTTCGGTTTTTTCTAATGTGCTTGTATATCTCACGTATGTGTCATTCATGCATCATTTTCTCAAACTAGCTCCTCGGCCTTTTTATAGTGAACTTTCAAAAATTTGCCCGTTGAAAAGATAGCTTATTTTTTGAAAGTCACTTTGCGTCGTTGGCTTCTTTGTTCTTGGAATTGCCGTTTCCTCATGAATTATTCTTTTCACCTTTTCGCAGTTCGACACGGTGTAGTGCTTCCCATTGTTCATTCCTTTTGCACGCTTCGGGGATGAGCACTCCAAGAAAGGTTGTATGGAGATATTACTTGTTTAAGTAAATCTCTTGATTTAAATAAACGGTTCTTTTCTGATTATCTCGACTTGACTGCATTTCCTTGCTTTCCCCGGGTGACTTAGAGTCGACTTCCAATCATTGGATGACTCTTCCCCGTCACTTCAACTTGAGACTTGGCTTTTCTTGAGTTGACTTGACCGATGCTCCACTCAATTGCATCTCACCGCTTCTTCAGTGTTCCCCGTCTATTCTTCTTGCCATACTCAAATTGTCTCACGTAGTCTTCCTTCCAATCTTGTCTTCTTGCATGTTAGGGCGTGTTTGTCTTGACTCGAAACTTGGCGCCTCTATTCATTACAATGCATTTTACAACAAGAATTGAGGTGCCAACTTTCTATTCTAAGTTTTACATGGCATTCATCAAAATCTAAACAATAAAATTCCTAACAAGTACTTTTCTTTTCTTTTAAAATAATTTCTATATTTATAAAATATGAAATTATTAATATTGTAAACTATTTTTATTTTATTTATAGTTTTAGTAAAAGATTTTTTAGTAAAATATTTGAAGGAAATAAACTTTTTAATTCTAAATATTAAATTCACAATTTAAATAAAATGTTTAAAAGTATAAAATTAAAACTCGTTTTTTATCATGAACAATATTCTATTTTTTTAAAATATATTTAAAGTTTGAATTAAAGATAATCCACTAGCAGGTAACATTTACCGTTATAGCGAATAATGGACTAAAAGTCCGAATTTTGTCCACTTAAAGGACTAAACTCAAAGTTGAGAAAAAAGGACTAAATCTCCGAGTGGCTCCACTTAGAGGACTAAAAAACAATTTTGCCTATTTATCCCAATTCGTTTATTGTCTAGTCGAGCTAAGCTTAATCTATCAAATATATTGATGGTTCACGAGTTTTTTTTCAATTAAAACAAAAGTCAATCTATTAGTTTAAATTTTACTAGAAAGATCATGAATTTACTAACGAGCATGTCATGAGTTAACGAACCGAATATCGTCATGCTTGAATTTGATTCATTTATTTTAACGAGTCTCATTAAACGATCTCAAACGAGTTTTTTATCGAGTCGAGCTCTAAATAGCTCGGGAGCGACTTGGTTCATTTGGAGACTAAATATATGGTTCATGCATTGTGCTTTGCACTAGGTGAAAACTATGTCTCACAAATCTATAAATGCCATTTTCACTCTTTTCAAGGTATGCAATCATTGCCTATTTTCAAGTTCTCGGTTCAGGTGTTCTAAAAATTGGACCAGGTGCAACCGGTCATACTAGTGATTCACGGTTCAACCAATCGGATCGCTTCAATCACCTCCAACAGTTTGATAAATAATTCTTTTTTACATATTGTATAAAATAATATTGTAATGTATCAATTATTATGTTATTCATTTTTAATAGAAAATACATAAACAAACAACTAAAACAATATCTAACATAACTCAATATTCAAATATTATATGAATGTAGCAAAATAGAAAATTTGAAACTCTAAAAATTAATTAAAAAAACTAAAATTTTAAAAATAAATAAAAAACGATCCGGACCAGTTTAATCGATTTTGGTTGGTTAAATCGTTTTTTGGCGGTTTGACCGATTCAACAATAAAAAATAGTTTTTAGGGCTTCATCGGATCGATATGTTTGCTATTTAAATCATCGGGTCTGGTCTTCTTTGTTTTTGTGTGGAACTTATTTCAAGATCGGCAGTTTAGTGTTTATGTCACCGTAGTCGGCAACTTCAAAGATTCCTAATGACTTGTTGTATGGTGCAAGCATTAGTCCACATTAAAAAATACTTCTAGCTTGGAGTTTGATACTTTGAGATGAGATGGCTCCACATTTGTTCAATTATTTGTATATATTTTGGAAAAGAATGAAAATTTATTTAATTAGGGATATTTTCATTTTTAGTACCCAAACTATACATACTTTTTGTTATTGATACCCATTATTGTGAACTCATCGAATTGATACTCAATTTTTATTTTTAATCAATTCAAGTCCATTCCGTTAGTTGACCGTCAAATTCTAACGGATGACCTATTACAACAAGGTGAAGAGGTAAAAAAGGAGTTTATCACCTTATCTTTTTGTGATTTAAGGTTTATCATTATATTCGACTTTAATCATCTTATAGTATTATTAAGAATAATATATATTTTAATTTTAACCCATAACTAATATAGTTAACTTTTTTAACATTTAATAATATAATTCACTAATAAATTAAATTCTAATTAATAATCTAGTTACTCATTGATTGAAAAATAATAAAAACTTTAAAAAAAATGTTTTTTATTATAATTGATTTATCTTAGTATTTGTTTACTTAATCAATATAATTAAACTTAAGCCTATAATTTTGTTTAATTCTTAACAAAGTGCATTTGACATTTAATGAATTTTTAAATTAATATGATTATACTTTATAAATTAAAATTTATTTATTTACTTTAATAATTCAATAACTAGATAATAAAAAACCCAAAATTACTCGCAACTCAATTAAAATAAAAGAGTATGAATTGTGCACATTATGAGATATGAATGCAACAGCTCAAGTGTACAATCCCCCAAATTCTCGCCGAAATGCTCCCAGCTTCAAGCTAAAGCAACATCAACCACAAATTGTCTATTCCTTCCCTAGCCTCGACCCTACATACAACCAACCTCCAAAACACCTTAGTTGAAAAACTGGATATTCAAAATCGCGACTTGAAGGTGGCAACCTTCGTCAACTTGTCAAAGCGGCGATTCGCGCTTTGTTCCGATAGCCACCAATACCAATATGATCGCAATTTCATGGGTGCCATGTATCCCATATCAATTTTCGATGAGTATCGCTGAATTAAGGAATCGAATTCTGGGCTCAAATTCCAAAATTCGATAAAATTGGGCTAAATTTCTCCAAATTGATCTGTTAATCTTTTCAATTCAACATGGAATGATGAGAACCCACTTATAATAAGCAATTCAAGATTGAAGTAGTTAAAGATACAAAGAAAATTTGGGGAAGAAATTGGCCAATTGGAAAAAATGACAAGATAAGAAAATGTTTTTCTCTCTGGATGAATAGGTTCCCATCTCACACCAACTCTGTAGAAGGTCAACTATTAGAATTTGACGGTCAACTAACGGAATTTGACTCAACCGAAAATTTAAAACATCGGGTATCAATTAAGAGTGTTCGAACAAATAGTGTCAAAAAGCAAAAAGTATGTATAGTTTGGGTACCAAAATGAAATTATCCCTATTTAATTATATATGTTAAAACTCAATTTGAGATGATCAAATTTTCCAAGAAAACATCCGAGTAAATTTTGCAAGAGTTCAAGAATCTTGCTTCATATGGCAAATGACCATTGATCATGAATTTTCTATACACACTTTTATTACATTCCTTTTACGTATTTTGCTTAGGTAACATGAAATTAGAGGTTAAAATTTTTGGAATTGGAAATAATCTTTTCAAAATCCAATTAAACTAAATCTCAAATCTTAAAGATAAATCCTTTCATCCATCTCCAAAAAAGGGAGGAGAGAGAGAGAGAGAGAGAGAGAGAGAGAGAGAGAGAGAGAGAGATATGTAAATCCTTTCATGCCTTAAGTTACTTGCACTAACACCATTTTGGATCTTGGTTTTAGTCACGAAAAGTTCTCCTTGTTGTATAAAATGTAATTTGTGATACATTATACAAAGATGGAATAGATATAGGAAATATTTGAGTTAATTGCAATTTCAAAGATTACATTTGACTCTTATATCGAGCTCATTCTTCGTCATGAACACATATTACAACCACAAAAACATAACCACTAATGCATATTTTAATATAATACACCATTAGTGCATCATTTACTGGATGGGATCTTCTATTCCGTATGATATTTCATCCATATTCCACATACAGATGATTGCCATGTGTAGAAATTACCATATTAATTTTGACGATAAATCAAGCTTAAATTGTGGGAAATTAATATGATAACTTCTATACACGTGACAATCATCCGTGCGTGGAATAAGAGATGAAGACCATTCGGAATAAAGATCTCATCCCACCACTACCAACCCACTTTCACATAATTACAATTATTTACTAAGATAGTGCATTAAAGACTTCGCACTAATGCAACACTTCACAATGAGTGCACTAACCACTTGCATTTACTATTGCACAAAACCACTAAATTATTCAACAATCTCTCTTTAAACTAAAGTTTGAAAATATTGATTTAATTCTAGTTCGATAATACCAAACATCTTTCTTAATTTTTTTAAACACAATTTGACTTGATGGATTTGGTAAAAATATCGGAATTTGATCTTCACTTTTGTAATAAATTAGATCAATTACTTTTTCTTCATGAGGTCTCTCAAGAAATGATATTTAATATCTATGTGCTTGGATCTTCAAAGAGAACATGATTTTTTGAAAGTTTTATCAGTGAATTGCTATCACAATAAATTGTAATGGCTTCTTCTTGCTTGAAATTAAGTTCTTCAAGAATCTTTTCAACCAAATAGCTTACAAGCGCAGTTGTTGCAAGAACAAATCCAGCCTTCAGCTTGTTAATAAAGCCACAATTGTTTGCTTCTTCAAGACCATGAAATCCGCTTCTCCCATCATGAAAGCATATCCAGAGGTACTTCTTCTATCATCCAAATCACCTCGCGATAATCACTCGCTGAATCCAATAAACTTTGAATTTTCTCCTTATTGTTGAACAACCCAAAATCAATTGTCCCTTTTAAATACCGAAAATCCTCTTTGCGAGTTAGAAGATGTGTCTCCTTTGACATTCCATATATCTCTAATGAGTTATAGTGCATACATTATATCGTGTCTTGTTGAAGTTAAATACATCAAACTTCCCCAAATTTGCTTATACAAAGTACTGTCTATTTTTCTTCCGTCAGGATCTTTCATTAACTTCAAACCAAATTCAGTTGGGTACTCACATAATTGCAATTTTTCATCCAAAATCTTTCCCAAATTTCTTGCGCATATTTCTTTTAAAAAAAAAAATTTAACCAGGAGTTTGTAACACTTCTATGCCAAGAAAGTAGTGCATTATCCAAAGATCATACATTTCAAATTCAAGTATCATGGATTTCTTAAAATTTTCAAACATGACTATCATTTCCAAGATAAATGGGATCATTGGCATATAAGCACAATGAGCATTTTTCCTCCATCTTCAATTTTTTTAAAAGCGTATGCTCATATGGACATTTTTAAAACCTTCTTTCAGAAAATAAGCATCAATACGACTATACCAAGCTCTCGGAGCTTCTTTTTGATCCATATGTGGTTTTTCAACTTATAAACTTTATGCTCATTTC